>VFFE01008299.1:988783-1116180 GCA_008921705.1 Burhinus oedicnemus
GCCATCTATAGCACTCCTGAAGCTTTTGTGTTTCTGTGTTGTGAATGATTCCCTTGTCCTGTAGTTCACCATTTAAGAACTTTAAGCATGACTATTTTGTTTTTGAACTTGTGCCCAACACACGGAGTAGGGAACAAGACATACTCAACAGATCACCCAATGTGACTGGGGAAGGAAGGAGGAGCAGTGACATCCCATGGGGGATGGGAGGAAGGTGTAAAGGGGGAAGGACAAGGGTATGTCAGCTTTAGAGCTGCTTCTCTCTTCTGGGCTTCCTGGGATTTGGCTGTTTTGACAGATGACTTGATGCCATAAGCTTCACTGAATGCGGCTGATTTTCTGAACTCTCTTGTTGGAAGAAGTGTGGTGAACAGTTAATCCAACTTTTACACGATTCATATTGGATGAGTCCACATAATCCGAAACTTTGGACTTCAAAGAGTGCAAAACTTTAAGATGGGCAGAATGGGCTGGTGGGACCACTGAAACAATTATAAACATGAAAAAGAAATGAAATGAAGAGGTTGTATATTTCTTTGCAGGAAAGGTATTCTGCTTGTCTACAGAAAGGTTTGTATAGCGCTCAGTAAACCTCTGATTTCTTTAACATTCACTGCATGTTCAGCTAAAATTTCAGGGGAAAAGAGAAGTGTGTTCACGTATTCTAAAATAACTTTCAACAGCTTTGTCACTAGGTGGCACTTTTGCTCTAATTTGTCCTGTGTTTAATAGCTATGGCATGAAAAAGAACTTGTTCTAGTACAGCTTTGATTAGAGTAAGTATGATCAGTCGATCTAAAAAGGATATTTTCGTTCCTATAGCTGATAAATAACAGTAAATAATTAAATTAGCATCTTCATTTGTAGAACTCGGAGAGTTCAAAGACTGGATATGTTTAGCTCCACTTTTCTGCACGGCGCAGGGACATTAAGAGGCCATAGGACATGAAGGCTGACCAAATCAAGCCAAGGAAGTGCTATTTGCCCACAGCTCCCTGTTTATGGAACCCCATAGTATTTCACATTTTAATAAATAGGCATCAGACCCATTGAAAGCCACAGTCAAGGCCAGGAGCACATCTGCTGGCTCTGGGGGGGCTTGGCTCGAGGCCAGCCTGGGCACAGTGAACTGGGGAGCTGGGGGAGGCAGAGTTGGGGGAAACCTCGGCTTGGGGAGCTGTGTGTGAGCCTGGCCCTCATGCACTACTGCACATTACAATCTGAGAGCAAACTTAGGCTGTACTTTAATAATGTATTATGTAATGTAATAATGTAATAATGTGGTCCTTTCCACCAAAAGTATACCTAGGTGTTAAAAACTCCTTTGCGGGATTTTCATGTCTGGAAAAAGCGATAGTGAAATTGTCTGAAATAGATCAATTGCTCAAGATTGGGCAGAGGTGAAAATGTGAATTGTTAGTCTCCAGCATTTGCTCTGAACACAACCCAAGAGGACCAAGGAGAACAATATCCCAGGTACTACAGGTTCTCGAGAGCCAGAAAGATAAATAATATCTTGCTGTTGTACTACAACTCTATCATTTCAAAGTGGTCATTAATCTAAGTAAAACTTGCACCAGCCAGGCAGGAAGAGAGAGATGTTCTTTACGTGCATCAGTGAACAAACCAAAGTTTTAGAGATATTTCTGGATTAAAGAAAAACTAATGGCCATAAGTTATAGCTAGAAGGATGCTGAGAATAACTGTCTGGGGTAAAGAGAGTGAAACAGTGGGTAGAGGGCAGTCGAGGATATTGTGGAACTTCCATCACTGGAAGTATTTAGGGCTAGGTTACACCGTGGTGTAACTGGCCCTGCCTTGCACAGGGGAGGTGGGCTGGACAATCTTCCCTCCAGCTGCTGCCTGTGATCACCAACAGCAATACAAATTCATGAGTTTGGGTTTTTTTTCTATAATACATGTGGCTTTTTGAACTTGAAATATCTTCAGAAGAATATATGTTTGGGTTTTTTTCTTACCTATTCTTTAGCTGGTTCAGTCCTTTCATTCTCCTGCAAACAATGGAATTTTTTATTATGGACTTACTTTCCTTCCCTGCATTTTTATTTGTTTAGACAGTTCAAGTCCATTTAAAATCACAATAAAGTGAAAGGAATAAAAAAAAAAATGAGAGCACAAAATAGGCCTAAACATGACTAATAAAAAGACATGAGTTAGTTGTGCTAGCCTGGTAAATGTGATTTTTGCCATTACCAGGAGAAAGCATCAACTTTGCCCTGACCGGGCTTTGCAGGGACCCAGCACTTGTCTGTGCCTTGGCCTGAGCTGGCTGTAGCTTGGTTTAACAGTTGTGCGGTGGTCAGTGGCTGCTGCCTGACCTGTTTTAGCCTGAGCGATGGGAAACCGCGTGTGGCAAAGGCCAAAGAGCCCCAGGGAAGCAGCGTGCAACAGACAACAGCCCCTTGGGGTAACCAGGCTGGGGGAGGCTGGGGGACATCTTCCAAACTTCAGCTGGGAAGCAATGACAAAGAAGCAGACGGTGATAAAAAGCATGAAAAGATAACTTCAAATGGATCTTTGGGATCCCCACCATGAACATCATAGTCCTCCCAGTGAAGGACTGAGGATGCTGATGGCTGCTGTACATACAACACCCCTCCCCGCCCCCTGCCCCCGGAACCCTCTCAAGGAAGACTGAAACCTGAGGACCCGAGGGGACGTGGGAAGGACAAGCACACACCGGAGAAAAGGGGTATGTAGTAGAAAGCGCTATTTTCTTTCTAGAGCAATTTTTCCTGTATTATGAATGAAGGTTTTTTTGTGTTAATTAGACAACATGGATTATTAAGCTGTTAAAAGGTTGTCGTGGTTTGGGCTGGACCGGCCAAAGAAAATGAATGAAAGGTGCTCTCCTCCACCTCTCTCTCCAAGGAGAGGACGGAGAGAGAAAAAGAGACCTAGGAGTTTAGAAGGAACTAAACCACTTTAATGAAAATATTAATAAATTAATAAAATAATAATAAAAAAAGAAAATAATGAAAGATGTACAAAACCAGTATCGAGCTCCCAGCATGATGATCATGTCACCAACAGGCATGGGGAATGTTCCAGACTGGACTCCGCGACGGACAGGAGCTGGATTCTGGATCTGGATTCAGGAATGTACGGATCGGGATAAAAGGCAGAGGAACAGACAGAGTCCTCCTCAGATGCCGGCCACTGAAGAAACAGTCCTGACCCTTTGATCCCTCAGCTTTTACACTGAGCATGAGGCAGATGGGATGGAACACCCTGTTGGTCAGTTTGGGGTCACCTGTCCTGTCCGCTCCTCCCCGCAGGTGTGACCCCTCTACGCTTTTCCGCTTCCCACCCTCCAACGGGGCAAATACCAAAGTTGGCTGCCCTTGGTGGTTACAGCAGTAAGTATAAGCAAGAGCCTCTCTGCATCCCATTCCTTGGCATAAATTACAACTAATCAAGACTTATCACTCTGAGAGCAAACAATTTTCCACACAATATGCTGTTAACTTCAGAAAGTTCAGTTAATTAGAAGAGGCTTAGCTGTAAAGTAAAATTACAAAACAGAAAATTAGTCCTGTTTTACCTCCAACCAGGACAAATGTGAGTTGGACTGGCAATACATTTTGACTGTGCATGTGATGCATTCCATTTTGCCCACAAGAAGATTTTTTCAGCGTGACATACAGTAAATGGAGGTTTACCTTGGGTTATGGAGGCATGCAAGGAAAAAGTAGAAAAACATCTCAAGGTGGTAGCAGAACTTCAATTTGGGTTATTGTTGTACATTGATTGAAAAATAAGAAAATGACTCCTTTTGCAACTTTTTCTGTTGCTTCTGAACTCTCATATTACTCTGCATAATACAATGGAAACTCATCTCATTTAGCCTCTGGGCACCTCCTAATGAAAAAGCTTTGGTAAAATAAATAACTCATAGTGTCCTCATAAATACAGTTGATATTGATATATAAAGATTTTGTACTTGGTTGGTATTGATTATTTTTTAATTTTCTACAGAATGTTCCGTATTTGATATTGCTTTTAAAGCTGCAGCTGCTAGATTCATAGGACTGGGTAGGAAGGTCACCTTTATACGTAGAAAGTACATCTCTGTCTCTTGTGGTTGCAGGGAAAAAAGCTGAAAAACATGACCTGTGTCCATCCTAGAGGCTTACAAGCTACCATTAGTATTTGTAAGCAGTTTTTCTGAACAAAAATTCTCCTGATGTTAAAGCTTTTTTCATTATTTTCAGAGATCTGACTCACAGCTGTCACGTGTGTGGTGCTGACAATACTACGTAAACCTTCAGACAAGATGAAGGGTAAATCTCCCGAACTAAAAATGTAAGCCAAATGTTCCACCAGAACTTAAATTCAGTAAAATCTGACCTGAAGTTCTTGCATTCCCTTTTATCTATAGCACAGACTTTTGAAAATGATTTAAGTCATAGAATCATAGAATACCAGGTTGAAAGGGACATCAAGGATCATCTGGTCTAACCTTTCTTGGCAAAAGCATGGTCTAGACAAGACGGCCCGGCAGCCTGAATGTCACTGACATTGGTTCCTCAAAGGTCAATGCGCACTGCTGAAATCCTCCAAACCTGAGACCAACCTCAGTAGAGAGGCCACAGATGATATGCCAGGACTTGGTGTTACCTTTCCATTCCAGAAGTGAACTCACTGTATCAACACTAGCCAGACCTACAGATACAGACAAAATTACCCTGCGAGAAGCACACTTGGAAAAGAGATGGGTAGGGTAACCTTGCGATTAAAACTGGGATTTGAAAGACCCAATTATTTAGAGCGCATCACTTATTATTTCTTTGCTTCAAGACTATCACTTATGATGCCTCTCTATGCTTCTTTGCTCTGGCCTGACTGGGGGAAGTCTCCAAGGTAAATAATAATAATACTGGTTTGTCATTAGGAAATTATAACAATAATTTTGGCTGCTGTTTCTGTGCTTTGATTGATGGAGAGACTCCCGGTTGTGGTGTTTCATGGGTGCACTTACAATGCTGTGATGACCACCTACAATACTTCAGGGCAGACAAGGTGACAGAGAGATAACTCATGTTTCCTAAATGCATTGTCTGAACACAAGGGATACCCACGGCGAAATGACTCATGCCTACCTGGTAAGTGAGACACTTATTTTTCAGTGAATTTCTTTCAGAACCTTATTACTTGCATCACTTGTATGTGGCATCAAAGCAGCCTATTTTTTGGTGTATATTTTGATGCAGCACAAAAGGTTACTTTATAACACATCTAACACATGCTGTTTGATTTATTCAACCAAAAATCTAGATTATACCCCATGAACTGAATGGAAATGATTTTGTATGCCATTAAGAACGTAATTTCTCAGTCGTACAAAGTGTTACAGGATAACCAGTCATTATGAATGGACCAAGCTCAACTGTTGGACTTGATCTCATATGGGAGGCATTCCCCCATATCTGAAGAAATCTGTACGTGGACCTGTCTTGGGTACTCCATGAGTAGAGCTCACCTCACTAACACTTTGATTCTTGTTTTGTTTGTCTCTATTTACAGCGCTGCAAAATGTTTTAAGGCCACCTGGATGGGCAGTGAAGGGCTTGTGATGAGGTAAAAATGATGTTTCATGCAGAGGTGCAATTATATTTCCTTAAGGTAGATTGCAGGAACAAAAGAAACAAGCACATTTTCTATACCATCATAAAATCTGTGATTCCATAGTGAAATGAATTATTTCTGTGTAGATGAGTGGGAAGTGACAGATGCATGTGGAGGATAAATGAACAAGTTTTTCATATGTATGTGTTGGTTTCTTTTTCAGAAAATAAAATCGCTGCTCCATATATGTTTATTTTATTTTAGGAACTAGAGTAGGAATGTACACTAAACTATCAATATTAAAATCAGCTGCTGGCACTTTACTGAAGTATAATGCTGAGATGGATAGTGGACTTGTATTTCAGATGCTATGATCAGTTTTATAAATAATAGGTCTGCTGTTTTGTCCAATGTTGCTGTTGACTGTACATTATTCTTTCTAACATACAGTCAACAGACATTTTTGACTGGTTGGGATCCTTCCATTTCCCATTTCATTAATATTTAATGTGTGAAACATTCCCCATAAATCAAAGGTTTTTCTAAGCATGGTGGAGACAGCAGAAAGGGGTTGTGACAATTTGTAGACTGAATGCACAGCCCAGGCAGCTTAACAACAGCTGTGGACCAATTTTGCTTTGAGAGACTACCTTTCAAATCTAGAAGCACATGAGAAGTATAAAGGAAAAAATCTCTGAGACTAAGCACCCAGAGAGATGTTACTCAAATCAGTGTACCTGATAACTCTTCCAGATGTGGCATTGTGAGAGCTTCTGCTGTTGCGTTCTGTAGGCACGCTGGTAAGGCAGAGAGTACACAAACATAAAACAAAGTGGATTTTTGGATGTTCTTTATTTTTCGACTGCAAGCGTTTCTAACGAAGATTGTGACATTTTCATTAAGGATATTAAGAAAGTGTTCATTTGATATGATGTTGGTTTTCTTGACAAAGATTCTTAGTGTGTCCGTTAGGTCTCAGCTTCGACTACATAGTTTTTACTTGGTAAATAGGATCCTTAAGCCATTGTGTTGTCTGGTAAACTCCTCCTTCACCCTAAATTGCATGCTGTTTTAAGAATACAAGCCTAGATAACCACATTAAATAACCTTTCAATCTTCTACACTTTTATTTATCATCACTTTGTCTCCTGGCACCAACACACTCGCCCCAAAGACCATTTTTTGTATTATCAGAAATGTTCTTTATGACAGAAAGGCTAAGTTGCTTTCCACCATATGAATTTACAGAGAAAGTAAACAGCGTAGCAAAAATTTTTGTGTGAGAGGATTAAATAAGTACCTGCTGGAATAATTATTTGTTAAGATAAACTGGGAGGTTGGCAGACCTCTTTGACATCAGGGAAGGAGTGAGAAGAAACTGGAGGATGTGCTTGTGCTAAGGAATACACGTAGAAAGACTGGCCCTCCCAGGACAATTTTAAACTGTAGAAAAGATTAAAATTTATGGCTTGAGGGAAGATTGATGAAAGAGCTTACACAAAAAAATTACTGATGAGAAAAAGGAAAGGGGATGGTCTGGGAGAGCTAAATAGACTTTGGCAGTTGAAGCATGCAAACATACAATGAGGCAAGCAAGAGGAGAAAATGAAGTACTGCTGACTTTTGGACTTTTAACTATTCCATAAGCATCAGAAAAAGCAATACTTTAAAAAGGGAGGGAATACAAAGGCCCAGTTCTCTCCATCAGCACTATAAGGTAAAATATATAAATATATAATGCTGAGAGAAAATGAAAAAGTAGTGGTACAAATTATACTTTGCTGATGGATGTTCAAAGTTCAAGGAAGCACAATAAGGAGCATCGCCGTTTGTGATTACTCTGGCACTTTTTTGAAATATACAGATGCCAACTTGAACTGTCCCAGCTGTATTTCAGCCACGGCAACGTTTACATTCTCCTCATCTACCTTTTACTTGCAGTTTCTTTTGAAGAATTTTCCTTTCCTTTCCTGTCTGAAAAACAGCCTTGAAGTGTCGCAAGAATGAAATGGATGTCGTGGCCTTGCGACCCTGAGGGTCAGAGCATTTCAGACGTAGCTGAGACGATCCATACATGTTAAGCAAAAAATTCTAGCTGGAGTGAACTCAGAGGTAAAGTCTTATGACTCTAAAAGTAGCTGATACTGAGTTGAACAGCTTGGGACTCACTACAAGGAAAGGGAAATTCTGGTCCTATTCAAGTCGGCGAGCAGTTCACCTCTCCCTTTAACGAGGCCAGACCTTCTCTCTGCAGGGTATCACCCTATATCTTCCCTATGCTGTACCTTCAGGGCTGCAAAGTGGTGTCAACCAGAATGACTTGTAAAAGCTCTGCTGTACCACCGGAGAGGGCTGCTGGCTGTGCTCCTGGAGGCGATCCCTCAGCCAGGTCTGTGAAGCCTCCCCTGGGCTCCAGGAGCAATTTAGTGCTCTTCCAGAGTAAATTTGCCCTGCTGAATAGCAAGGCTAATTAGCCTGGATTCAGCAGAGTCCTGATGCAACAGAGTTTTTGCTCTTTTTGTTTTGTTTTGATGCTTATTCAGAGCTTGAGTGCTTATTCACGGTGCTAAATTGCACCGTATGGGCATGCCTACAAAGCAGAACCTTCCCCACTGCCTAGACAAGTAACCAGGATCTACGCTTGGTAAGTGTCTCTCTTCGTTCCTCAGTGGTTTTATCAGTTGTCTTTCTCAGCATGTGAACTTTCATCATTACTTATTCAGCACAGCTTCTGTCTTTCATCTGACCTTGTCGGCGCTGGCTGAGGACGTTGGATGTTCATTTAGCTGAACGAGCATTTGTTAGCTGTTACAGTACATTTAAATGCAAGAAACATTTTAAAGAATTCAGAGAGGCATGAATGAAATCTGTTCCTGGTTGATATAGCATATGTCCTCAGATACACATTTTTTTTATATCTTCTGTTCTTGACAGCCTAACTTGCCTTTGGAAATTAAGAAATTTGTATCAATGGCCAAGTACCTGACTACAGGGGAACTAGCTCTGTTTCACCAGAATAGATTAATAGTACTCTAAAGTAAGCTTTAAAAGTCTGTGCTACAGTAAATACTTCACTAGATATGGTATAACTTTTATCTAAAGGGTGTTAGGTCAAAGTCTCCATGTCTCCCCAAGGTATTTTATATATCTGACCCAGGACAGCCATCTTCTCTGAAAACCTATCATCACAGATTTTCCTTTGTGGGTGGGATGACCATTAAAAACTTTTCTGAGGATTAATGTACCATTAAAAATAGTGATGTCAAGGCTACCTCATCTTCTCCCAAGTAACGAGTGATAGGACAAGAGGAAATGGCTTCAAGTTGCACCATGGAAGATTTAGGCTGGACTTTAGGAAAAAATTTTTCACTGAGTTATCAAACATTGGAACAGGCTGCCCAGGGAGGTGGTGGAGTCACCGTCCCTAGATGTGTTTAAAAGTCGCGTAGATGTGGTGCTTGGAGACATGGTTTAGTGGCAGACCTGGTAGAGTAGGGTCAATGGTTGGAACAGATGATCTTAAAGGTCTTTTCCAACCTAAACGATTCTGTGATTCTACAATTCAAAAGCATGAAGAAACATTGAATAAGACAAACAAAGTCTCTTTGGACTTGAGACTAGGACCAGGTCTTGAGTAGGTAGGAGGGGAATGGTTGGTCCTCAGATCTCACCCTGACACAGGCTGAACCTGGGTTGTGCTTCCCGAATGTGGGAGCTTGTGGGTCTCTCAGCTCTGATATAATATTTACTTTACAGGCTTATCCTTTACCTATACTTATGCCTAAAGAAGTATGTGTGCTGAAGGGAAGAAAACAAAAAAATAATTGAGACTTGTGATAATTTAATGAGATTTAGCAGCACTGAAATTAGTTTTAGAACATAAGATTGTGAAAGATGGATGTTTTTGAGGGATTTTTGGTGAATTCATTCCACTATGCATGCTTAAGGGTTATTAATAATAAAATTCAGAAATGTAACATTTATAGTATTAGAAGGAAATCCTAAAGATTTATTTGGTTACAAGACTATGTGAGTTATCGGGTGATTACTCTTTAAACTTCACTGGAACAGTGCCTTAGTCTGGAAAAACTCATCACACAGGTGTTCTCATTCTGTATTCTTAAAAACTACATTTTAAATAGTGTTTTTAGCATGGCTGTAATGTCTTGTTTAAAATTATTTTCCTTTGATAGATGCCTTGGAAATAACCACCTCAGTAAAAAGACCTGAAATGTAAATTATTGGTCTTTAAACTACTTGAATCTAGGCATCTTTCTTAACTATATTATACATTAATACCAGACTGAGTTTTAAATATTTAAACAATTTTGGCTGGCTTACTTATGCCTGTTTACATTTTGAGATTTTTTCAAAGGCTTTTTGAAGCTTTTGGGGATCCTTATGACTTTTTACAGCAAATGATAGTAAATACTTGAGTAAATGTAGCAACAGCCATGTGACATATGATACAAATTGTAACTTCAAGGTGTGCTACATCTTACAGATATCTTGTTTTCTGGGTGAAAGTACTCACCCCCCCTTTACTCCCTCCCCCTTTTTTTTTTATCAGGGACACGCTTTTACCATCACCTATCCCCATCCCTGTCTCGTTTATCCCCCCATCCCGCCCAGGAATTAACCAGTTCTCTCTGCATATTTCAGCTTTGGAAATTACCACATCATTTTAAACGAAAATTGTGTTTCTTGTCAAAAAGTCCCCACCTTTTCCCAGTCTTCCAAAGAAAGTTTTATTTTTAAAGAAAGCTCCACCAGTGCAGTGCTAAAAAAGAAAATCTTTTTGAGTAGCTTCTCTCCCAGCAGAATTGTAGAGACAATCACATGAACGTTGGAAAAAAGATTGGCACCTCTCTGTCCTGATTTCCCACCTTCTCTGTGCAATCCCGTGGCTTGCAGCATATCTGCCATCCTGGTGGCGTTTGTACAGGCACACAGGACCCAGCAGTGTAAACACTGAGTTACTTCTCCAGCAACAACAGGTTAACAAGAGGTATGGACGGTAATACAAAAACTAATGGATGACTGGAAATCAAGGTGATTCCAAAGGATGTATTTGGTTTGCTTTGTTATTTGCTGAGGGACATGGTTTAGTGGTGGGTTTGGCAGTGTCAGGTTTATGGTTGGACTCGATGATCTTAAAGATCTCTTCCAACCTAGGTGATTCTATGATTCTACATGTACCAAAAAATACATAAAATCCAAACCCAAGGTTTTTCAGAACAAGCAATGGGGTGGGTTGGCTGTTCTTTCTGTCACATAAGACCCATGGACAAACAGGATGTAAAAGAAGCACTGAAAAACAGGTCCTCTATGGGTATGGGGTTTTGGTTCTGTTTGCTCACGTGAGTGGGTTTTTTTTTGTAAATGAAGCCAGAGGTCTTGCATCTGCCAACTATGAGTTAAGCAGCCTGCTTTTCTCCAAAGACTTTCTGATCACATGAGATAGGAACCCAGATGGCAATTCTTAGTGCGATAATTTAATTCTCACTACTTAGATTTCTCTTTCCCTTACAAATCCCTGGGAATTATCGACTGTGCGATTAGTCTATTTGAATTTTCCTCAGCTACACAGTACTAAAAGCTGTCTTTCCACTAATGAATTCACATTTTATTTGCCAAATGTGGGATCATATCTCAATTACAATTAAACATGTTTACTTAGAAAGGAATAGTTGTATTCATGCAGCTATCTAGTTGCATACACATCCAGGACAACACAGACTTTCTTTCCTTTTTACTGTCTGTTGCTCCCTGGGTTCCTAGGTTTCTTTCTTTGACAGTGGAAGAAGCGGACAGTTACAAATTTAAAATATCAGAGTTGTTTGTTCCTTTCTTAATCAAATCTTAATTGACAATGATAGGGATAAAACATATAAGAACTGCCTTTTTTTCAGCCTTCATTGATTTCCTTCATGTTTCTGGAGTCTGTTTTAGCTTGAAAGCACCAAATTTCCTGAAGACTCTCTTGGGGATATAAGAAGTCATTGACTACCTAGGGTAGAAAATTTAAGTTTGGATAAGCATAATTTTCAAGGCTATCACTTAAAATTATGTGCTTTTTCGTAATCCTACAGACTGGCAGATTAGGACAGGCTGAAAATAGGGCAAATGATTCTTTCATTTCTTAGCACAAGGGAAAAATTACACCAAAATATTGAGGTTGGTTTTAATTTCAAATACTACTGTTTTCTTCATTTTGAATTTGGTTAATTTGCAATCTTTTTTACATTCGTCTTTATGTGTTTACCTGGTAACTCTAAATGCTAGGCAGTACTTGTGCATTGTTTTTGGAAGCAGTTCTAACACCAGGGCTCCAGCTTTCAGAGGAACACCAAATATTGAGGCACCTGTGATTCAGGATGTGAAAACTGCCAACAATAGGTCACAGTTGCAGTGGGATGCATCCTGTGCATCTATTAATAGACAGCTTTTTGGCTATAATTAAGATTATAATTTATGTAAACAATCCTGACAAATCAGGCCCTGATTTTGCAGTCTCAAAGTCAGTTGGATTTAATTTCTGTGGCTAGAACTGAGTGTTTCCGTTAAGTATTAGTAATATAAACCCCTTAATCAACCCACCTTGGTTGCCCTGATCAGTCAATAACTTCCTGAAAGTGTAACAAGCATAAGAAAGATGTATTCTTCTGCAATTGTTCGCTGAGAAACAAAACTTTCCTGCTACGTAGCACAATAATAATGGTCACTGGAGGGTTTGGGAAAGAGCCGAAAAGCCAGCTGAAGATTAGTTAAAATTCTGAGTGCCCAGTAAAATGTTCTACAGGAAAACAAACATCACACTGAGAAGCTCAGACCGTGAGACTTCGCACATACAAGAATACTGGCCAAATGCACATACACAGGGGTGAATGGAAGTGATTTCCCTTTACTTACACCTTGATAAACAAAAATGGAATGCTGTACAAGCCCCTCTTGTCCTCATTGAATCTGAGGGCCCCTCAGCAAGGCTTAGGTTTAACAACAAGTCTAGGCACATGCAACAAGACTTACATGTGCGTGAGGAACTTATATCAAAGAACTGTGAAAAATTCACACTTAAAGAGCCTGCCTGTGGAGACAAAGTCCCATTAGAAAATCTCTGGTCACGAACGGGTCTTGCTGCTGTTTCTTGTAGTGGCAGTGATGGGTAGCAATCTTGTGATCAGAGCACCCATCTGGAAAATGGGAAATGGGATCCATGTCCTCTTAGTCAGAAGGCGTTCAGAATCATGTGTCCTATTTCTGTGAGGAATATCCTAAAAATGTCATGGGAGAAATGCTCTCTATTGTTTGTTGCAGCTTGTCACTATGGAGCAAAGAGTGTGAAGAAGGGATGAGAAGTTTCACTCCCTAGGCCAGTGGGAACCAGAAGGAAATTTTTGGTTCCTGCCCCTGTTTCTTGTCTACATGCTGCACACAATAATGGGATAATGTAAAAGAGGTGAGAGGTTATGGAGCAGATAATCCTGAGTGCCATCACACAGCATGTACAGGACAACCAGGTGATCAGGCCCAGTCAGCATGGTTTTATGAGAGGCAGGTTCTGCTTGATTAACCTGATCTCCTATGACAAGGTGACCCGCTTAATGAATGAGGGAAAGGCTGTGGATGTTGTTTACCCGGATTTCAGCAAAGCCTTTAGCACTGTGTCCCACAGCATTCTCCTGGCGAAACTGGCTGCTCATGGCTTGGATGGGTGTATTCTTCTCTGGGTAAAAAACTGGCTGGATGGCTGGGCCCAAAGAGTGGTGGTGAATGGAGTTAAATCCAGTTGGCAGCCAGTCACAAGTGGTGTTCCCCAGGGCTTGGTATTGGGGCTGGTTCTGTTTCATATCTTTATCAATGATCTGGATGAGGGGATGGAGTGCACCCTCAGTAAGTTGGGTGGAAGGGTTGATCTGCTTGAGGGCAGGATGGCCCTACAGAGGGATCTGGACAGGCTGGATCAATGGGCCAAGGCCAATGGTACGATGTTCAGCAAGGCCAAGTGTCGGGTCCTGCACTTGGGTCACAACAACCCCAGGCAGCGCTACAGGCTTGGGGAAGAGTGGCTGGAAAGCTGCCCGGCAGAAAAGGATCTGGGGGTGTTGGTCGACAGCCGGCTGAATATGAGCCAGCAGTGTGCCCAGGTGGCCAAGAAGGCCAACAGCATCCTGGCTTGTATCAGGAATAGTGTGGCCAGCAGGACTAGGGAAGTGATCATACCCCCTGTATTTGGCACTGGTGAGGCCCCACCTTGAATACTGTGTTCAGTTTTGGGCCCCTCACTGCAAGAAAGACATTGAGGTGCTGGAGCGTGTCCAGAGAAGGGCAACAAAGCTGGTGAGGGGTCTGGAGCACAAATCTTATGAGGAGCGGCTGAGGGACCTGGGGTTGTTTAGCCTGGAGAAGAGGAGGCTGAGGGGAGACCTTCTTGCTCTCTACAACTACCTGAAAGGAGGTTGTAGTGAGGTGGGGGTCGGTCTCTTCTCCCAAGTAACAAGCAACAAGACAATAGGAAACGGCCTCAAGTTGCACCAGGGGAGGTTTAGATTGGATATTAGGAAAAATTTCTTCACCAAAAGAGTTATCAAACATTGGAAGAGGCTGCCCAGGGAAGTGGTGGAGTCACCATCCCTGGAGGCGTTTAAAAGATGGGTAGGTGTGGTGCTGAGGGACATGGTTTAGTGGTGGACTTGGCAGTGCTAGGTTAACAGTTGGACTTGCTGATCTTAAAGGTCTTTGTAAGTCTAGACCATTCTATGATTCTATTCTATTTGTAAAATGAGCTGACAGACATTATTGGGTGAACAGAAGTACTTGAAAAATCTGGACAGGCTTTCAGGTACATAAGCCCTTTGTCAAATCTGACACAGAGAGACCAAAACCAAAGCTAAGTAGGACCAAGTGTCCTGGTTATAACCAAACTGTGTTAAACATATATGCAATTTAAGGCAGGATGAACTTAGGATTGGAAGAGAAGGGGGTGGGATAGTAGAAGTGAAAGAAAATGTGATGGGTGTAAAACAGAATTTTCCTTGTAGTTCATGTTATTGAGTTAGAAGTTTTTGATCCTAGAGTTGTGTTTAAATAGTTCTGGTAAACCTCTGTAGAGGTCCAGTTCTGCGGCTCTGGTTGGAGGTCCTGCTCTGGCTGTGCAGTCCTGTCTCCATGACGGAGGTTGTGTTGTGAGCGGCATCAAGGGATAGTGCTGTGATGGAAACAGGAAGACAGAGGTGCGAAAAAAAAAGGTAGCAGGGGGTCTGGCTGGGTTTGGGGTTGTGTAAGTGGGGAACGGACATCTGAGAGGTCAAAGGTGGGGTGACTATTGTCTGAAGATTGTCCTTCTGGTAACTTACTGTTACTTCGGTTGCTTCACTGGGCTGAATATATAGTACTTATAGTACTTAGTCACTGTGTAAAACAGATGTATCTTATTATCCTGGGAATCACTCAGGAATCAAAGATGTGCATGTTTCTCATGAAATGTTGGGGTTATGTCAGGTCTTTGGAATGGAGGGAAAAAAACCCTAGTTTTTTATTTTTGGAAAGTTAATCATGCATTAGGGTGACAACAGAACTGCTTTCAGTAAAGCTGTATGAATAATTGGTTTTATCCCTTGGCAGATGAACCAAACTTAAAAGAATATTCAGGTCAAACTTCAGTGCAAATCTAGCAAGTTTCTTTGTTAAATGAAATATGTTTCATTTTCATGCTGTCCATTTTTAACCAAATATGGAAAAAAGGCAGTTGGATCCAAAAGCATAAGTCACTGAGGGAAGCTGCTGACCTTCCACAGAACGGGGAGGAGAAGGGACCTGACCACCTTGGAAGGGTTCCCGTATCATTAAACATGGTCGAGGTAGGGCTGTCTCTGTCACCGCGAGCGTATGCTACATGATATAAATAAGGGCACCGCAGGGAGGAGTTAGAAAGCCTGATTAAAGCTCTTGCCTGTGGCCTGACCTGCTATGCTTTTTATGTTCTTATCTCCGAGTTTGAATAGATAATAATATTGCATTCACATCTTGTGTTACATCATTATCCCCGAGTGGCTTTTGTGCAAGTGTCCTATTCTAGTGAATGAAGCCTAAAGAGATATTAAATATAAACAGGGGAGGAGCTTAGGGGAAGAATTTTTTCCTGTCTTATGGCATTTCTGGCTTATGATGTTCCTGCTTGTTTTTTAGTTCAGTTTTAACAAAGTTTTAAGCATTTCTACAGGTATTTTAAACTCCTAACTCTGTAGAATTTATAATTTGTTCTAGTGAAACCAAGGAAGTCTTGTTCTTACAGTCTCAAAGATTTTTTTTCAGTGTTTTCCTGAAGTGAAAGAAACACGGTGTTATTTTTCACAAGCATAAAATTGTTATAGATGCATTCACCTTAAGCTGTGTCATCTTCTTCAAATTTATTTTATGACCAATTTCAATGCCCTGGGAATCATGCATTCAATGTAATACCAAGTTTTGTCATTTGCGAAGTCTTTAGTTAATATTTGAACAGAAAGAAAGCATTTCATTTTTGTAATAAGAATTTCCACTTACTTTGGGGGAAAAAAATCCAATGTCCTGTTAATCCTGGAAATCCTGTTTCTGTACAGAATCTGGTGAAACAGCTTCAGCTTTGTTTCGTACCTCAGAGGCACAGCTGAAGTGTTAAGACCAGAGGAGCTGCCGTCTTACTCAGCTGGACTCAGCCTGTCTCAGCTGCTATACCAGGGACGTGAAGTGGCTGCCGCATGGACCGCTTGTGTTGGGACTGAGCAAGTAACTCATTTTCTCAAGCAATTGCAGTAGTTTGGATAATGAACTGCTCCGTTTTTGAGACTCAGGAAAGGAAGGGCTTTAAATACCAGTTTTACAGTACAGCTTTTTCAGAGAGGAAAGGTGAATGTAAAAACTTACCTAGACACCTTTCTTGTAGTTTAGATGAAGCTCCAGATTCTGTGTCATATTTCATCTTTCATTTTTCTCACAACAAAGCACAAGAGGGGAAAAAGTGAATCCCGCAGCTTTTACTTTAGCAGTCTTGAGGAGCCGTGGCCTGGAGATTTTAGGAAAAGAAAATTCTAAGACTCTCAGCCCCTCAGCCCAGCAAATCTCAAATTGTCTGGACTAACCTCACGCTTTTCAGTCTAGTTGCTTTCAGGACTGACTGCACAGCTGAGTTTCAAAGGGAGCGGAGCTTTGACCTTCGTGAGCAGCATAGCACAAAGAGCTCGGAACTTTTCCTTGCTGCATTAAACGCTCCTTCCCACCTCCAGCCAAGGCTCTGGATTCAGTGGCTTTCTGCTCTATTTTATTCCTTGCTATTTGTCTGTTTCGTAACAGAAAGGAGAGAGTCCTAACCTTTGAGGACACCTTTGTGCTACTATGGGGTGTTAATAAAATGTATGTTAAATATTGCAAAATTGCATATTGAGTGTGTCTGGATTGCCACTCACTCTCTGGAAATAATATTTCACAAAAGGTAGTAAAGGATGTACACAGTTCATACACAGTTTGAAGCATTAGCAAGTACATAAGCTGTAGGGGTCATTGACTTGAAGATATTGAACCATTAACGTTTACAGGATTTCTTCTGTGACAAGGGAGAAGATAGTTACGCTAGAGGTGAAATCCTACCTTCTACTGGAGCCGGGATTTTGACTCAGGACTTTACCGGGGCAAACAGAGCCCTCTTTGTTGCGGCTCACTCTCTCTAACATCACGCCAAGTGGTGCTCTGGCTTCCAGCTGAGGAGAGAGAGGTGTGGATCAAAAGAAACAGAAGGATTTGCAACAAAGATGGACAGGGTCTAGCAGATAAAGCTGACACAAAGCCAGGATCAAGAGGAACCTTAAGCTTGAGGCTTTGAAACTCTTGTTTCATCTGACTATTTTTAAGCCTTGCATGGTCTAAAACCAGCTTTAGTTGACTTTCCTGGAAAAAGAAGCTTCTTGGTTTGATCCCTAGGTGGCCAAAGTGCTATTTGCTGGATATTAGGGAGGAAAGCAAAGGTGACATTTTGCTGTGAGGATCAAAGCATGTTCAGTTTATAATCCAACGCTGACAAAAGCTGGCTGAATGCATCACTTTCTAGCCAGGACTTTTTCTGTCCCTGCATCAGAGAGAAAAATAATGGAAAATTTTATGGTACTGCCTCTTTTCCCTACATGAGAATTATCTGAAACCTCCCCCGTGAAGCAGCCTCATGCTGTTTTCTCAGTTATAGGCATAATGCATGAAGGATTTAACAATGACACGTTTAGCCCTCTAGGTCATTTCTGGTATGAATGCTCTAAAATTCATAAAGTGCTGGGGAAGACTTTGTCTTAGTGCTAATTTGAAGAATCAATAGATGAAATATTCAAAATCTGTGTAACACTTAAGAGGGATTAAAAAACCTAAAGGAACTATAATTAAAGTTTAATAATTCATAGGCTGCAATATAATACTGCAAGTTGTTTCATTTTGTAATTTTCCATTAAATTATTTGTGGCAAGAAATGGCAGTTCCCAAAAAGGTGAGTACGTGGAATCTCAGCCAGTACCGACACCTGCACTGGTAATTCACCTCAGGTAATTAAAAATATTTATACAGGAGTAGGACAGTGAGGAATCAATTTGAGGAAAGCACTCTGCTGAATAACTCTGTGCTTAAGGTTAAGCAGGTATCCAAATATTTGCTGCACCCAGACCAGAGGACATAAGGAGATATTTGATGCTGATCTTCAGTGTAGAACCTAAGAAAGTAATCTTCGCTGCAGGAAGAAAAAGAGGGGTGATTTTTGCACCCCTCTCCCCTTCCCCAGCAGCTGGGTTTTGTTCAGTGCAAGTACTTTGCGGCGCAGGCTCTGCCCTGCAGGTTTTGTGGAATTGCGATGCTCGTGCTCCGTATCCTGATGAAAAAGTGGCAGGGCCACCCGAAGTCTAAATTAGGGCAGAATCTGATCAGCGATGGTTATCCTGAAAGAGTAGAAGACAAAGGAAAGAGAAAGGACTGAGGAAAAAACAAATATGAAAAGAGTGAAGAGAAGAGACAAAGGTGTGTGGGGGGGTTGGTTTTGTATATGGCTGTTTGGGAAACAGAAAGATACTTCATATAAGATTCCAAGAGAAAATAGTATTTCTTTCAACCTGTTTCGGCATTGTTTTTTTAAGGTAAATCTTGTTACAATTTTCAGTCAGTGCTTGAATGGATATAATCGATGGGTATTTTTTTTTAAAGGTGGATAACAGATATTAATGTTACAGATGTTTATCCTGTTTTCTGGGGAATTAGAAATGAGCATGACTTGAAGAATTTAGAAATTATAGATATAGATATAGAACTGCATGGCTCTAACCACAAAGAAGAAATTTTATTCTAGGTTCAGAGGAATATTTTTATGCAGTAAGATGCAGATAATGCAAAAAAAGAGATTAATAGCCTTTAATCCTGGTGAATGAATAAGTGAGGTCATGTCTTGCAAGGCAAAGAATGACAACAGAGTACATCCACCGTATTTCCTGAGTGGATGGAGACACTCCAGTCCTTGGTAACACCGTGCTGTTTGTTTTCCCTTTGGTTTTGCATTAAATGTTAAAAAGGCAACTGAATACTAAATAGCTTTGTAACGAAAATGAAAAAAAAAAGGACTAATTTCTTATGAGAAAAATAAGAGGAACCACATTTTAGCGTATTACACTGGGTGAATGCTCAGTAAAACAGAGCTGCAATCACTGATGGAGACCTCTGCATGGAATTGCAATGAAAGTCAACTTCATAACGATGGGAAACGTAGCTGATGGATTATTCCCTTGTATTTCCCTTCTGGAACATAGGGCTGGGTTATCCTAGAGAGGCTGAAGGAAAAAGTCACTTGCAGAATGACTCACCAAAGAGTCACTTAGGTATTTCAGGTAAATATCATATTCTGATCCGTTCAGAGGTTTGCAAAGTAAATAAAATGAACAGGAGATTGTAAAGCCTCTGATGGTGCCAACGGACTCAGTCAAATTCTGAAGACAAAGCCCCCATTTCAAGTTGGATATACCCACTACAAAATGAATCTTTTCCATAGCTCAGTTTTCTCCGTGGAAAGTTATGGAGAGTGGTGTATGTGTGTGTGTAAGAGCTGCGTATGTGTGTGAAGCAGTCCCTGTTCTCGCACATGATTAGCATAGGTCTTAATTGCCACGTTTCCCACCGCTGGCAGACAAGGTGGTTTAGTTCATTGTGCATCTGTTTGAAAAATGTTGCTAGGCAGTCGGTTTTGCCATTAGAGCTCAACTTTCTATTTTATTTATACATTTGTATAGTTTTTTACCTTACGAATACTGTTGGAGGAGATATTGTACATTGTGGGTAGCACCGTAGTTGTAACTACAAATTCTGAATATTCCTTATAGAGGTAGTTTTAAAATATGCACCATTTTACTTATTTACTGTGATTTTAAAAAATAATGTATTAATTGACATTCAAGAATAAACACAGCCTTATTCTTATAAAAAGCTTCCTAAGTTTCCATGTATCTTCACGCAACATATGTTTTGAAGCATATCTATATATAGATTTACATAAATACATCTATTTCTTATTTTTTATGTATATGTTTATGTAACAGCTTTTATTATTTTAGCTAGGAGATTTATATATAATTAACTACATGAAGTGTTCGATTTCTCCTCTGAAGCAGATCAAAAGAGGATTGATTTAGGTACAAGTGGCCCAGTGGGAACAAGGAGATAAGGTGGTGCACTAACTCTTCCAGGCGATATCACAGAGATCACAATTAACATGGGCAGCCAAACGTGATTTTTCACTTGTTTCATTGATATAACAAGTAAAAAGTAATACGCAGCTGTGATTTGCTAATTCAGATCTGAATTGTTACAAAAGTATGGACCGTACAAAGAAGATAAATCAGGTAACTCTAGTCATCTTTTTATTTTAGTAAAAAAATACAAGGAAAGATCAATTCAGTAAAAAAGTGACAATTTAAAGCAAGTAAAACCACAAGTTAATTATACTTCAGAATTCATTGCCCCAACCGAGCTAGAAAGAAGTTACTATAAAGCAAATGTATGAATTTTGACGACGTCATCAGTCAGGCTTGCTTAGGAGACAGATGTTTTACATGGGATTTCTCTGTTTGATACAGTCTCCAGCAAAGAGCAGGATTTTTAGATGAAGGAAACAGAAACCCAATAGTGAACATTTATTCCTATTCAAAGTGACTCGGTTGGCTTATGCCCTAGAGAGTGATGGTTTGTATTAGATAACAATAATTGGTTTTAACAGGTCTTTTTTTTTTTTTAATTTTCTTGCCAGACGAAAGCATCTGATATATCGTGGTCTGACAGCAGACCTTAAAACAAAGTGTGGCCAAATTAAGTTTTCCGCTTTGAAAATCTAGTTTATGAGATACAGGGAAAATATTTTTTTTTCTCTTAAATAAAAATGGGTAACAGCCAGTAACTGCTCATAGCTCTCGACATACAGAAATCGGCCCCTGTACTATCAAGCGATTGGTTATAACATCCAACTTTTCTGTTCGGATACCATTATGAAACAGCTATAAGTTTTTGAGGAATTGCTAATGGTGGTGGCATTTTGTCTCAGTTTGCTAACAAAAATGCAGGAGAGTGAGAACGACAGCTGGGGAGGAGATTGTTACAGCCCAAATAACTTCCTTGCATATTTCTTTGGGCTTTTGATCTGTGGGAAAAGCCCTCTCTAGAGCAATTTCAAATACATTAGCAGCAACAGAGATTCAAAATGAGCAGTACTGAGACTCTAATCTGTGAATTCGAAGCACAAGTATGTTTATGTGGAAATTCTGGCCCCGGCTGGTACAAAAAAAAAGAAACCCTGAAATAATTACAAGAATATTTCACTTTTAATACAGATATGTTTATCAATATGTAAAATGTATTGCAAATAGAGTTTTGGAGAGAGCTCTTGGACCTAAGAAACAGAGCTATTTATTTTCTGTTAAAAATTATAGGGACACCCCTCTGCCAAACCCTACAGCCTCTAAGAAGCTTGAGAGTTTGCCAGAACAGAAAAATACAATTTTTATTTTTCATTCTGAACATACATGCAAGATACATATTAATAATTAACAGTAGCAAAATCCAATTTGACTTACAAATGTGTGGCATCCTGTTTTTGACTTCTATCACTGATACTGTTCCTCTCAAAATGAAAATGTTTTCTTATCAATAGAGAATGTCTTTTACGCTTTGTCGCTGCAGACACGGAGCTGAAATTGTAGCTGTCTCCTCCCCTTCTCCCATCCTCCATTTTCCTCTTCTCCTCATCCGCCTGGAAAGAAAAATGAGGCAGAAACCTCGGTTTGGGCCACTTGAGTCAGAACGGTTATATCACATCATGCACCTTACCACCAGGGTTAGATATCAAACCCACAGCAAACTGTAGGATTTTCTCTGTTAACTTAATTATTTTTTGGAATAGGCTCCGTGATTGGTATTTATCCATGTTTCTCATTTCTGTTGATGTTTGAAGTAGCACCAGCCCTTATCCGTGCCCTTCGGTGGTGCAGGTGTGCATGTGTACCTCCACGGTTCCTTTCCCACAGCCTGACCACCTATGGGGGAAGTATGCGTCCTTTACCATTTTACCATTGTTACGTTCGAATAATTCCTATCCAGGTGCTTTAACGGGCTTGATGGAGCTCTTTTTTAATAGAAACTGAAACATATCATCTGGTAGGGCTGCGGTGAAGGTTGTCCACGACCCTTCAGCAGTTTGACATCTGAAAACACCATTTTAGTCATCTGCCGGGTATGGATTTTCACAGCACTCCCAATCTCAGCACTTGCAATCAGAAAGCTAAAGTTGGCCATCAACATTTCAGCTATGATTAATGCAGAGTTCTAGAATTATGATGTAAAATACAGTTGAAAATTTATTTAGACCACCACAAACAGCTTTTTTAATGGAAAACATATTGAAAGCAGTTTTCATTCCGAACTGAACAAACAAAAGAAGGGAACTCTGATACAGTAGCCAAGAGTTTAAACTGGTGATACATTTGATACATGTGAATGATGCAAAGTTCCCGTACAAGTGAATCTAAGGGCACTTGACCTAAAAAGTCAGTTATTATCTAGTGCTGAAAAGTACTTCAGGTTTTTTTTTATAGGGACTCAAACCTAATTCTTATGTGCTTTTCTCAAAGAAAGAGCAGAATTATTTCTGTATATGCTGTTGAGCTTTCATTAAATCTAAAATACTTGCACAGTGTGCGACTTCTGCAGTCTTTTTTTCCAAAAGAACAAGCACCACAGGCAAGATGAAATATTATTTGATTTTTTTTTTCTTTTACACATTGTTAGTAATGCAAGTCGCTCTTGAGGAAAAAACTTAACTACAATGGCACATCACCCACAGACCCTGAATGAGCAGAATATAATGAATGATTAAATGTGAGGGCTCACTACTCTGGAGGAAAACTCAGCACGCCAAATGTTAAAAATCCTCCTCTTATTTTTGCAGATTTCTAATTAGGAAATGACAGCTGTAAGTCCAATATTTATCCAGCACAAAAAGCCCTTTGCTTTTCCGGGTAGACAGGAGAAAAACAGAAGTCATGATTTCAAATTTATTTGAAGTCTGCACGCCTTCGGGCAATGTGATAGTAGCGTTTGTGCCCCCATCTATCTCGAAGCTGATCTAACTATCTGCTGACAACCTGAGGAACATGAAAGCCTCTGTCACTGAAAGTCTCTAAAATCCAAACAGACTTGGTGATGAGCTTGGTACCGCTGTCGCAGGGATGCATGCACGGAAGCAGCACTGGAGTTCACCTGCCGTTTCGAAAGAAAACACAACTTACGGTGCTGCTTAAGAAAACTGCCCAGTGAAATCACTGCAGGGCTGGGCGTAAGGAGATTTTACGGGGAAGTCAGACAAAGCAATTCATCTACCTCATAGCTGAGGACACCTAGAACCGAGGTCCAGGAGTCACACCTCTCACATCCCCTGGAAATTGCTAGCAATTAGTCTGCTTTATACAGAATCAATATTTTTTATTAAAAATGAATATATAATGTCTTCCAATGTTACTGTGTGATTTTCAGCATTAATTCAGGTGCAGAAAGAGATGTATGATAAAATTTCCACTGTCATTCAAATATATCTTCTTTATTATTGTACCAAGTATGACCAAGAATTTTAATTACAGTTGCGCTATTACTTTTTGTTTTCTCTGAATATCAGTTACCAAGGTTAGATATCTTCTACTCAGTGACAGATATTTTTGTGTTTGAACTGGGATAAGGTGTTTTAGATTGTTTTCTGAAGATCATGTTTGGCATTTTTTACATTGCAACATCTAGTTTGACTCTTCAGACCTCATCCATAATCAGCAACACTGTCTCTACAGTCCCAGGAATATTTTATACTTGAAAGTACAAATTTTTTTTTTCTTTTGGCCATCTGTCTACAACTGCTTACTCAAACGAGTGTAGCCGAGGTCATCTTACATTTCTTGTCTAAGGCTGTCAAATTTATTTTCAGCCTTGTCAAGTTCAGCCTTTGCTTTTTCTCTCAGTGCTAAGGGGACATTTAGTGTAAGTGTGCTTCTGTTGGCATTTCTTTTTCTGTCCCCCTTGTGACATATTGCTTTTTGTGCCATTTATTGCTCTGTGACCATTCTTGGTTTATTTTAAAATGCAGACTATTTTCTTCCTCTTCTTCACTGTGTCTCTTACAACCTCTAATGCAACCTTAAAACCCCTTACAGCAAAGCAGGTAACCATGGTATTTGGTTTGCTGTTCTTGTTTCATATGAACTGAACTCAGAAATCCGATCAGAGTATCTCGAAAAAGAAAATTATGCAATTCTGGCTCAGGAGGTGGGAAAAGTTCATAGAATCATAGAATACCAGGTTGTAAGGGACCTTGAGGATCATCTGGTCCAACCTTTCATGGCAAAAGCACGGTCTAGACAAGATGGCCAAGTCCAGCCGAGTCTTAAAAGTGTCCAATGTTGGGGAATCTGCCACTTCCCTGGGGAGATTATTCCAGTGGCTGATTGTAAGTTCTGTAACATCTCTGAATGCTTTTTTCATCTCTGATTATTCTTATATTTTGAACAGCAACAAAAAATTGCTAAGAAAAAAAATATCCTGTACTCTTAAGCATTATAGCTCGGATACTTAAAAACTTTCTAAGAAAAAAATAACCAAATCAACACTTTGTGCATCACAATGTATACAGGCATAATTTGTCTACTTTATGATTAAAATGCATTTATTACGCCATTTGTGCTGGTTAGCTGCAGGCAGACTGATCAATGCTTATCTATAGCACCCTTGAAGTGGCTTATTGTAACTTTTTCCTGTACTGTGGATCCAAAATAAGGTTGGGTCCGGGTACCCCATTGGACTGCGACGACCAGCGCCCAGACTTGTGTGGTGCTTGGCTACTACTTGGGTAGCCCTTAAGGAGACAAGCTGGTTGCAGCTGTTCAAGCCACGCTACAAGTAACTGATCAGAGAGTATTTTGTTTCCTCCTTCCTTCGGGGAATTTTTCAAGCACGTCTTCCAGGATAGTATTTCACCCTGAAAGTTTCAAATGGTGCATTCAACACAAAAGTACTTAGCATTTGGTAGAGCTTATTAACCCCCCTGTGATAGATTTCAATAGCAGTTTTGTTCTTGTTGGTGCAGAGTGAATTGTACGCATTACTACTTCTGTTTTTGTAAAATAGTATTCTGAAACTTCATGACTGACCTTGAAAATGTGGTTTTGCACTGAAGTATTTTTTTTGCTGCCCCAGGGAGCTTTTGTCTCTACCTCGACAGACCATGCAAGTGATGAAAACGCGGAGGTGTTTTGGCTGCTCCCTCCCTGGATTGCACTGCCAGCAAGGTCAGGTACCACTTACTGCTGACGCTGTTCCTATGCGAGACCATGAAATGGAGGAGGGACATCCAGGCAACAGTGACTTTTAGGGGTTTGAAGGCACTGTTCAGCCCCTGACCTCACCAAGGGGCTTTCCCCCCCATTTCACACCCCAAGGAGCCTCCCCCATAACCTCTGCTCCCCCGACAAGACACTGTCCCATCCCCCTGACACCCTCATGGGAATAATGCGATTTTCTACAACTCTGGGAGACTGCCCAAGGGGTGGGTGAAAAGCAGAGATGTACTGAAAGGGGTGCAAGGCCAACGGGGTGCACTGCTCCCAAGAGAAACCAAAACCCGTGCAATGGATAGATCAGGTGAACAGAGTGCAAATCCCTGCAGAGCAGCAGAGTGAAGGCTAGTGGGAAAGGGATGGCTTCGAAACAAATCTGGATTTTGCTTCTGGTGCCGCTCAGGTGCTGCCTTCTGGTGGTGGGCAGCCCCATGAAGAAGGTGAACTGCTGTGCCAGCACGGCAAGCAGCTCTGGGCTTCTCCATGTGGACTCAGGGCAACCCCAGGCAGAGCCAGATGCCACTGGCTACAAAATGAGAGACAGAGCTACAAAATGAAAAAATTCACATTTTGCTCAGTTTGGCTCTCTTATGGGAGCTTAGGCTGTTGGAGTAGGGAAGGGAAGGCTATGTGTGTAACCCAGAGCACTCTCATGAGGGTTGGCTTTGTGCTCTTTCCTTTGTAACCGGCACCAAGGCAGGCTGGTGGGGTGGTGCTCTCAGAGACACGAGCCTCATCCCTAATTCCTCCTTTGCTTGAGAGAACTGGCATTTACGGTCTCGCTTTCCTGAAATGATATTCAGGTTCAAAGAGCCAGAGAGAAGAAGATGGGGACAAACTTTTTAGCACGGCCTGTTGCAATAGGACAAGGGGTAATGGTTTTAAACTGAAAGAAGGAAGATTCAGACTAGATATAAGGTAGAAATTTTTTATGCTGAGGGTGGTGAGACACTGGTCCAGGTTGCCCAGAGAGACGGTGGATGCCCCATCCCTGGAAACATTCCAGGTCAGGTTGGACGGGCTTTGAGCAACCTCATCTAGTTGAAGATGTCCCTGCTCATGGCAGAGTGATTGGACTAGATGACCTTTAAAGGTCTTTCCAACCCAAACTATCCTATGATTTTATAAGAAAGGAACCTGCGCATGACTGTACCCTTGTGAGTCACCCAGACCAGGGAAGACACGGGAACCCCAGGAGGTGGGTGACAGAAACCTGTGCCTGTCACAGGGGCTGCTTTGGTGTTTTGCATCAGTCAAGTGCTTGAATGTAACTGATCAGCTGTCCAGGCAACAGAGCCTGAAGTTTAGGATTACCTTCTCCCAGCTGAGCACCCTAAAAACTAGAGTGCTGGGTCAGATTCACGTTTTCTTTTCCAAATAACCTTTTTGGGTTTTTTTTGGTGTGGTACAATGGCCTTAATGGGAGAGGAAAACCTTCTTTACTCAAGTACTCTGTAGGGATTTGCTCATTTTCCTGAGAGGAGGCTGCTCGCTGGTTTGAGGGGGATCAAGGTTCCTGCTCAAGTCCAGGTGGCATCTGTGGCACGTTGGTCCTTTCCCCTCCCAGGGCTGCAGGTTCCCCTGGTTGCTGTTCCAGGGTGCTATGGGCCCCCCGAGCTGGCTGTCCAGTCATTATGTGATAGGGATTTGGTTTTCTGTGTCATGCTTTTGAATTAATTGAACGGAGGCTGCTACAGTATGTTGCAAGTCGTGCAGTTCCCCTGCTGTGTTGATTGTCTCCTGAGAGAGAGTCTCAGTCCTCTGGGGATTGTGCTGCAGGGAACATTGGCTTTTTAACTCTATTCGTATCTATTTTTGTAACTAATATTGCTGAGAGACTGTTCCTTAGGCCTGAGAGTAAGTGGCACTTTTTTCCCTCTTTGCTTCAAAACAGGGTAGCCAAGTCCAAATTGCCTGTTGGGAACAACCACCAGATGTGCTCTCCCTTGAACTGTGTCCAAGCAGTGTCTGGGAGCATTGTCATGGGCCAAAATTATGCCAAAGAGTATGCCAATGATTAAATAATATAGATAACTGGCGCCCAATCCCTTCATGCTGTTTAGTATACTTGTATGGAAGTACTAGTATCAGTGTGACTCAAGGGCTGAACTACTGTCCTGGTATTTAATTGGTCCTGCTGACGTGCCCTGTATCATGAAGACCATCATAGCAACTGTGATGACTTTTTGGAAAAAAACAACAGCACAGCATCTTGGTGATTTGAAATCAAAATATTTTCAAGTGATATGTTTTGGGATGGAGAACAGGCCTCGGAAGAGCTGGAAGCACATCGGTCATTTTAGGAGGAGTTCCTGAAGCTGCCTGAAGGTAAGGGAAATTTAAAACATGTTTCATCTATATTAATGCAAAACTGGACCTAAAGGAAACTAAACTACGGAAGTTTTAGGACACAAGTTTATTTCCACCTAGTTCATCCCGTAACTTAGTTGAATTTGTAACTTAATTACAGTCATATATGTGTTCACTCAAATATCAAAAGCTCATGTTATTCTTCCATCATAAAATAAAGCATTTTGGGGCTCACTACCTGTAGTTAAACTGCTGTAGATAGAATCAATGATATTTTACCTTTTTAGAAGAGAGGTTTATAAGAGCCAAAAGTCCATGAAGTAGCACATCAACAAAACTAAATGGAAATTGTCGAAATTTGTTTCAGAAATTCAGTGGTGACTGTCAAACTGCGTAAAGCTTTTCAAACATTGCCCTCTTGGTAATTTCCTATTTTAACTAAAGAATGAGTGCAGGAACTGCTAATTCATTCTGAAATCATTCTCTGCTTGCTGAACTGAAACAGAATCCAAAGGCAAGAAATTGGACCTGAAACACGTCCTTGCTTTTGATGTGAGCTCTATGGTGCCACGTCTGAAGCACAGCTTAAAGATTGCCACCTGGTTAATTTAAAGCAACACTGAATTTATTTAAATTACTAACCAAACTCTCTAGGATATTCTTCTTGTGAATGTCACATCAGCTGGTTATGCTGATTATAATAATCACTTTGCTACGCCATTGTAAAGAGCTTCCTTTCCATCTGATTATATATATATCCACAAATTACACAGTCCAGTGCCCACTTGTTTCTGTGGAGACTTACTGATTTTTCATATATTTACTGGAAAGCACTGAGTCCACCTGTGGCATTTAAGGTACCTAATGAATGTAGTGCTAATGAGTGAAACGTTACTCACTTATTTAGGCTTCTGCCAGACACAGAGCCTCAGATCTTCAGAATTTGGATGTACTTTCTGTCAGACGGAACTGATAACAGCTTTTTTCTGTTGATCTGCTATTTTTGCCATCCTTTAGACATCTGCGTGTTTCTCAGGTGTGTGAAAACTGGTCTTCAAAGTAAGAGGGCACAGGTCATCTAAGAGCAGAATGTGCAGCTGTCTCAAACTGTGTTCCTGAAGCAGATGGATCAAGAACCAGTCTATGGATGTTGATTTATTTCATACCTTTGTCAAAAAGAGTATTTTGGAACCTAAGCAAATTTTGTGTAGGCAACCCTGAAATTTACAGATACAGGTTGGATGAGCTTTCACACATGTTTCAGTATAATTTAGAACCAAATACACAGTTTATCTTTGAGAGATATCCTGGGGATTCATAGTTCTCCCTAGAATTTGCTAGTTTTCCAAACAGCCATTTCTGCCATAGTTCTATTCTGGGAGTGTACTCTTTATGGTCAGTGTGTAATGAAATGCATAAATAACCCAAATCTGCAATGACAAGTTAGAGTTATTTCTTGGAGACACTTGTGGCCTAGTGAGATACCTTTCCTCTTTTCAAATATATGACCAAAGGGACCTGATGCAATAGAATCATAGGATCACACAATCGTCAAGTTCAACTATTAACCTAACACTGCCAAGTCCACCACTGAACCATGTCCCTCAACACCACATCTACATGTCTTTTAAATACCTCCAGGGACGATGACTCCACCACTTCCCTGGGCAGCCTGTTCCAATGCTTGATAACCATTTCGGTGAAGAAATTTTTCCTAATATCCAATCTAAACTTCCCCTGGTGCAACTTGAGGCCATTTCCTCTTGTCCTATTGCCTGTTACTTGGGAGAAGAGATCGACCCCCACCTCTCTACAACCTCCTTTCAGGCAGTTGTAGAGAGCCTCTCAGCCCCTCAGCCTCCTTTTCTCGAAACCAAACAACCCCAGTTCCCTCAGCTGCTCCTCATAAGACTTGTGCTCCAGACCCCTCACCAGCTTTGTTGCCCTTCTCTGGACACGCTCCAGCACCTCAATGTCTGTCTTGCAGTGAGGGGCCCAAAACTGAACACAGTATTTGAGGTGGGGCCTCACCAGTGCTGAGTACAGTGGGACAATCAATGGCCTAGTCCTGCTGGCCATGCTATTTCTAGAATACACTTTAATTGAGGAAACGGGAGGTATGCCTCTCCTGCAAATGAATAAATGTCTGGTGTAGAACATTTATAGATTTGATTTTCCATGCTGTCATCATACTCTTCCTCCCCTCCCATTTCATTCTGCAGTTCTGAAAGATCTGTCAGTTGTTCCCCAGTCATTACCTTAAAACTTCCTCTGTTGAGATTCTGCTGAATGGATGGCCCTCCACAAGCCTCTCCTTGTGTGTTTACCTTGAGATGGGAGGTGTTTTCACCCTGCTCTTTCAGCCCTGCTCGTCCTGCATCTGCAGAATCTCCCCAGAGACTCCGGAAGTCATTTTGCAGTTCTACAAAGTTGTTAATTGACCTTTCTTTCTAAACCAGGGCAAAAGCAATCATTCTGCAGGAGTTAAGAATGCTTGTACAGATCCACACGTTCACAGTGTTGTGTCACTCTCATATTTCTACTTTTACAAAGCTCAGAACTTTGGTATTGCTCTGAGCTATTTATTTCCATGTTTTTATACCTGCAAAAATCTGTCTAGTGGATGGTTTTTAAACCTCTTGCAGAGCCCTTCCATGTCCAGAGCACAGTCCTGCTTCTCAGTTACCTCTCAGCTATATGAGATGGCGACAAGCACAATTAAATTGGAACATCAATATCTTTTCTTCCTATTGACAAAGGCTCAACATGCTGATGAAAACGAGCCAGGCTGGTTTACCCCTAGAAGGGAGAAAGTGCTGAATTAAACATCTTCCATTTCTGAAAGCACAAAATATTTCCCAAGCTGCTCTATGGGGGAACCAGTCCATTGGTGTTCACTGCATGATCTTCAACAGTAACTTTAAATATCATTTAAAAATAACATATTTCACATGATCAGGAGAACCAGGTGAAGGAAAAATAGTTTAAGCATATTCCAAGACTGATTTCTCAATCCATTTAATTAATTTTTTATCAAATTCAGGGCAGTTTTAAACTTACTGCATTTCAGGTATGTTCTGCCAGTATTTATTAGTGAAAAAAAATTAACAAAATACATAGGGATGGTACTATTTGCCAGTATCAAGGGACAACTTGACCAGCTTCATATTTTCAATGTTTGGGGTTTTTTTAAATTAGCGTCATAACAAAATTTCTTGGCTAATAATCAGGACTAAGTCCTGTATTATAGCCTCTGTTGTATCTTTACTACAGATTTTTTTTAATCTGGGTGCAGAAAGAGGTACAATGGAGACTGATTATTAGACAGATTAGCTCTGTTTCCTATACTCTCAAATCAAACGTCTGTCAGAGTATCATGAATATCTTTGATGTCGGTTCCATTTATATCTAGTGGTGGGGTGATGCTTCGGTTTCTCAGATTTACTTCCGGTCATGTTATCTCTGCTTTTGTTTTCTGAAGGCCGGATCATTGGCTAAGTGCAGTAAATTAAACTTGCAGTGGTACATTTGTAAAGTGAATGAAGTCAGTCAGGATAATGAAACTACCGTTCTGCATAATATTCTACATCCACACCCTCAGCTGAATGATACCGCTGATTTTTTACCCTGGATGGTAATCTCATGTGTGAGATGTAATCTCATAACCTAGGGTAGTATAAAGTAATCTGGAGTTTAGATGTGAGAAATGCATTCTTATTACTATCAAAAACTTTAAAAAGACAATTTTGCATCATGACCAAAGTTCACCTTTTTATTTGAAATTTCTTTGAGCACAGAGGTTTGTTCAGAATGCTTTGATGGCTGAAAGATGTGAAAGTGAGATTAACAGCTCTCACCGACTGATTTTCTTGTCTCCAAAATATGGATTACGGGGACTAACAGTCCTTCAAGGGACATCATAAGTAAATGGTTAGTCTCATAAAGTGCTCCTAGCTCAGCTCTGTCACAATTTAACTTCCGTGAATGCTTTGCACTGTGAACCAATCCCTTGGTTTCCTAGTACTGGGAATGGCGCTCACTGAAACATGCAACTAGCTAGCCCAAAAATGGCACTGACAATTTGCAATGATAAATTTGTAGAATTAAATATTTCATTGTCAGGGCATTACCAAAACACCTGAACATAAAACATCTGTCATTTTTAAAGCCGAATAATAGACAAAGCCTAGAATTTTTCCAGGTAAATTAATAGTTTATATTCCTATGCTCTGCTCAGTGTTGACGCTATTATCATGTTAACACATACACACAATGCTATTACCTGTTGCCTTAGTAACCACCTGTATTACACTGGTAACATAGCAACATAAGTGAACATGCATGACTTTGAAGAATTGAAAACAAATATATAAATAAGTCAGGTCTGACGGAAAGACATATTTTGTGCATCAACAAGAATGGAATTTTGGGCTTCCAGGAACCATTTCAGGAAAAAGAGAACATTTCTTTCTCTATGTAAATTGATTTCGTGGTTGGAATTATAAATTTTTAATGCAGTTTTCTCATTCGTCACCTGCTCTTCTTCCTTCTAGGATGAAAGCGCATCACCAAAAGGTAAAATTTCCTGATTATTTTCTAAAGAAGCAGTATGGAAAAATCATTGGAACAAAATAGCCAAGCTGTATTTTGAGTAGTTTTATCGATGGTTTTTGGTTTCCTAATAGTCAATCCTCAGTATCAGGATGGTGGAAGAGAAGAGCGTCAGAGGGATAATCCGTGGAAGGCTGGCTTTACAAAGCCTTAGATAACTTCAGTTGGTTTTAGGTACTGGTGATAACATAGCAAGACAAAATATATTGCTACCCACAGAATATGAACTTGCATTTCTACAATACTGTGCACTTGAGCTTTGTGGGGTGGTTTACGAAGAGTGCATGACTTAGGCATGGACAGATCTCTGTGAGCTGTTTGCTATTGTAGACTTGGGTCTAGAGCTGGGAAGTCATCGCTATTTAGGACCATGCAAATTAAATTTTCCAAATTCAGTATTACTCAAGCATATGTTTAAAGCTAAATGCATTCTTAAATGCTGATCAGAATACAGATGAATTTAAGAATATGGGGATGTCACTTCATGAACCAGGGCCAAAGACAAGAGAACTTAAGTGCGAGTCCTCTCCTCATCTGTACGACTGTTCTCATTGGTGTCATTAATGCTTTATGCCACAAGCTCACACGTCCTGTCCATGTGAGGCTGTCTGAATAAGGAAGATTAGAAGACTTGAAATAGCATGCAAAAGCCTAAAGAATGGTAAAATAACTATCCTAGCCCACCGCTTATGCAAATTTTTATTGCTCAGTATTTTAGTGATTTAATTTCTGTACATGTAAACCACACAGGCTTTTTTTTGTTCCTCATGAGATCACTGTTATGGATCTGTTCTTTATTAAACTCGAGCAAATTTCCATCTGTGTAAAATTACACATTGAAGTAGGTGTGAATTCCAAAGAAAATGACTTACATTTACTGCAGTCCCCTTTTGACACAATGTTCTCATTTAATTCTCTTCAATCTCTATTTTAATTCTTGATGCTGAGTGGGTTTATACGTGTGGTAGAGACAATATGTGAAACTTGTTATATGGGTCACTGCAAAAAGTACCTATGTAGCTACATCCAATTTTTACTTTACTAGAAAAAGAGTGTCTATGACTACAAAGCCCTGGCCACACCCAGAATCCCCTTGTCGTGATTTTCACCCCACTGAAAGGACTTTTCCTAGAAATTTTATTTCAATATTAATGTTCTCAATTCCTTACATTTTGTGTTGAATCTTTGTTCCATACATATAAGCATATTGGCTCTGAGATATCACAGAAGCTCCTCACCTTCTCTCCCTGTATTAGGTTTGTGGTTGCTGTGGCCTCCTGTGACTGTGGCCCCAGTAGCCAGAAAAAGAAAAGACAAACAAAATTTGTGGTATACACACACATTCTCACTGTATGCCCCATTTTTGTAAATTAATGCTGATAATGAAACTTTGGAGACTTTGCTCGTCTCTCTCTCCCGACTTCAGCTGGCATGACGTTTTCTCCACGTGTACAATTCATTGCAGCTCTGTGGAGTGGGGAAGCGTTGACCTCAGTGGGGGCAGACTCTGGAGCCAGGAACGTGCCAGTGCCGCAGTGAATTCAAGAAGAGCTGCTTTTACACCCATTCCGAAGAAGAAGAAGGAGAAATTAGTTTCTGAGCTTTGCAGAATACTGCAGAAGTTTGTGCTGCTCAGCCGTGTTTCTTTCAAAGTTCTCTGTTAATGATGAAATTGCCATTGCCAGAAAGGTAAGAAAAGGGTGTTTTGATCATAATAAATCTTAGCCCAAATTTTTTGGAAGACCTTATAGCCCATCCTGACTTGTGAAAGCCTATGATGAGTTATCCTCTGGGACAGGATCCCTTACGTCTGTGGACTACACAAGATAAAGTGAAGCCACTTGGCTCTTAGGGATATAATAATGTTTAAACTGTTACTCAGGAACTTTTTTCTGATACCAAGGAGCATCTGTCAGGGGGTTTGTACTGAATACCCCACTTCAGAAAAGTAAGCAAGTGATACGATGTAGCTGTGTAACACCAGAGGCATCATCCATTGCAAGGTTACTCCCACGTCCTTCTGTATTGTATAGTGATTGACAAGGAACAGAGAGAGCAAAGTTAGAGCAATGCAAACGCTGGGGTTTTTCCTTTCCTCAGTATCCTTCTGTCCTGGTTTGAGCGACACAGGGCTAATTTATCTTCTAATGCTTGGGAAAACTGCACTTCTAGAAGACTCTGTTGTCTGAATTTGTGAAAATATTTACTTTATAGCCAGCTATGGTATGTGGGTGTCACGGTCACAGTGTCTTGGAGCTCCCCAGCTGCAGGGATGAGGAGGGGCAAGACCCGAGCACTTGACCCAAGCTGGCCAATGGGTTTATTTCATACCATGAACGTCACATTCAATATCAATTAGAAAGTTTGCTGCGAAGTGCTCTCTTTCCTTTGATGGTGACGATCCAGAGAACTTGCCCCAGTGCCGGACCCCTGAGCCCTTCCCTTCCTCCCAAAGCCGTAGCACTCGCAGTGTCTGACGTTTGCTGTCCACTGCTGGGAGTGCACGGCTTCCGACTGATAGAATGGGCTGAGTACAATCCTTCTGTATTTTATATTGGTATTGGGATCAATATGGGTTCTTTAGTGTTATTAATGTTAATTATTTAGTCTTATTCTATTAAATCTGTTTATATTTCAGCCCCTGGGTTTCCTTGTTTTCTTCCTGATTCCCCTTCCTGGATGGGGAGGGATCATTGGGTGATAGAATAATTGCCTAAATGACAATAAATTGTTGTGGGTTTCTCAAAGCATAACACCTTCAAGCCATGTCTTCTGCTGCTTTTTGATAGGAGCATGATTCCTGCCTATGCATCTTTCAGATTCACAAAATGGTGCATGCAGAGGGAGTAAAACCAAAAGCTTTTTAGGCTGTAGGTTGTAAAGGTATAGGAAGGTACAAACAGCCATTTCTCTGAAGCTCATCCTGAATGTCTAAAAACCTGACCTTCTGTTAGGTGTTTGTCCTGATAAGAGCGTCCTTCCCCTTTATGACATACCTCAGTGTCTCCTCTAAATAATCAACTGTTTTTAAAGAATGTGAGATTTGCGTAGCTTTCTCGACATGACTTACCTCAGCTCAGCACCACAGCCTAGCCGCTAGAGAGGAACTTTCCTAGCAGTCCCACAGCCTGAAGGAAGAAGAATTTCAGCCCCACTAGTCTTAGTAGCACAGCCTCAGGCCAAGGAGAATTTAGCTGCTTTTTGGCAGCTACATGTCTGTCCCTTGGACAAATCTAGAATGGGGGTATGGCTGACCTCAGGGACTTCCAGCACTACCCTTAAGCAAAGCTATTTTATTTTAGCTACATGAGAAGAGAACAGTCCCCGTTAAATTGCATAGGTCTAGTCTGTCAGTTCTGCTGTACCATGCGTATGCAAAGATGTTAAGAATACTAACCCATGTACAATACCGTTGATTGGGAATTTTTCACAAATAAGATGAATCATAGAATCATAGACTGGTTTAGGTGGGAAGGGACCTTAAAGATCATCTAGTTCCAACCCCTCTGCCATGGGCAGGGACACCTCCCACTAGACCTGGTTCCTCAAAGCCTCATCCAACCTGGCCTTGAACATCTCCAGGGATGGGGCATCCACAACTTCCCTGGGAAACCTGTGTCAGTGTCTCACCACCCTCAGTGAGAAAAATTTCTTCCTGAGATCTAATCTAAATCTCCCCTCTTCCAGTTTGAAGCCGTTACCCCTCATCCTATCACTACATGCCCTTGTCAAAAGTCCCTCTCCAACTTTCCTGTAGGCCCCTTTCAGACACTGGAAGGCTGCTCTAAGGTCTCCGTGGAGCCTTCTCTTCTCCAGGCTGAACAACCCCAAGTCCCTCAGCCTGTCCTCACAGCAGAGGTGCTCCAGCCCTCTGAAACTGAAAAGAATTTTCAGCAGAGTTTCAGAAGTAAGGATTGTATTACTATAGGTTTCTGCTTGTTTGAGTATTCTCTATTCTATTTGGAGACGCGGGTTTAACAGCTGTACAGAGCTGAGTTTTACTGACTGTCGTAGCGGTATTCAACTAAAGGAAGGAAAAAAAGTGGGAAGTTTTCACAAGATGACAGCTAGCATCTCTGAGCAGCAGTTACAGCAGCAGTAAATGATGAATAGTGATGTCATGAATGGTAAGTTCATTGAATGATATACGGTTATATAGGACTTGGATGAGGTGGGTTCAGTTCATCCTCTCTATGTGACTTCGGGCAAGGTATTCACACTGTGGCATAGTAGACAAAGTCAGATCTACCTGCCTACCTCTTTCCATTTAATAAGCAGGGAATTGCTTTCCAAACAAGTTGTCTAATTAGGGCAGGTAAAGCTTTATGTGGAGTGAATTTCTTCCTTCAGTCAGTCTGGCTGTTTCGAGGCTTATGTCATGATGTGCACAGTGCTGCATCCTTCAGTCCCGATGCTCCAAATGTCTCGCCCTCGTCTCTTCTGAGCTCTTTGGAGGGAGACCAGCCGCATCTGAATTGTACCTAGATTTTCTCTCAGTAACACCAAGAGCGATCCCAGGGCCTTCTCTGGGAGTATGAAGGTCATGGAGGGTGGAGATTCTTCCTCCTGGCTATATGGTCTGCCTGGGGTTATTTTTATACATTTTCTTAAGACAGTCTGCTTCTTTCTCATTGCTTCCCAGCTGAAGTTTGAAAGATGTCCCCCAGCCTCCCCCAGCCCGGTTACCCCAAGGGGCTGCTGCCTGTTGCACGCTGCTTCCCTAGGGCTTTTTGGCCTTTGCCACACGTGGTTTCCCATCACTCAAGCTAAAACAGGTCAGGCAGCAGCCACTGACCACCGCACAGGTCAGTGCAAAGTTGGTGTTTCTCCTGGTAATGGCAAAAATCACATTTACAGGGCTCCGCAGACCTGATGCAGAGCTGGGGCTCCTCCCAAGGTGTCCGCTTGGATCAGAAATTGGAAAACATTCTCAGCTGTTGTAGGTTAGCCATAGCCTCTCTGCTACCCTTCCCTCCTTTACTGGGTAGCTCTGTTACACTGGTCAGTAGCAAAGACATATGGAAATTAAATGGACATATTTTGAGTTATTTGCTAGAAGATAAAAGGTTCGTATTTTTTAAAATTCTTTTAGCCAGCCTTTACTAACAGTTCATAAGCTTGTCTCTACTAAAGTCTGCTGTGACTTTAACCACAATTTATTTACGAGATATATTGGATCATTTCTGAGATACTGATTATTAAACAGTGAGTACTATTTCAGCAGAAGCCAAACTTTTCTTGCCAAATAATATTCTAACAAGGAACACATGACAATTTAGGATGTTACGGGTTCAGTGGCCATCACTATAATAAAATGTGTCCGCATCTGTAACTAATTAGGTGGCCCTGAATTAGTAAAATTGCTAGGGATTGAGCTATATTATTATATTTCTCAGTGTATGATTTCTATAAATTCGTTTGCATTTGTAAGGGCTCTTGTGGACATCAAAGCCTTTAAAATGGTTAAATTAATCTAAAATCTGACTGCAAGAGTTCTTGCTCTTTTTTTTTTTAGCCTGACACTCAGTTAACATAAGGGAACCATCCTTACCATTACTAAATTGACTCTTTTTTCAAGGTATGTTACGTTTCCAATTTGTATTTATTTATGAAGAGAAGCCAAGGGAAGCCTGGTTGAAGTGTTGCAAGGCAGAGCTCCTAGCCTGTGCCCAGGCAATCCACTGACTCACAGCCGTGACAGCTGAAGCAGAAGGTCAGATCCAATGCTGCAAGGGATTAGACTCAGGGTTTATGAATATTGTGATCTGTGTATCTCATTGAAAGCCAGGATCTTAGTCTGTGCGCACTTGCTACCCTCGACCTTAAAGATCCCAAATGCCTAGGCACCGTTTGAACTAATTTTCCCAGATGAATTTCGTTTTCGCACTCTGTCTGAGTGTATGTGTGGCTCTTGGTCAGACGCCAGAGCCCTACACCTAACACTGCTGCGGTTCGCTCAGAAGTGAAAATGAATGATTTCATACCTAGAAGATACAAAAGATGTAATCAGCTTCAAGGTAAAGGAAAGCTTCTGGCTATGTTTTATATTATTATTATAAATGGCGTGTGAAATTGAACCTCAAATAGACAGTACAGCCCTTCAGACATCTTGCTGTACTCTACCACCAAAAGACCTAGAGTTAATAACATTTGGTTAGGAAAACAGTATTGGGTTTGACGTGCTACTTACAAGTGTTAGAAGGAGCTCCCTGAAACATACCCAAGGAAACAGGATATTGCCAATCTCTTTTAACTCCACTTAGTAAAAGAAAATTGTCTACTGTTTCAGGCGCCAGAGATGCATCAATACAGATGCCACTACAGAATAAGCTGTCACTGATTATCGCTACCTTTAATCTATCTTATTAATGAAATCATTAATTTTCATGTCAGCTGAGACAGAACTATGGCAACCTTTACTATTTGACATTGATCAGGAGAGTTTCCATGTCCCAGAAACCGAGGAGTAACGAGATGATCTAAAAATTCTGGGTAGTGCTAAGAGCAGCGAGGTATGTCAAATTCTTAATAGGCACTTGTAACATCTGGGCAGAAAAGAAAAGCAAATGGAAAAGGAAGTAAAATACAGAGAGAAGTTTGGAAGAAGGTGTCATTTCTCACAGTAGTTTACGTTCTTTGCTGTAAATGTTCAAGTATTTCAAATATTATTCTATGAACTTGTAGTAAAGCTGAATACACCGTGACTCGTGCCTCCCTCAGTCCAAACAGCTAGGCAGCCCCTCTTGGAGCAAGCGTGTACAAGACCTGGTGCCTGATGAACTGGAGCAAAGAGTGAGTGAAAGAGCAGAAAACACAGCCACGTACTTCTGAACTGTTTGCATATCTTCACTACTACCTTTTCTTATGAAAAAAGAGAAGAAATGGTCTCCCAAGGAACACTACACACAAAGATTATTGTTTCTTACCAGGTGACGACTGTGTACGATGACCTTTAGAGATGTACCGCTCTTGCAGCAGTTAGAATTTTTGTGTGCTGTTGAGATATTTTCTCTTGGAAGACATGCTACAAACTCTGCCTAGAAGCGTGTAGCTTGAGAGACAAAAAATAGATGACTCTATAGGTTGTAACACACAAGAAAAAATGGTAACACAGAAGAAAAAAAAAAGGATTTGTATGCATTGCTCATCTATAGCATGCTTTATTCAACCATTATATGTATATGAGAATTATCTTCAACTGATCCATGTTTGAAGCATAGGTAATTCTTTTAAAATGAGCAGGAATGGGCCTCCTGGGGACACATAAAGGAGAAAAAAAGTGAACTAAAGGTTTTCCTAAATATTCCTGTAATGGCTGTGCAAATATTGTCAGTAACGTGTTAGTATTACAGTAACAGTGAATGTGGCAGAAGAAGTGGAGGCCTACTATCGGAAGCATCAAAGTATTACAGTGTTGTTTTTTTTAATGAAGGGAAACAGCTTTGAAAGCATTTTCTGCATTTTTGTTGCTCTAATCCTGTGATAAGAGATGCCACCGTCAGAAGGACTGAGAGTTTAAATCTACAGGATTTAAAGTGTTATCCGTTAAGTTTTATAAACTCTACACTGGCTTTTAGCAACACCCTGGAGTGCAGTGTATGAGAGTTACTGGAGGTGCTCAAAAGGTTGCCTTGCCTTGTTTACCCCTGCTTTCAAGTGGACTGTGGAAACTTATAGCCCTCATGATGTCAGCTTGCTCCTACTCCATCTGATTTATATCTGGGGAGGCTGCTTTACACAGTTCCACTTTTCCTGGACATTTTAAGGAGAAATGTGATCAAAACACAGTTGGAAGAAGTCACTGACCCTTGAATTAATCTGAACTCAAGAACCAGAACATTTCCCTTGTTTTTGCATTGATGAGTGTAATTTCCCGAGCTTTCCATCTTCACCATTGCTTATGTACATCAATTACTTCTTTGCCTTCTTCTCCAGGAGAAAAAAAAAAAAAAAAGAATTAACAAGACGTTTCCCTAAAACTTGTATATAAATTAAAATCTACAGGCATATCTACTGCATGGAATGCTCCGCTTTTCCATTTTCTGGGGAAAAAAAAAAAAAAAGCCTTTGCTTTGTTGTGCTTAAACTGCTTAGGCAAAAACAAAACCAAAATACCCCAAAACCCCCAGTGCTCTCTGCACGTCAACAGTCAGATTACCATCTCAATCTCAGGATTACAAGATTTTGTATGAAAAAACAGTCTTTTTTTCTTTTTTGTATTCTTTGTGGGCAGAGGCGAAAACTGACCTATGCAAATGTTGCATTGTGCTAATATTATTTATATGTTACTTTTTCAAATATCAAGTGAAAAAGCTTTAGTCTTCAAAACACTCCAAATAACTTCAAGTAATTGCTTTTTTTTGTTCTAAGCAAGCATCAGAACATTTACAAGTTAGTTGGGCTTTTTCAGGTATTTTCACATCAAACTGCCAATTTCATTCATTTCCACATTTCACCGACTGGTACCTCTGGGCAGTAAAATGGCACAAATTTATGATTACTTGTTTATGGGACACTAATAACCAAGTTGTTCCGTTTCGTGGGTCCTTTACTATTCACTCAAATAAGGCAAGGTAGATAAATTTCACCTTGTGTGACAGGTTGCTCTTTCTTGTATACGTTTTCAGTCATACTGAAACAAGTAGAAGTCTAAGAGGCGTGAACTTTAGAAGAACAAACTTATGTTTACAAATTCTAAATGTGAGTTATACTGATACCTGTTTGTTTGGTGAAGGTTTCTAACAGAGGATCTCTTGTTGCAGAATTAAATACAACTTCAAGCTTTTCTTAGGACATATACCCAAGGCTGCTGCTGTCTGGCACACAGATAAAAGTCATGCCTGTACTGAGGAGCTGGAGAAAGCTGGATATGTTTCCAGTGACATAATTTCCCATGGTCTCATTGGCTACTGAAATTCATATTTCTGCACCACACGGGCCCAAGCAGACTTTTGACGTTGCATACCCTAAGTGAAAGGTGACAGTGTTGTGCTTTGCCCAGCAATTCATCACATGCTTAACGGTGAATCTGAGACTAATCCTTGAGTTCCTCCTTGCTCTGGAGAGGACTTTCTCCATCACATCTCCTTGCTCCTTGCTCAGGCTGGCCATCCTAGGAAGAAAGGAAGAGCTGGCTCGAGCCTTTTACTGCTCTACAGGAAGTGCCTGGTCTTGTCTGGAAGCAGGTGGAATAAAACACTTTAAAATGCACGTCACAGACAAGGCTGGAAAAAAGGGTAGAAGAGTCAACGCTGCTATAATTATTCTCATACCAGTGCCAGCGGTGGAGGCAGGCACGGACATTGAAAGTGAGATTGCGACGGTGACTGTGGTGATAACAAAAGGCAGTGCAATGGCAGGCACACACATGTGGCTTTTTTCCTTCCTTTAAACTGAGCCATCATAAGAAAGAAGTAGCAGTGTCTTGAAGAAGAAGAAAAGTATTTTGATTTTAATCACATGTCCCTTTGCCTCTTTCCCCTTCCTTAAAACACATCACTGGGCAGAAAATGATGTTAAAACTAGAGAGGCTCAGTCCTTCCCATGAACATACTTCCTATGTTCATCTTACGGAGTTACTCAGAATGAGAACTGATGTCAAAACATGCTGTCACCAGCTTCAGCGGTTTACCACAGGCCTGCTTCTGCCTTATGTTGAACATTAAGAGGAAGAACACTGTTTTCACTGGGACCCGTTTTTATAGTGGAAATTCTTTAGTGAGGGATCGGTGCTTTGAAGCAGCTACTTTTATACATGGGAAGGAGATTAAATGAGAGAATTTGATTTATTCTATGAAATGTGTTTTCCCCGTTAATTTTTTTCTTTTTAGTTGAAGAGCTGCTTTTTATGTACATGAGAGGGGTAACAGTCTGATTGATTTTCATTAACTATGGAAGAACTCGCAGCTTCCTTAAGGAAACAAGAGAGAAGTTACAGTTGAGCATCTGTTATAAATAGCAGCTGAACAGCAAGACCCTGGCAAGCTACAGAGAAGAAGGAGAAATGTAGCAACCTGTCTGGGGTAGCATGTGGTCATTATAAATGCAGCTGGTAGAAAAATGTTAAGTGAGATTGATTATTTTTAAGTAGTTTGACATGAAAGTTTAATGAGAGACGTTTGTGACTGCTTGATTAAATATCTTAGCACCTTTTAGGAAAGAGTTCAACGTGACTTGTTGGCTTGGATGATTAAGACTGTAGCTGTGGTAACGATGGACTTCCAGATCTCGATCTCTCGGTGTGGATTTTGCTAAATCTGATCTCTCCAGCAGATCTCCAACATAACTTTGTGGTTTGTGGCTGAAACATAGAGCGTTCAAGGATCCTGTGACCCTGGAGTTCATCCTTCTTGGGATGTCTCCAAGTCTTCATGAGAATGACCAACTTTTGAGAAGCAGCCGGTTCTAACAGAAATTTGGTTGCAAATATAGTCTGAATTGGTTTTAGGATTTTCTTTCTCCGTCAAAGGAAACTTAGAGGTAAACAGCAATTTGGAATACTAAAGGATATGTTTTTCAGAAGTTAAGACTATTAATCATATGAATATTTATTTCCATTTTGGAACACCAATCTTTATTAACTTTTAGGATTTCCATTCAAACAGACTAATTTTTATGATTCTGTTATTTAAAGTTAAATTCAATATGGACACCTATGTCATAGTTTTTAAGGGTTAACTGAGAAATCATGTGCAGTATAGGTCAGAGTAGGATAAGCCAATTTTAATTCTTGACATGTTTTAAACTAATAAAACAGTTTAAATCTTGCATTTTTCTCCCAGAGATTTTTGTCTAAGTTGCCTGTGGCTTTTGTATAACAGGAAAATCTAATTTAAAACTCATTTGGTAAGAAGAGTGGGAGGAAAATACGTCATTCTTATTCTGTTTAAAATTATCTTTATTTTTAATAGCACAAAACATAAATTGACAGAAATAGGGCTAAAAGGAATTATACACAGAAATTTTTAAAATAAAAGCAATGCAAATAAGGTGAAAAATTATAAGTCTATTGGTAAAGACTCCCTCCATGAGAGTTGTACGTGATAGAAATGCAAACCTGTTCCAGTAACAGAGAATGATCAAGTAAAGATTATCCTTACCAGCATCATCCAGTAACTGGTCAGATCAATGTAACTGTGATTAATTCCCTAAAGTCACTTAGAAGTTGTAGACATTTAAGTGTTACAATTCATCAGCATTGATCACATGATAATTTGAAATTGATTGCAAAACCAGCAGCTTTGACAAATTGCCATCCTTTGTGTCAAGCAGTAACATTGCCCCAGCATTGCAGTGCTTTAACTAGCGGTGTACTTTTGTTAACGTATAAACAAATGCCTAGAAAATTTTATTTTAAGATTAATGTTTTTATTTACAGCATGCTTTCTACTGAAGGCACTCTGCCACACTTCTTATGAACATTACAGCTAGCCCTGGGCCACAATAAGATGTAGACTAAATATAAGGAAGAAATTTTTTACTGTGAGGGTGTTGAAGCACTGGCCCAGGTTGCCCAGAGAGATGGTTGATGCCCCATCCCTGGAAACATTCCAGGTCAGGTTGGATCGGGCTCTGAGCAACCTGATCTAGTTGAAGATGTCCCTGCTCGTGGCAGGGGGGTTGGACTAGATGGTCTTTAAAGGTCCCTTCCAACCCAAACTATTCTGTTCTATGATTCTATAATAGATTGAAGGTAACACAGACACTTTCAAAGTGAACTTCAGACACCAGAGAGACCTGGTATTTGGTCTACTCAGGCTCTCCTCTGCCTCTTCCTTTTTTTTCAGAACCTTGATGCGCAGTGCCAATGCACAACTTCATTCTTCTTCCCTTCAGATATCTCAGCATAAGATCTGTAGTATGAAATTCCAGGGATGGACATCTGGATCCATGTTGCAGCTACTCGCTATGACAAGCTGTGTTGCCACAACCGCAATCAGCAGCAGGAAGTGGGCATATTCCACTGGTGGCTTACGAGGCGACAGACACGCCTCGGGGACAAAGAGCACAGACACCAATGTGGTGGATACAAAATGTCCGTTTAATAAACTGCGCCACAAGTTTATATACTTAGCCAAGCCCCGCTCAAGGGGAGGGGTTTTGATGTCTGCCTTTCTGTCACATCACGTGATCTTCCGAACGCCAACCCCTACATCTCCCCCTCCCCTTGCTATATAGCCATTCGTGCCTTTCCGTCACATCACGTGATCTTCCGAACGCCAACCCCTACAGATCCAAAGTCCCATGCTTCCAGAAAAGGTGCCAGAATTCTGTAAATTCCTGAGTTCAGCGGGCTAAGGTATTGTAAGCATAGTTAGGACTCCAAAAATACATGTGAAGAGGGTGATGAGGTATGGGAGAGGGAGAAAGACAATCAGCTATGGATGGTACCCAAAGCTGGAGCTTGGCTGTGAGGATTTAGGGGCTAGATAATCATCCTGCCTCCCTGGAGGAGGTAAGCAGTGGCCAAGAATTTTGCAGAACTAGCTGGAGAATGTCTGTGTAGGGAGAAAGTGGTCCCAGGAGATTAGTTCCGCCACTTCTTTATTTCAGGGTGTGCAGAAGAAGCATCAGCCTAACGTGGGATTAAATGGTTGTTGTTCATGTCACATAAATGGGCAGTCAGTGACTGATAGAATTACTTGGAGAATGTTGATTAAAAAGGACTTTTCTGTGGTGAAAAAACAAGCAAGTACCTTGAACTAAATATCTGGTTGTTGTAAAGGAAAATGAAAAGCACGTGCTGTAATTAACAGAGGATAAATGCTTGTTGATATCCTTTTTTGTAACGTGGGCAGGGTTGATCCATCAAGCAGAATCCATCTGAACGGACATTCTTAAAGAGGTTTTTGCTGTGAAGAGATGGGATTGTGGTATTTGTTGGCTGTCTTTCCGCTCATTCAACCTTATTCTGAGACTTCACAGAGAACAGTGCACGGTGAAGGAAAAATATAGCTGTGAATATTCACTCTCTTTTTTTGACCTGCTTTTACGTTGGGTGAGTGAAGGTTAGGACTTACACTGCATCTGGAGCAGGCCAGAGGGAGTTCGCCTTGGTAGTAAATCTTGCAGAAGTGTCTGATTCCAGGAGCTTTCTGTAAATAACCTTGTGTTACATGCTATACAGGGTAGCTGTCAGGCGTTTGTAATGAGCGTACATTTTGGTCTCTTAAATGAATGAAATCTATGGAGACGGGCACTTATCTGAGCTCCTGGAGAGAAAGCAGAGAGGAAGGCGTGTTCTTAAATTCCTTATCAGTAAAAAAAAGTCTTAATCCAGTAATGAATCAAATCTTCTTGCAAGGGGATCAGTCAAGGCCTTCAGGCACAGATTTTAGCCAGGGGACAGATCTGAGTGTAGATTTACGTGGCTGTGCATGGGGACAAGAGGAAATAATTTCCAAATGCACTTTTTTAGCTTGAGTTAATTACCCCTCCTTATCGCAGAGGTGCTGCTGTGAAGGCAGACTGTGAATGATGTAGTGAAGGAAGAAGAAGGGGTGAAGCCTGTAGCTTTTGCTCTGTTCCTCTGAGCCTGCCCTGTGCAGCCATCGTGGCTACATGCCAAATAAAGAGTATGCTTCTAAAAGTGAGGAATGTGGACAAGGAGCTTTATCAGTCCACTATAGCTGAGTCACAGGGCTTCCCATGGTTTTCTTAGGGTAACATAGCTTATGTAAAGCATAAGACCACAGGGCTAAATATAGAACATAGTTATTAGCCTTGCTGTGTTTGCAGCTTTTCTGGGGCTTTCCTTGCACGCTGTGTGCTAGACAAGCTTTGGGGCATATTCTGTTAGGGGAAAGTCTTTTGCCTTTGATTTCTGGCCCAGGGAACTACTCTAACCGCTTGGATGCTGTAGCAGTGGTGAAATGGCTCTGCTGCCAATCCATGCTGTGCAAATGAAGTCAATTTTCTCTCTCAAAAGCCACCTGCATGCCCACTGAAAGTGCTCAGGCTGTATGTTTAAGGGGTGATTTTAGCTTAAGAATACAGACTGAGAGGGCGAAGTCAGAGCTGATAATGTGTTTCTTTCCCTATCTTCATTTTTTTCCCCCAAAGAGCAAACACTTCTTTCACAGTCTTCTTGGTGTCCTAGTGGTCTTTCTGCATCTCTGCTAAACAGCTGAGTGGATGTTAAAGACATTTATAAGTATTTCCAGATGGCAGAAGTAAAAAGGAAAGGTGTGGGTAAAGTATAACACGCAGAAATCTCTAAATAATATCTACGGCGAATTAAATTACGAATTTCATGGACATAAAATTTTAATGTAGAAAAAAGTAATAAGATAGAGTTCCAAGCATATCGTGCTGTGGATCAAAAATCTTCTGGTGTTATTGGCTGTAAATAAAAAAAAAAAGCACTTCAGGAGAAATAGTGGCCCACTATCTTAAAGCGTTTGTGTCTTGAATAGTATTTGTGCTTATGTCTTGAATAAAAGTTATATTGTAGATGCTGCCCTGAATATTTTCATTGTCCATGTCCCCAACAAGGGAGGAGTATTATTTTTCATCAAGGCCAGTTGCTGACCCCTAATGACATTTGTGACTGTCATGTGCAACGTGCCTAAACCAGGGAGTTCCCTGTAATGTTTTAGGTACTGAAATGATCGTCTGTTTTTAGAATACTATTCCTGACTCCAAAGGAGTGGTTGTTTTTCTTCTTTTAAATAGAACTCAAGTTATTAATCCAATCCTTCTCCTCCTACCTCCTTTTTTTCCTCAAGCTCCTACACCTTCTTTCTCGCTGGCTGCAGACTGCAGGAGGCTGAGTTCTGCCTGTGCTTTCTTGGCCCAGTGTCACTGGTTTCCATAGAAAGGGATCTAGTCCAACCTTTAGAGGAAAAGGGAGCTTAGGTGAGATTGTCTAACACTCTGTCCAGTTGTGGCTTGAAAACCTCCAGGGATGGGGACTCCACCACATCCCTGGGGAGGTTGTTCCAGTGATCAGTTGTTCTCACTGTGAAAAATTTCTCTTATATCAAGATGAAATATCTCCGGATGCAACTCGCACCCATTGCTCCCTGTCCTCCCCATGTGGCTCCGTCCTCTTTGCAGCCACCCTTTAAGTACTGGAATATCATGATGAGATCCCCACTGAGCCTTGTCTTCTCCAGGGAGAAAAGACTTAAATCCTTCAGTCTTTCCTCATAGGGCAGGTTCTCCAGCCCTTTGATTGTCTTCATGGCCCTTCTGTAGACCCTCTCTAGTCTGTCTGTGTCTTTTTTGAATTGTGGGGACCAGAACTGGACACAGTACTCCAGGTGTGGCCTGACAAGTGCTGAGTAGGGTGGGATGATCACATCTCTGCTAGTAATGCCCCTGTGGATGTAGCCTAGGATCCAATTTACTTTCATTGCTAGGGGTAATGGTTTTAAATTAAAAGAGAGAAGATTCAGGCTAGATATAAGGAAGAAAATTTTTACACTGAGGGTGGTGAAGCACTGGTCCAGGTTGCCCAGAGAGGTGGCAGATGCCCCGTCCCTGGAAACATTCCAGGTCAGGTTGGACGGGGCTCTGAGCAACCTGATCTGGTTGAAGATGTTGGACCAGATGGCCCTTAAAGGTCCCTTCCAACCCAAACTATTTTATGATTCTGTTCTATGATTCTATTCTATGATTCTGTGGTTGCTGCAGAGGTGCACTGCTGACTCATGTTCAGCTTGTTGTCCACCAGGACCTTGGGGTCCCTTTCAGCAAGGCTGCTTCCCCACCACACAGATCCTAGCTTGTACTGGGCTCTTGGGTTGTTTTTGTCCCAGGTGCAGGACCTTGCACTTGTCTTTGTTAAACTTCGTGCTGTTCTTGCTAGCCTGCCTTTCCAGGCTCTAAGAGATTCACGTCCTACATGCACAAATACATTGGCATTTCTTTGAGCGTGCTGGAGACAATCTGTTCCGTTTTTTTGGGAGAAGATAAACTTCCTTCGCCACTTGAAAATTCATAGGAATATTTTGATTTGTAAGTTTTATTCACCAATGGCTAACAATTAATTATGGGATTGTTGTATAGTTAATTTATATACGTTTTCTGGTCACTAGATGGAGGTAGGCAACCATGAGGACAGCTTTCCCTGCACCTTGTACTATGAAAGGAAAGAGATGATTCTGTGCTGATTTGGACAGCAGGCAGTGTATTTTATCATTAGAAACACTATTCTGGTACCAGGTTTCTTGAGGACAGGATGACACCTGCACTTGCCAGTCCACAGCTTTGTATCAAGGCAAACTCTTTCATTGCAATGTGTTTTAAATGAAAAATAAAGTTTAGGCATAGTTTAATCTGACGTACATTTTATTTTCAGTAAGCCACTTCTGAATTTAGACAAGCATGAGCGTTATTTAGATCATGCATATATGTTGCAGAAATTACTTTACTACATGACCTAAGGAAAAAAGAGGAACTTAAAAACAGTAATTTAATGTCTGTTATACCCTGGAACCAAATACAAAATCTATTATATACCCCCTTGTACTGCCAATTATGAAATCCAAAGTTATGTGTTTTAGACTGTGTTTGTGTATTCCCTGTGTGCTGCATCTAGATCACCGTACAAGAAATAAAAATATAAATAACCTTTTCACTATCAGCTTTCAGACATTACTCACAGTCATTGACAGTTATGGGGTCTTTTCAATAAGATCCCGCTTCATCTTTATAGCTTAAGTTGCTGCTTCTTGTTGCTTAGTTTCTAAAAGAGGATTAATTTCTAGGGATAGTTTGCAAACACTCAGAGATGGAACAATTCTGTTCCTTCAGGTACTGCAGACAGCTACAAAGCTGTCCTTTAGCCTCGGACGCCTCTGTGCAAACACGTAGAGCCGCGATAATGTAGGAAGGCTTGGTGTTGAAGCTGGTCTTTTGTTAGCTGTCAGACAGAGGAGAGCTACAGTGCTGCATCCTGAGCTGCTTGGGAGACGCCAGGTTTTACTTTCCTAATTTTGTGGATTAAACTAGTTTATAGGCCTCTCTTCTTTAGCTGAAATGAGGAGTTACTAAACATCCTGTCTTTTCAGAGACGGTGATGAATGCACCCAGGTAGCCCAGGCGCGTATGATTACCACATACTATACATGGAGTTGAGCAGAGCTGTGCATTGGCTGCAGGATTGTTTAGAATGGGGGTTGATGTACTCATCAGCCGTGATTTTGAATAGAATACCGGAATCTTCGTGGTGTGCCATACAGACCACTGGCTGCCAGCCAGGGAGGTGTCCCCTCTCAAGAGTTAAATCTGGCTGGTTCTGCTAGAGCTGGTGACAAGAGCTTAAGGGAAATGTGTTGGCAAATGGGAGAGGGGAGGAGACAGTGGCATAGAAAAGGGGCTGCTGTGCTAGGTGAAACCACCCATCAACTTGGCTAGGCAGCTTGTCTCTGCTCTGTGTGTGTAATAAAGGATACTTTGGACAAGGTTACAACTAAGGACAAACATAATTCCTCTTGAACGTGATCCATCCTCTGACAATTTGTGGGTAGTTCTGATTGCGAGGTTGTATCCACAAGTATGTTTGGTTCTTAGTGGATTTCTCTTCCATTAAGTTAAGTATTGGGTTTTGGGTTGGTTGTTTTTTTTGTTTTTTCTTTTGCTTTTTGTTTTTTCTTTTGCTTTTTGTTTTTTAAATCCTTTTAGCCTTCACAGAATCTTGTGGCAATGAGGTCCATGGTTCATTTATTGCTGTATGGAGAAATACTGCTTTCATCTGATTATCCTCCAGTTCTCACATAGTAAGAAACTGTAAATTTTTTCCTCATTGACCTCCTTCATCCCATTCATTATTTCATGTGCCTCGCTCTTATTGTTCTTACGGCATGTGCATGGTTATGGGCATGAAGGACTAGAGATGACTGGAATGTGGTAAATGTGGAGAGATGGAGAAAGCATCAGCGGCGGGGTTCACTCATAAATTTTGGGAAAGGGATTTAATTGAAATTACTCTAATTAGCCACTTGAGAGGTGTTTGCCATTGTAGATGTTTGTGCTCTGTGTTCTGAAGGACATTAAGTCACTTCTCATGGGGTATAAAATTCTCTGCAGTCAGGCTGAGTCAGTCTCTGTAGAGATTAATGATACAGTGATGCTCAAATTGTTGACAAACTTTTTTACTAAGATTGAGCCCTAATCTTTACAGTTGTCTGTAGGGTGCTGCTGCAGAGCAGAACGGTGTGCACAGTGTCCAGAGTTTTTCTGAACTGTCATAGAGAGGGTTTGCCTGCTCTTTCACCTACACATGCCGCTCTGCTCAAAGCCCAACGTGGTTTCACAAAGCTACAGATATTTCTTACCAAATTTGGCATCTGCAGTGCCAGCAATGTGAACTCAAGAGGACTTAGGGCCTCCGTCTGCTCCCTTGTTGCCAGGATATCTGAAGAATTTATGTCAGCAGCTAGCAGCTGTTTGCTTAGGGTCTTGTGAGGAGCACTGGAGGTTGCAAATTTTTTCTCTTTGGCATTCTTCTTGAATTTTTTAGCCATTTTGACTTTCCTGGACTTTTGTTTGCTGGCCCAGCAGAACCATTTGGGCTGGGTGCCACATTGCTTTTCTCTCTGTATGAAGTGCGTTTTTTTTAGTTTGGTCGAGACCTGTTCTTCCATTCTGACACTCACAAGCGTATGTTTTAGCCCCAAGCTAGAGATTTCTATTTGGCTAAGGAGGAATGTGGAATCTCAGGTGTCCTGGTCCAAACTGAGTATCTTGAATAGATTTTACTGGTTGTTATAAAAAATAGTCTGCTCCTTCTTTTTCTCCTCCAGCTTTTGTTTGACCTCTCTCTGACTTCTGTTTTCCCTTTTTTGTGCTGACTGCACCCCTGCCTTTGTCTTCCCTCATCCCCATGTAGGTGGGGTAGGATATTTCCATCCACACAGCTGCGCACACGCACACAGGGAACATGTGTCTTCAGCCCGGTGTTGGAGAAACTCCTGTTTGGTAAGAGCAACACTGGGCTACAGCAAAACTGTGTTCATTCTGCTAGGAGGGCCCTGCACAGTAGGAGCTGCAAGAGGAATGAAGAACATGCTTGCTGCAAAAGACAGTCCTGGACAACGTGGCCTTCAGACGTTTCACCAATTACAACGTATGTACAAGACTTCTTTCACAACGCTGAAACAATACACAGCTGCTGAAATGATACGTATTTGTGTAGCTTTCGGGAACTGGAGTCCAAGCAGGGACAGCTTGAAAACTAAGATTTTTTTCAGATTTAAAAAAAAAAAAAAAAAAAGTTTTTCTTGCAAGTACCTGGAAGGACAGGCCACTTGCAACAGAACTTTATTTGCTGGGAAGAATGTAGCGCTACAAATTGTCAACAGCTGCAGTGATGATGACTCTATATAAATGTAAATGAGCTCATTATTAATTGCTACGAGCTTTGAATTTAAGTTTTTAATGACAAAAATGGCCTATATGTGAGAGTACCAGAAAAATGGATTCCATAATTACTTTCACTAGCCCAGTCGCTCTCTGCAGAGCTAGCCGAGGGTCTGACTGGTGGACATCCTCAGGGAAAAGTCCTGCAAGAAGCTGCTAGAACCTGTGAAGTGTATCTAGTGCATTGCGTATGCTGTAAGACTCTCTGCCAGAAAGTATTTTTGTTGCTACCTATGGCTTCTAGACTAATTCAGGAAAGGACTCCAAAGAGGAAAGGCTTTGGAGGCTTTACCTGATGGGTCTTAAACATCAGCAGAAGTCAGCTAGTACTTCTTCATTGATTTCAATGACTCCATGCAGAATTTGTAGCAAGTCTGGCCTGACTTGTTTAAAAACTTAACGGGATTAGAGAAGCTGTGCAAATAACACATCTGTATGTTATTACGGCCTCTTTAAAATTGTGTCCTTGCAATCCCTGTATGCTCCGTGTGTATGGTGCAGACCCCAATGCCCTTTTGAGTCTCAGTATTGAAGTGGTAAAGGTGTTTTTTTTCTCTAAGTGACATAGAAGTCATGCTTCTGGTGCTACTGGTCCTCCGTTGTTAGTCCCCGTGTCTGCTGCTTGCTTCTGCGCGCGTGTGTGTGTGTGCCGGGGAGTTGGGGACTGTTCTATCATACCGTGTAACACAGGCTGTCTGTCAATATTCAGTTTACAGCTTAAGCTTGTCCTCTTGAATACCGCCCTTTCATTCTCCGTTACTAAACAAATGAACCAGCCGAGTGGATTAAAAGCCTTTCTGACCTGCTCTTCTTGCAGGAGCAGCCTCTAGACCGTGGGCAGGCTCCAAACTTTTTCACTGTTCAGCAGTTTTGTGCTGAGGCCAGTGTGTGTGACAGCCATGGCTTCGGGTTCGATCGATCTTGTCCCTGCAAGGGGCAGGTGGGGCGCACTTATCCTCCTGTGCCGCCGATGGCTTCTCCCGATCTGCTGAAGGTTATGGCAGCAAATTTTGCCAATACTTTTCTTTTCAGAATGTTTTGTTTCTTACTGTTCAGGATTTCTTCAAAGCTGGAATCATCATTCTTCAAAGCTGGAGTCATCAGCCATCTTCTTTTTTAAATGTGCTGTTACAATGTTTTGAAACTGAGAATTAACTTTGGCTAGCTGAAATAATTTATTGCAGTCTTTAACACCTTCTGTAACCGTTGTTGGGGTTTGATTAGCTGCTGTCATGTCTCCTTCCTTATATTCTTGAAACCTGTGACAGAAGATTTGCAAGCCTTCTGCTATTCCATCATTCAAATCTCTAAGAAAAACACTGATGAGAGGCAAACCGGGATAGACCTTAAGACTCCCTTGGAAAAGCTTAACCCACTCTGACAGTAAATTGTGTTTAACTGGTCCTGCAACATTTTTTTTTGTTCAGTTGTGCACTTACCCTACAATGCTTTTAATTAACAAACAGTTTCATGAAGAGCTTTCATACACTGTAATTTTTTAAATGAATGTTGATACTTTGTTTTATTACAAATGAAGCATATATTTAAAAAGTCAGAATGTGTCACACTTTTTTTTTTTTCTTTCTGTTCTCTGTAATTGTGATGTTTTCCCCCTTTGCTTTTCTCCCTTCCTGTCCCCTAGTTTCTTACACGAAGTGTCTCTGGTGTGAAGGGAGACCATGGAAAAAGTTGGGGAGAGAGAGGAAATCTTAAAAATGGAAAAAAATCATCTTGCTTTCTATCAAAACAGTATGTGAAGAAAAAAGGAAATCAGTGAAGAACTTGAAAACGTGAAACATTTCTCTTTTTAGTTACTCTGACAGCCTTACTGGGCCATTACTGCTTTACTGGAGCATTTCTCTGATGCCAAGACCCAGCGCTTTCCATCCAAATTAGCTCCATCCCAACCTCTTCTCCTGCTGCTTTTCTTTGTATCTCAGTCGTTATTCCCAGTCATCCCTGGCTGAGAGTTTGCCTACATTTTAGGATTTCAGTTTCACCTATACTTCTTAAAGCACCAAATGGCTCTTTGCCCTGTTCAGACCCCTTTGCAACTTCTGTGTGTAGTGTTGTGTCTATTTTGCATGTCAGATTTAGAATATTTAAGAATATTTTGTTACTCATTCTTCTGGTTTGCAGTTTCTTAAATGTTATAGAAATTCTCTTAGAGAGGGGTGTTAAGGCATTTTTCAGGTGGTGTATTGAATGTCAGCACCTGCAATTATTTGATTTTTATTTCTACGTGCCTGATGTTTTTACCACACGGCCATATTCTACCCTTGTACTAGCAGCTTTGATGTTGACCTTATTCTTGTTTTGAATAGATTTTTGTTTTGCTTTTTGCATTTTCTTGTAAAATTCCACTTACTGTTTATCTTCTGATATTTATGTGTGGGTATTTCTGCTCCTTCGAGGGTACATGCGCTTCCTTTAGGGCCCAATTAACATTTTTCCTTGAACTATAGGTTAACCTATGAATATTGCCATAGCTAGATTTTTGTATACCATTTCGTTTTCCTTTTTTTTTAGGAACACATCTGAAAGGATTAGAGATCTGTTTGGTCTCTAAAACAGAAGTCTCACACTCTAAATTCAAAATGCAAACTTTAGTGACAGTACGCTCCGTGTACCTAGAGCAGTGTCTCTCTAGTGTCTGCGTTAAAGCTCAGATCTCTTGAACTCCAATTCCTGGATTTTCTGCTGAAACAATAGATAAGCTAAGGCAGATGTTTTATTTTTCTCTGCCTCAGTTCCTCTGGGTGTAAAATCTGGGAAAAACAGCTGCTGTTTGCATTTGTATCCCAGATCTGCAGAAAATATTCTAAACTAATATAGTTTTTTTGAATGTAGGAAACCAATTTTATGGTTCATGTTTTTTGAGAGTTCTTACCTTCCACAATAAGCGTTTCATCTCTGGAATGTGTGGTCCCTAGTGTCCCTTTCACTGATTATTAACGGTTTCTTCCCTTTCATTGCTGTTCTGGGTTTTAAACACCTTGTATGTGTATGTGTTGTATTAAGCCCTTGTGCATGATCAGCCTTCAAAACCAGTACGTTCTGCTCACTTATTTTCCATTTTATTGCTTCTGTACATCTAATCTACCCTCAAAAACGCTGACAATCAAAAATGCTCTTGCATTTTTTTCAGTTCGCATTAACATTCCTTGTAACGTAAGGCTGACTGGAGAGGAGGAAAGGAGATGGATGAAATGGGGTAGGAAGAAAATGTATTCATACCAGTATGAGTTTCACAACTGCCATTTTTGTTTCTTCCTTGCTCCATGTAGGAGTCCGGGTCTTTTTTATGGCCTCGTGAAACAGATGGAGAAGTAAGGTGTCATCTATCTGTATGAGAGCTGCGTCCAATATGGAAGAGGGAGAAGATTGAAAAAAAGATGCTGGACAAATGACATTTTTGTTCACCAAATGGAGGTTCCTGTCTATCTGCAGTTTAGTTCAGAATTATAACGGACCATAAGGGTACATATCAATAGGACCTAGAAAATTCTTCAGTTATGAGATACATTTTTTGTCAGTAAAATATGAACCACAGAATATATAGCTTGTTAAATGTTTAAGGATACTTTACAGATTGTTAATGGGAGAACCAGACCTCAAGGAGAAAACAGATAAAATTAGAAAGACAATACAATTTAAAATATTAATAAGCAATAAAGGAGGAGAAGTAAACAAAGAGTATGCAATGGATAAGGCAGCAGTGTTTACATCTGTGACCTACCTCAGATCTCCACCATTTCCGTCCTTGGCAACCGACTGCCAAATAATCCACTGCTTCCACTGAGAAATGTCTGATCTCATATTTGTTGGCATGCAGAGGAGAGATCTCCACGCTCATTTGTAAATGTTGTTTCATCTTCCTATTTATTTATAAACCTTAGATGTGCATGCAGTAAGAAAAACACATTTCTCCATGGGAAGGAAAATGGAATATTTATACAGGATGGCACCTGCATTTGAAAAGAAAAGTCTGAAACATCTATCTGTTAAAGCATAGACTTCATAAATAAATGTACAGAGTGTATTATCAGCGCATATTGAGGTGAGTGGGGAAATCTTGAGAAAGTAATTACTTTGCCATATCCTATGGAGAACTACCCAATTTACCACCATTAGTAATTCTTCTTATGACTCATTTTATACCTATGACCTCTCAGCTACTCGTATTATATAAAACCCCTGCATAAAAAGGAAAAAGAGAAAAGATTATTCTGCTAGTTCAATAAAACGCATGCCAGTTAGAGAAGTTTTGTCTGAACACCATAATCAATATTATAATCAATATTAGCTCATTTTTTTCTTTGATCTTAAAAGTAATTACTGAAATAATAATAAAAACTCAAATTGAATGTCATTCTCCATCACATTATTCTTAATTTTTGAATGGGAAAATATGTTCCAATTAATTTTAGGTTGTAGTTTTGAGAAGGATACTTTTTTTCACCTGTTCCATGTGGGTCTGTGTGCACACATATGTGCCTGTGTAGGCACAGAAGCAATGGGAAGTGTGTCTTTTGGCCCCAGGGATTAAATTTCTCTCCAGAGCCTTCCTGTTGTTGGTGTTTGGGGATAAAAGGGGGATAAAAGCCACAGCAGAAGGAATTTCAGACAGATTCAGCCTGTTGTGTTCTGCAGTTCTTGTGCTTTGCAGAACTGGTGATAGATATTCAGTGTCAAACATAAACTTCTGAAGCTTCTTCCTTATCACAAATGATTCACACAGTGACATAACAAAATACAAATTAGATTTCCTTTTGAATAGATAATTCAAATCTGGCTTGGAACAATGTTTTTTAACTTCATTTTCAGAGGCAGCTTCTTGAATGCAAGTTGATAACCTTTATGAGTTCATAAGTGCATCAACTGTGTCTAATTTGTAGTTAGAGTATTTTAAGACTTTTCCCATAACATGTGGCTACGTGAGTACGTATTTTAAAAAAAATCTTGAGACAGTTTTGTTAGTCAGCTATGCAATAACTAAGGCTTCAGAAGATTATCCATGAGCCAAACCACTGTATTTTTTAAAACTTTTACTGTTTATTTTCTTTTCCCATTTCTAGCCCAATATAGCAATGGGTTATTTTGTTTTTTGGCTTTTTGGCATATTTCTTTTGACTTGAAGTCCAAGTATGAAAGACAGTCACTGCCCCATAATCAATAAAACAAGAAAAAGAAGCATTTTATATTGTAAATTCATGCATTAATAGCATTAATTTTTGATGTAGTTTTGGGACTAAAGATTGAAAGTGTCAGTGGGAGCTTTGACTGTGTTAAACAATCCCAGGACAAATGTAAGTCATGAGTATAATGAAGCTCTGTGAAAGCAAACATGAGCCTAGATATATGAGGTAAGATATTTCTAGTAGGAAGAAGTCCTGACCACTTTTTTTCCAGAGATCTGCTAGTACAGGGTTTGCAGGGACCCAAGCTGCTCTTACATTTTCCTTGCCTACCAGCCAACAGTAACTGCAACGCCCCGCTGATGCTTTGACCTGTTTCTTTACCACAACATCAGCTCAATACTATACTTGTCATGAATAGTCCTTATTTTGGCAAACATCAAGTGATAAGTATAGTGATGATCAGACAGCACACAGATGCCTCCAGCAGCATGAGGCTGAGCCATAACTTCCCTTTATATACATTTAATAATTCCGTATGTTGTATTGTGTTGTATGGCAAAAACTCTCAAAATCACTTTTTGAAAATCATTTTGCTTGGTCAGTCCTTTATCTGTACACTGAATGTACACGCACGCTGCAGTCATCAACAGCACTGTGTTCAGCTGATACTTCTTGATCTGCACATTCTCATCACTGAGTACACAGGGATCCTCCTGAGGCCTTTATTAGTCCTTTTATGGACTTGACACCCAACTCATTAATCTGTTATTTAGCTACTTATTAGTCACATTCTCAAATACCACGTCACTTCTGATGGACAAGTGAAATACTTAGGTTTTCAATTTTTCATGCTTGTATGGTAAAACTTTAGCCTGTGATTGCAATTACCAGTGTCAGTGTACAGGACAGCAGTAAAGCTACATTGCTCTACTATTTATAGTTCTGGTCACCCATATACATGACCTTTATTTGGAACAGTGTCGGGGAGAGCTAAGACCATAAAGAATATAGTAAGTCTACCCTATAAAACCAGACCAAAAAACCATCTTCACTTTTTTGTTACTCAGAACAAATTGGGAAAGGGCCAATAATTATTGTCTCTGTCTTGCTTACACAGTGTACAAACAGAGTAAAAACTCCACAGCTGAATATCAATGGGGGCAGAAAATTAGATACTCTGGGAATGTTTGACTATGACCTAATTCCACTGCAGAAAATTGATTTCTTGGTTAAGTAATGTTTTCTAGCACGACCAATAAAACTCATTAAAGAAAAAAGATTGAAATTTCTTATCTTTGCAGAGCTGTACTACGATAAGAAAAATCAACATTTTTTTCAATTAAAATAAACTTTGCTGTATTTTAAATATTTTTTTAAAGTGAAAAATATTGAATATTTCCAGCATGTATTTTCCCATAGTTATTAACAATTAAACAAAACAAAATTAAATTTGTCTTATTTTATACCCTTAATCCACATCCAATGGAAGCTCTGGTGATGTACCAAGAATAAAAAATTATCATTCTCCCACACTGGAGTTTGAGTCAAGTTTTGCATTCTTCTTCTTTAACTTTTAAAGTAGCTCTATATTTTTATGTTTCCCTGCAAGAGCAACCAGGCTGCTTATAGATATGCCTGAACTGTGGGAGCCAGGACCCAAGTGCCTGCCTTGGCCATATCCCAGTCCTACACTGGGATGAAGACCTACCACACACCAGTCATCTTCCATGTCCTATTTTTTGTGGAAAGGAAAACTGGGTCAAAATGTACTCGGAGAAAGGCTCCAGTAAGTATTTCATCGCTCACTGTGGTGCAGGCTCCAAGCCAATGCCTGTGCATCGTATGTCCGGCAATGAAATTGTGGCTGCGAGATTTCATGGGCAGCTGCCTCTGACCAGGGCTAGATGAAAAGCTAAAGAGGGTTACAGGATCTACAAGGAAGAGCTTTCAAAAAACCCTCAGCTTGAAAGCTGAGGTGCTGTATGCTCATATTTGTGTTCAAACAGTGGAAGGAATGTATCTTGGGCTGATTTATGGGAGGTGGTACAAGCAGACGTGGCAGATGGTTGGAATCTGAGGGTGATAACACACCATCGGGTGTGCCATCAGTGAGGACTGAATTCTGCTTAATTTCTATTTACTTTCTACAGCCAAGCCAAAACTGGTCAGATGATTGATCTCACGTTATGTTAAAATTTTTGGATGTCGGCTGTGGCAGTTCAGGACACCTCGCTCTTTCAGCCATGTCTGCTTTGGGAGTGGAAACCTTCAGAAAAGGACTAGGACCAGAAACTGAAGGCAGCACCTACTTTAGCTGTTCTGTCTAAATGGGTCTTCATCCTCAAGTCAACACTGACAGCAGTTTCCTGGGCAGCCTGCTGCTGAAGATGTGGAGGATTCTAACATCTTTCCTTTTGAATTTGCAAATTCCAGATCTTGCTCTCCCACTCTTCCTTTCTTTTCACACAGTTTTTAGCTAAAAACTACTAAAATCTTGGGAATCAAATATTTTAACAAATTTATTTTTTTTTAATGGTTTTAACTGGTCACATATGTAGTTTTGTCTTTAATCCTTGTCCCACATCCTCGGCAACTTGCTTATTTAATTTCTATAATGTACATATCTAGTCACATATGACAAGAAGATAAATACAATATCTTAATTTTGGTTTCCTTGTTCTTCTAACTTAGGCTTAGCTGTCCTGTACTTCTTTTCTCCCTGTGAACAGACTTATGCAAATTGTTATTCTCTAAACTCTTCTAAATGTCCTTAAAATATTTGCATTGAAAAACAGTCAAGGAGCCCCTCTATGCTGAAATCATAACCTTAAACTTCCTGCCTTGTGTAGGGCTGCAGGAGCTCGTGGGCACCCTCCACAAGTGGTGGATTCCCAAGTGGCAACAGAGATGAGAGAGCATTGAACCTGTTTGGCAGATAAAAACATTCGTCTTCTCTTTTTTACAGCTGAGTCCCCCAGGACTTGAGGCAATTTGGGCAGAGACCTGTCAGACTCAAATGGTGATACCAATCTAGGTTCTAGAGGCTTCACTCTGAAAAGTCTTTTCTCCTCTGCAGACTTTCTCCAGGTTTCTTTTACATTTTCACTTAATCCTCTTCCACCCAATAATCTTTCTCTTGCCTTCCTTTTTCCCTTGGCTCCGTCCCCTTCTCCTTAACAGACCTTGTGTTATAATAAAGATAATAAATTCCTGAGACAGATCCATAAATTGAAATACCAGTCTTTTGCATGAACAGCTAGTTTCTCCCTGGAGCTAATTTGAAGCTTGGCAACCATTATTCTTTTCAGTCTGTTCCTGTGTTACATCCTCGTACCTCAGAGTTTCCCAGGTTGCTGAGCTGTGGAGTCACCCACCATCAGACGTTGCAACTTTCTGGGCCTCTGCTCTTCAGACAACTGACTAATTGAACCAAGCACTTTCTGCGTTCCTCTGGGCATAGGAATCAGTGGTAGTTCCTCACAATTGTATGAATGGCAGAAGCCCATTTTGAACCTCAGGTAACCCTCATAACACAATGTAACGCTTCATTTCTTCTCCCTGGTGTATCGTAGTTAATTAGATTGTGTGCCTTTGATTGGAGCCATAGCTTTTACATTTTAATACAATGTCACTCAGTCATAGTCATCAGCATGTCCAGATGACAACTTTGAAATGTCAGTGGAACTTTTAAGTTCCTTGTATGGATGCCTCTTTTAACATTTTTTTTTTATCATTTAAATGTACCATAGTGAATACTGATCCTTTTTTAAAAAGTGTTGTATAATTCCATAATGTAGTTTATTACCCAGGTAGATCTACCTCTGTCTTTTTCCAGGATTTTTGCAACCTTAGAATTTTTAATATTTGTGTAACGCAACTACAGTTTTAATATGGTGATTATATTAATATGATGTTAAGATTGCATTCATAAGCAATAAGATCAAGAAAATCAAGACCTGACTTGGTATATGAACTGCATTTCAATCCTATTACACATATGCATTAAGATTCAATCTTTTATTGCTCAGTGTAATATCGTTAAGGAGACATAATAGGAGCAACACAGTCAAGTATCTTTCAGAACACTGTTCAATTTACTAACAATTTATTTCTGATATGAGTGCAGCAGGTCAAGAATTATTTTCATGACATCGAATGCAAAATGAAGAACGGGTCTCTGACTTCTCATTTGTGCTGTAAGTAAAAGTCTAGGTGTGGATTAGAAATTAACTAAACTATAATATATTATCCAGGATCTTATATTGTGTTTTGGCGTTATCTGTGTGCTGCTGCTTATTGTCTTCTATTGGGCCCATATATATATACCATACAAGCTGTGCTACCCACTGCAAGTGTAAAATAATTCGGCTTTCTTTCAAAACTTCTATGAAGTGGATATCTTAAGTTGAAAAGACAAAGACATCTTTTATGCTTCGTCCCTTTTCCCCAAAACATCTGTATTTAGATTATTTGTGTTTGCTTTCTTGATTATATTCAAATAGTATAGTATTTTTGAAGTGGAAAAATTAATAGGGGAAAGATATTTTGACCAGAGATCTCTCAAATGTGGCCACTGAACAAGGGACCTTAAAGAAGTTTCTGTGTTTTTCGTGGTACTCCATTTATACAAAGATCACATCTATCACCTCTTTGACCCTGTTCTAAACATCTTCTGTGACGGGAGATTGCATGTGGAATTTAGCTGTCTGGTATTTTTAGTGATGTCTATGTCATTCTTCTGACACAAGGTCTGTTTTGCTTGGAAAATGCTTGGTTCAGAAAAAGCTTTTGAAGACCCTGGTGTCTACTGCTGTTTTTTAGTCTGACTACAAAAATTGCAGTATGGTTCCATTGTGCCTGTGCGGGTGATTAATGAGTAGACCTAGCTGAAATTTGTGGATCTTTATATCTTCGATCTTTCACGTCTTAAAATGAAATTACTTGATCACACGTAGAGAATCCGTAAAACCTGTCTTCCTTATAGTTGCATTTTCCTGTTGTCCTAAGAAAACAAAATGTTTGTTTCCTTTGGACCTCATCTTTTATAATGCATTGTGTGGGCCGGTCAAAAAGGTGAGCACAGTGAAGCATGGGAGAGAAGAACAAGCGACCTGAATTACAGTGTTCATTAAACCATTCAGTATTCAGATACGGCTGTGCTGGGGTTCACATGCTTTTCGTCAAATCACATTTAATTTTAGATGAAGTCTTAATCACTTTCTTTCTTAACCACAATTGACTAGTGGGATTCAGGCTGGTGAAGTCCCTGGTTGTTTTTTTATCGTTTCCTTTCAGGCTGATATTTTAATATAGATTTTGTAGGAAAACAATCCCATCGTGCCATGGTTGTATTTCTCTTTATGAAAGAATTGTTAAGTTAATGGATCAAAAATTTTATCAGTCTTCTCTTTTTTAAAGCCAAGTGTGAAGAGAATTCCTATACAATGGAAAGTTCATATTTCTTTTTTAATTAATCCAAAGGGAATGTATTGGTATGATACTGGAATACATTAACGCAGTGTTGGATGACTTGATATTCACTACCTATTAGTATTGCAAAAAAGGATAACGTAACTTCAAGGCTGGTCTAAGAAAATAAGGTCAAATAAATAGCTAGAAAGTTTAGCTGATCTACAGGGTAGGATAAAAGATACTTTTTAATTTTCAAAGCTAATATATCCAGGGTAAAGGTGGAACAGTTTTCAAGCAACAGAAAATATCTGTCGTATAAATAGGAATTAAATTGCATAGAAATGACTTGCAGCGGGTCTTTAAAATATTTACTTTTTTTTCTTTGAAAAGTATGGTGATTATACCAGGCTCTTTTTGAGCAAATGTATTGAAAGCCATGTTTACGTCATTCCTGCTAAGCCTTTGAGCCCAGTATTGCTCAATGGATACGTATGTCTGATGCCTGGAGCCTGCTTCTTGGCACAGGCATGCAGGTGTAACGTGGGTTAGATGAATGCAATCTTCAGGAAACAGCTAAGCAAATCTGTTTCAGTCCTAATCTCACCGGTGAATATGGTACTCAGTGAGACTGAAGAACATTTGCAATATCTGATATTTTAGCCTATTGTTAGAAGAATGAAACCTAAACCGTATTGTTAGCTACCAGAAGGATTGACATGCTAAAGAGGAGCCACCTGGACTAAGCTGGTGGGGAATCTGAGGACAAAAGAGTGGGTAAAAGGATTCACGTGGCTGTCCCACGTAACTGGGTTTGGGTGTCTGTCCCTTGGTGCCGGCACATTGTCAGGCAAGGTCTCTCCCCTCATGGAAAATCAATTTCTCTCAGGGAGTGCGCACAGGAGCAGGAGGCATGCTTTTCTTTAAAGGCACACCTCCTCCGCTTTTGCGGTTAGGACGCTCCCTCTAAATGTGTGTCCGGGCTCAGTTTTCTCCACCTGAAGAGACTCAAAGCCTGTCTCTCTCTCTCTGCGGAACATCCGATGTTATTTGAAACTGGAGCAATGGCAGTACCGTGCTGCCTCCCCTGCCGAAGCAGACACACGCTGCAAAGACTCCACGGGGCTGAGCAGAGAGTCAGAGTAAGCCAAGTTTAAAGCAGTAGGGAAGCCTGAAACCTCACGCCTGCTTCACAGACTGTCACTGTATCTCATACAGCAATATTTCTTTGGAAGTTCACATTTAATAGACACGGAAGATAAAGCTCTGGATACCACAGGCAGGGCTGATGCTGCCCCTTTCCTTTCCCCCTTTTCCCTGTGCCTTACTTTGTAAACAAGAACATCTGAAATGTCCTGGTTTATGGCCCTTTTTAACAAGCTTGTAATTCTGTCAGACTTCAGCTGTGTAGATTGAATTTCTTCCCGCCGTCAGCCTTTTGTGCCAGGGATAAGCATTTACCTCTTCCTGGGCAAACGTTTCAAAAGTCGGCTTTCAAATTTCAGATTAGGGAAATGTTAACCCAAAATGATCCTGACTACACCTAAGCATTTGGAACAGCAATAAATAGGAGGCTGGGACTGGCTGGAGAAATGTGTCACAGATGGCGACTGGGAAGATTTTGCTTCAGTTTGAGGTAGAAAACCAAGTCATAGGCCTAGGGCAACTGAGACTGGATGAAAGGAGATGAGGTCAACCCTGGGGAGAAAGGAAATCTGGCTTCAAGCAAGCAAATGCTTGAATCCGGAGGCAGCCATGTGAACGGGCAGGGAATGAGAAAGATACGCCAGTAATACATGAAAGAATTGGAGCTGGGAAATTCCCTCTTGTGTTTTCATCCATGTCCTTCAGGAAGGGGTGAGGCAAGACAGGAGAGATTTGGAACAGTTATTTCCCCTCTCCCTAGGTTCATGGCTAGGAGCTGCCAACTGTTTATTTCTACCTCATTTGCTCTTTCCTTCTCTCCTCTCCCTTCCAGTAGAATAAGTCATGGATCCACCTCGTTTTAGCTTTGCTAGATTTGGTGATGCCTGTGAAGAGATGTTATTTCCTGCTTGAACAGGGCCTTACATTTTTTGTAAGCCCCGTACCATCGTAGACAGCAAGTCTGACTCCTGGGATGCCAGGATTATGCCTGTATTTCGCAAAGATTGTCTGACGCTCTGCTCTTAAATAAAACCCCTTATAAGGGTGAAATATAACGTCTTTTCATATTTATATCAGATACCTGTTCCCTCATGAGTAACTTCCTCCTCATCTGAAGCCAAATTATCTGAATTTTGCCACCCCAGGCAAAGGTCTCATGAAAGCAGTCTCTCTCACCTGCAATTTTATAAATTGATCCTAGAGACGAGTACGGAGAGGACAAAGTGGAGTACATCTAGCAGGAGACTAGCAGGAGGCTCATGACAAAGCTGGCAGAGATGGACTTTTCAAAGAGCAGTGGGACCTAGGCTAGCCAGCATTGATGAGGATCACAGGTGTCCCGTCTTTCTCACTCAGCTCATTCTTTACAGTGCATAGACCTGTTACACATATCTACAAGGGAAAGGAGAACCTGGGTTTGCCTTTCCATTGCAGAGGTCATCCCACATTACAGTTTTTAAGCTTACCTGTATCTCATGCACTGATAACATTGTGTAAAACTCAGCAAGCCAGTTAAATTTTAAATTAATTTCTTCAGCTATAGCATACACATAAAATGTTGAGGGTGATATGGAAGACTCTGCATGAAGGTGTTCCTATGTGGCAATAGGTATATTCTTGGTGCTTTACCCATATCGTTGTCAGTTGCAGTCCACAATATGAAATAGTGATTCTTTTTTCCCTCACAGCTAAAAAACCAAACCACATTTTTAATTTGGTTTCAATGAATCATAGAATCATAGAATACCAGGTTGGAAGGGACCTCAAGGGTCATCTGTTCCAACCTTTCGTGGTGAAAGCACTGTCTAGACAAGATGGCTCAGCACCCTGTCCAGCTGAACCTTAAAAGTGTCCAATGGTGGGGAATCCATCACTTCCCTGGGGAGATTATTCCAAGGCCTGATTATTGTCATTGTGAAAAATTTTCCTCCTGTGTCCAGTCAGAACCTCCCCAGGAATAACTTGTACCCATTATCCCTCGTCTTTTCCATGTGACTCCTTGTAAAAAGGGAGTCGCCATCTTCTTTGTAGCTACCCTTTAAATATGGGAACATGGTGATGAAGTCTCCCCTGAGCCTGCTTTTCTCAAGGCTGAACAAACCCACTTCTCACAGCCTTTCCTCATATAGCAGGCTTCTCAGTCCTTTGAGTATCTTGGTGGCCCTTCTCTGGACCCTCTCCAGCCTCTCCACATCTCTCTTGTATAGCGGGGACCAAAACTGAACACAGGATTCCAGGTGTGGCCTGACCAGCACCGAGCAGAGTGGGATAATGACTTCTTTGTCTCTGCTGGTGATTCCCCTTTTGATGTACCCAGCATCCTGTTGGCTTTCTTTGCTGCAGGAGCACACTGCTCACTCATGTTGTCCACCAGGTCAACATGCTTGTTGTCTACCAGGACCCCCAGGTCCCTTTCCACAGAGCTGCTCCCCAGCCGGGTAGATCCCAGTCTCTGCTGCACTCCTGGATTATGTTTTCCCAGGTGCAAGACCTTACGCTTGGCTTTGTGGAACTTCATGAGGTTCTTGTTAGCCCACTCTTCCAGCCGATCCAGGTTTTCCTGCAGGGTGGCTCTCCCTTCCAAAGCGTCCACTTGCCCACTCATTTTGGTGTCGTCAGCAAATTTCACCAGAGTACACCTGATCCCATCATCCAGATCACTTACGAAGATACTAAACAGTGCTGGACCCAGTATCGATCCCTGGGTGACACCACTTGTGACAGGTTGCCAGTTTGAACAGGAGCTATTGACCACCATCCTCTGGGTGCGGCCTGTCAGCCAGTTCCCCACCCACTGCACGGACCACTTGTCTAGACCATAATGCACCAGTTTCTCTAGGAGGAGGTTGTGGGGAACTGTGTTGAAAGCCTTGGAGAAATCCAGGTAGACAATGTCCACTGCTCTCGCCTCGTCAACCGAGCAGGTTACTCTGTTGTAGAAAGTGATCAGGTTTGTCAAGCATGATTTGCCCTTGGTGAATCCGTTCCGGCTTTTTCTAACCATGTGCTTCATCTGACTTTTGGTAGCGCCCAGGAGGATTCGTTCTGTAACTTTGCCAGGGACTAAAGTAAGACTGATGGGCCTATAATTTCCTTGTTTCTCCTTTCAGCCCTTCTTGTAGATGGGGGTGACATTAGCCTTCTTCCAGTCTTCTGGGGCATCCCCCGATCTCCATGACTTCTCAGAGATGAAAGGTCACGTTAGCTGAAATCATCACTGACAATGATTTATTACCAAAGCTGATTATTTTGCATGTGAAAACTTGTTTTCACAACCCCCCAAAATTTTCTTTAAAGTTAATATTTTGGGAAAATAGTCCTGTCATTCAATTAATTTTAATGCAAATATCACAGCAAACAAATGTAAAAAATATAAACTCAACCATACTTGAAAATATTGTAAGTGATTAATAAGGTGAATGATATGACTAGACAAATTTCAAAGGAAAAATTAGCATCATTGCTGTAAATAAAGTGCCCTGGACACTGTATTTCAAACTCCAGCTGCAACATGTTTATGTTACACCATGGTTTTGATATAGTAATTGTACATCAACAAACACTCAGTAAGTTGGCTCATTATCTTTGTACTATATTATTGCTCAGTAGTCAAAACACTTTATAAAGTGCACTTACATATATGCCTTTGTATTTCCCAAATGTCTTTGCAGCAGACCTTCTTTAATTATGTAAGTAATGTTTGAAGTTGCTCTTAGCCTCTGGGACTTGAGTCAACAACTTGCCTCTAGTTAAGGAGGAAAAAAAGAAAAAGAAAAGTTAAAATATTCTAGTTCTAATTTCTCTTTCCTAACCCTAGAGATAATTTTTTTTTCTTGCTGAACTGCGTAACAAATCCCGTGTTACCACAACAAAGAGATGGAAACTTACTTCTCTCTCTATAAATATGACATATACGTATATATTTTTTTACTCAGCCTCACTCCCTATCACAATTCAGCCAGGAATAATGCCAGTGCTCTAGATCCCTGCTTTGATGTGCAATATAGGATTAAGTCGAGCAGAGTTCAAGACATATTAACCATTCTTGAAATACCTCATCGGATAACTACTCAGTGTTCTGATTTTGTAGCATTTATTTTGTGTTGGTTCTCTATCTGTCTAGCTGCACATATCAAGAAATTGAATTTTACAAGCAAGATTTCACAATTTCTTTAATCAATATTTCAAAAAGCTTTATTGCTACCCCATAAGATGACATTTGTCTTAAGTAACTTTAAAAATGAAAAACTGGTTTCACACCTCAACTTCATGGACAGCTGGTAGCGCTTGGACAAGACGCGATGAATTTTACTCTGGAGGTGCCTGTCTTCCCTTATGGCTGTAATGGGAGTCCTAACAACTTGATTAGCCTTATGTAAGCCAAAACTTTTCGATAGCTAAAGTTTCGTGGACAAACCCATCTTTCTTCACTTACTCATCATTTGCTTATTGCTTTAGTAGTTTTAATAAAAACAGACTCTTTTCCTGAGCTGATCCAGTTAATCTGAGCCCTGGCAAGTTAATGCAGATGTCACTTAAATTCTGAAATTGGGGCCAGTCATTGCTCGTACTGTGTCTTCTATTGTCTTTCCTTTATTTTGTTTAGTTTAGTTTTTCTTTTTGTAAAATGAAAGCGAGTACCTTTTTGCTAAATCAGTAACTAATATTAATTTTACAAGAAACTGTATCCAAATAGTAAGTTCTTAATATTTCTTATTAGAGGATCACACACAAAATACCCCAAACCATTGTTCCCAGGTCACCATTTGGTATTTCTGTGCTTTGCAGCTCTTCAAATAACCTGGCAGTTAATCTCTCGGTAAAAGTCCTACTTTGTGTCTTTGTACTTCCTTCTTTTTGTCTGATATTTCAATAGGTTTTTACAGGAATTTGTGGGTGGACACATTTAGCAGCTGGACTTTTTTAGTGACAAATGATATTTTCATTCAACTCCATTGCTAAGAGATACTTCTAGGGTGTACATGTAATAATTTGAGGAGTTGGCAGCTGGTGAGGCAATCTAGTTCTTTCTGTGTTGCGATGTAATTTTATTTTTCTTTTGTCAGGCTTCTCTTGTATAATGATAATTGGAAGTAAATCAATATCCTCCTGTAAAATATATAAAACTATGCATTTTCTACTTACAGAGGTTGGGTTTGAACTGAACCAGAAATAAATACGTACCAAGCTTTGTATGGTAGATTATTGTGTCTTGGAAAAGATGTACCTTGGAAGAATCGTGAAAAAAAAACATTAGAATTTGTTGCTTCTGAACAGTGGTCTTCTTGCTGGTTCACAAAGTCATCTCAGACCCTATTTGGTATTTATTTAAGATCTCAATAGCTATTTAAAATTATTAAAAGGACATTTCATTATCCTTGTTGGTTTGGTATTGTTTAAACTTTTAATTAAGTTAAATGGATTCATTGCCATATACACCTTTATTCACCTTTTTGCTTGCTAACTTAGGAACTGCTATCTTTAGATCAAAGCAGAGAGTGAAGACTTAGGAAGCTTATATATAAAGATATTAAACTTTGATGATCAAAATTCCTCTACTCCATATAAATAAATCAAACAGTTTAATATTTCCTCTGAAAAAAAGGCAATACCTGGATACAAAAAGGATCATACTAGATTAATCAATAAAGTACATACTATTATATCTAGTTTTTAATTAATTAGTCCTGGATGTATTTGAACAGAAAACACTGAATTACTGTAATTCCTCTGAGAGTGCAGAACTGTCATACAAAGTGATGGCTTCTTAAGAAATTTTAGTGCTGCTTGTTATATTTGAGGAGCCCAATGATCATTAATTAGATGACCACAATATCTTTAAAGGAACAGAATTTTTCTAGAAGGCTGTAGACATCACCCTTAGGTCTAAGTCCATGACTTTGAACTTTGCACTCGCCAGTGCTGGTATCGTTACTATCACCTCCATTCTCTGTCGCTTTCCTTTCCTTTGAATAGAAGATGAACTGTAGGCAAGTTAGTTAAGTGAACACTACGCATTCTGCTTTGGTGACAGAAAATTGAGTGGAATGTGGTTAATTAGTATAGAAATAACCACATAAAATATGGGCTCAATCTCATGTTTAGTATGCTGAGTTGCATCTTAAGAATAAAAATTTGTCAGAACCATAGCTGTTACCTAAAAAAAAAAAGTTTGAGGTATTTCAATATTTTTCAGGTAAATTTTAGACAAGATGAGAATCCTGTTTTCTACAGAAACATTCAATGTAGGACCACTTCTCCTAAGAAAATCATCTGAATATTTCAGAGACAGCTCCCTTGCTCCACATCTGGTTTAAATTCTACACATTTCAGGAACCTGCTGTAGTGTTTATATGTATTTTGGCCCAAGGGTCTATATCAGAGTCTTTTTATTAGGATCTAGGAGGAAAAAAACACGACCAAGATGAGCTTTTGTTCACATGTGACTCTCTTTCAGTCTTGCAACAAGGTTTCCCAGTATCGTTATGTAAAATTAATAGATATTATTGGTGCTTAAGAACAACTTCACTGCTCTGCTGACGGTGCCATCCTGACACGAGTAGAGATATTCTCTATCCTCTTGCATCCACTCCACTCTCTTCAGCAGATGCAGGTAAACGTGTCTGAAACGAAGAAAGTGTTCCTGGCTTCATAAATGTTCTAAATGAGGAACTGACCTTCCTGATTCTCTAGTCTGACCCGCTTTACAGCAAGAATCATAAAATACCACGTAGTAACACCTTCCTCAGATCTGTCCCGAGCCTTTACAACAGTCAGTCTTTATATTCAGGTGGGTAACAAAACCTCCCTGCATTGTCATTAAAGTGATATCCTTTACTTTTCCTCTAGCTATATGAGGGATAACCCATCATTTCAGGAGCTCCTGTACAGTATACAGAAAAGATATGGATGTGTAATGTTTAGAACTGACACATTAAGCAAAAATCTAGAATGCCAAAGTTAAGAATAGAAAGGTGTTGATATTCTGAAAATTATTTTTTTTTACCCTGAAGACTGCGATACAATTAAATGAAGTGAAAGTGAACATATAGGGCAGATGACTGAACTATAATATGTTTATCTTCAGCAATGCTACAAAATGTTTCCTTAAAACTAAACGGAACCTCACCAGAAGAGTTAGACATCAGAACTGTTGGCCAATGTAATCGTAGTAAAAAACCCCAAATCATTGCTTTAGGTGTAGCTGATTGAGAAACATTTTATTTTATCCTAGTCCTTTGATTTTGACATATGATATATCCAAGTGTGAAAAATGTAATTTAGTTAAATTTATTAACTTCAGGATCACACGAGCATTGGTTGTGTCTCCTTCTGCTTGTGTCATGTTCTCTCCCCTCTGATTGCCGCAGCAAATGAAAGACTCCATTGTTTCTAAATGTTGGCGCTCACACAAAACCTGACATGGGAACATAAGTTACCTGATAGTAATTCCCAAACAGCCACGGATTTGTAAATTACGTACTTGTTAACCAGAGTACATGCGAAATAAGAAAGAGAGATGTAAATTATATTGTATTTTGTTACCAATTCTTCCTCTTCATTTTTAATTCCCTTAAATCTTTGCTGAATGCTTAAGCATAGAAAGCAATTCTGATGCTTAATTTAATCACGACTACCTCGCAATAGTTAAGTTAATGAATGTGACAAAGATAAATGTTCTAAACTCCCTAATTTTTTCTTGATAATTTTCTTAATGTAGCTGTCAAGAGGACTGCTTGGGCACTTGTAATTCAGCCGATATAAATTGCATCTCCTATTCTGTTTCATCCCCAAACAGACCAGAAAATCAACACTCCAAATGCACAATATGATAAATTTTATAGGTTAAACTGTGGAAACAGCAGGGATTCTGAAAACTTCAGTAAAATAAAGGAAATTATAATGCACTGCAAAGTGCAGAATTAATTGAATTGGGTGGGAGGAAGAGGGGTAACAGTTCTTAGCTAAATTCAAAAGAAACATTTCCTTGTGGGAATTGAAATTTCATTTATAAACTTCTGAAGTCCTTCTTTCTGTGTAATTTATCCTGCTAGGCAAATCTGTGAGTTCGTCAGGACAGATAATACTGAACTGCTCACAAATCATTTTCTTAATGAAGTTATCTTAAAAGGAGAGAAGTAAATCTCTTCTTTCTGTGAAGCTATCATGTTTCAAACAACTTGAAAACATACTTTTTGACATAGCATAAATTTGGGAAGACATATAAACACTTGATAAACTTTCAAAGTTTAAAACTACTGGAACATCCTCTTGTTATGGGTGAGTCACAATTTCAAAGATTTTGTAATTATTCATGAGAATAGAAATGGAGAAATAATGAGTTGATTAATCTTTGCTACTTGGGAGAAAGAGAAATCTAAAACTAATATGTAATCTGTTTAGGTTTTCTTTTTCCTCCCTTCTGCTCTAATGAAAAGAAGGACAACACCATTTTGTCACCTGAGGAGCGAACCAGCAATGTAACCAACATTCTATCAGAGGGATTTCAGGATGTGTCTGAAGAAGAATGATTGTTACAGACATCACTGTTTTTTATAAAAGTACGCCAGTTGTCTTGGCATATTCTAAGATGTTTTGGGCAATGAGCCTGAAGGTTCCTGTCAGAGCCTAAGGGATTTTGTGTATGTGTAATGGGTGCACAACTTGCTCAGCAACAGCTAAAATGCTGGTGTGTTATCAACACTGTTTTAGTCACAAATCCAAAACACAACACCACGTGGGGTACTATGAAGAAAATTAACTCCATCTGAGACGGGCCCGGTACAGTATATTTTTATATTAATATTACTGTGAGGTGAGAACCTCAGTTTAATTTTGATCTTTAATAATACAAAAGAAAAAAGCTTCTGGAAATAAGAAGCTATGGTTTTGGAAACTGAGCTGCTTCAACATTCAGTTTGTGTTTGTTCCTTGCTTTGCGTCAGTCTCATACGAATGCTCACAAGAAATTAAATTACTTGTTTATATGTGAAAGTAGGATATTGAATTTCAGTTCTCAATTCTGTGCTTGCAAATGAGTGAAACTTTGGACAGAGTGTTATTAGAGAAAGGGCTGAAAATGCTGGGAGGAGAGTCCTGCATGAGTAAACCGCAGGGCGTACGTGCAGGTCCCCACCTGTGTCCATGCAGCATCAACCAGCTAGCTTGAACAACTTCCCGTAGGCTGGCTAAGCTCACCCTGAAGAGAATCAAGAGCACGTGTCTGATTTGTCCCACTGTCTCTCTTGTCAGATCAGAGACTTCCAATGAGGAGACTGTCACGAACAAAAGGCTGGATCCTAAACCATCACAGCTACTTCTGTGATCATCACCTGAAAATATTGTTGTGCATGCCAGCTTTACAACTGGCTAATGCAAAACAGAAATTGAAGTGAAAATATATTGTCAAGCAGAATGGCGCATTGTCAGGAAGGAGAGGAGATTTAATTTCAGTTATGTCAGACAGTTCCTGGCAAAAACCTGGTCCTCCTGGTTTCGCTGTTCCAGAAACAGACACGAGCCCAGGAAATGCCAGACAGCAAAGCTGATTGGAAAACAAGTTCTTTCAACTCGGTACCTGGTGGCTTGGGAAAGAAACCTTAAACACATAGAAATAATTATCGAGGATATTGTGGTGAGAAGTTTACTTTTCTACACCCACTACTATTCCATACACATTTCTGTAAAGTTTTTGGTTCTTCTAATGTGACAATAACCATAGTAAAGAAATACTACAGTGTTTCTATAATAACCTGTATGGTAGATCATAAAGTGCAGCTTTTGATGAAATTATATAATTGATCTGCATCTGTAGGTGCTGTATGAATCCAATCAGACTGATTCCTCTGGTGTTCGCAATACGAAGTAAAAATCTCAGTAATTGCTTTTAGAACATTCAAAGATTTTCTTTAATTATTATTTTTCACCATCAAGGTACAGCGTAAGCAAGTACTGCATTGAAAGTCGCTTGCATGTAGTTTGCACTGACAGTGGAGCATAAAGATAGTGCTAACCAGTAATCTTTTATCTAAAATTTGCTGTTCATGAGATTAACATAGCTGAAAGGTTAATATAAAGAAATAACTTCTTATGTTTTTCAGACTATGATTATCTTTTATTTCTGAGTTGCACGGAAGACTAGTCTAAGGCTTAGTAGTTCAGGGTATTTATTAAGTCTAGAAAGAGAGTCTTCAGGAAATAAGTTTTTCCTTTTCTTACCAGAGAAGCCATAAATAGTTCACCTGCTTCCCCCAAACAAACTAGTCTCTCAGGAACAACCCGAATCTTTTGCTTCAGCAAGTAATAAAAAGTATTCTTTTTTTCAGACAGAAAGGTCCCTGGGGGCTGCAGAAGTCTTCTGAACAAATCCCAGGGATTTACCTCTCTGGGGGTCTTGTACCTATTAATGGCCAAACAGAAGCTCATTGTCTCCGGTTCTTTTCACTCCCCTGCCTCTGTACCGTCCTGTGTTGTAAAGTCCTCTCTCCCCAGTGTGTGTCCTCCAGCAGCAGAACCACAGACAGACTACGGAACCCCTGTGCTTCCTGAAGAAGAAGTTGTCCTCAGGCATTTTGTAGAGCCAGGAGAGCTTTATTCCCAGCAAGCACTGTCAAGAATGGATTTTTTGCTGCTTTGGGGATCCCTCAATAGAGAGTTCCTTTCAGATTTTAGGAGATTTTTCTTAATTTACTATTTCTTCTGTGGGTTCAAAACAGACTTGTCTGCATTTCAGTTCCTGCTCAAAGGAGAGTTTTGTGTATTTTTATCGGCAGTAGAATTCAACTTTTATAATACAAACAGATTGCTGTGATACTTCATAGTTATTGCTGTTTAGCTGACTAGATATCGGAATGTTTGTTGAATTAACCAATTTATTGAAAATTCGATTATATCATTATTATTTAAAATACAGCAAAGCACTGAATTTATCAGCATGATTTTGATCTACTGTTTACTACTGTTGTAAAACAGCTGAATTTCAGATAAACTGCTGCGCAAACTTTAACTTCTACAGCATGAAATTAGGCTTCAATGCTTAAATTGGCGCTTCTGCTCAGACCATTTCCTTGTATTCTCATGGCTTCATATGCCTTATTTGGTTAACTAAAATTATAATGCACACAGTAGAAGCTAGGAATTGAAATTCAAATTGCAAATCTTCCCTTCTCCAAGCATTTTCCCATACCCTTACATAGTTTCCTAGAACAGAACTTTTAATATATTTTTGCCATTAGTCCGCCCTTTAGCACTGACTATTCTTTCCTTCCCTGAGGAAAAATCCTGTCCTTTTTTGTGACCCTTGAAGGCTCTGAGCGCCATGTATCTGCCAGTTCTTTATTTTGTGGACAGGAATGCAGGGAGCTGGAAGCTACAGCAAAATCTGTGCTGAACATGGTGGCTATCTGCAAAACCAGTGTGCAAACTGGGACTTTAGTGAGATGTGGTGGTAGGTTTGCGATTACTTTCTTTGAAAGATGACATAGAGGATTAACATTCGGAATAGCAGAGAAATGTTTGGAAAAGGAATATGCGTGTTTTGGGAAATGTAGGTAGCTAATTAATGGTAACAAAACTTGGACATCTCCTCAAAAGCACAGCCCATGAAGGTGCCTCCCTAAGGAAGTAGTTTTCAAGAGTCAACATGAAGCAAAAGAGTGGGGCAGCAGGGGAAGCCCAGACTACAAGATGCTCAAGATCATGGTAGCAGTCCTAAATGAATTATTTTCATTACTTAACTGAATTTGGCAAAAGCAAAGAACTGCAAGCTGTACCTGTTGTTATAAACTTGGACAGATCACTAGACAGGTACTGACTGGGTTTCTGTTCACTCCCTCCCAAAAATTAATCTGCAGTGTTCAAACATAAGAAATAGAAAGGCTCATGCCCTTCTGTTTCTTTACATTTTATAAGGACGCAGTTTTATAGTGTCAAGCTAGTCTATGTGCAGAGCAGTTAAACCAGTGACTCTGGGATGCCAGCTGTGACATCTACTAAGAATGCTCTTGCAAACTTCATAGCTCTTCTCACTGCCATGGTGGTACAGCCTCCTTCTGTGTCTCAGTGAAGTGGTTTTGCTGTGAGGATGAAGTGGACGGAGTTCATGAGCTAAGTGACTCACGCTTGGGAAGCATTCCAGCAGGCTCGTAGACTTGCGAGAAGGGAGCCATCCTATGTGTCACTCCTGTTCGCCCTTAACCCGGGCCTGATGACTGCCACAAGCTGAAGCTGCATGAGCATGTTGTGGCAGTCAGGTACTTGGCAGGTCACAGGGTGGTTCACAGGGTAGGGAACATCCAGGGAACCGAGGATGGTGCTGGGATGTCTGTTTGCTCTTGGCATCCCTTGGACCAGCAAGGGTTGATGCATGTCTTGATGTTCTATTCACTAACAAGGAAGAATGTCTTGGGAATGTGTTAATCAATGGTAGCCTTGGCTGTATTGACCATGAAATAGTGGAGTCCAGGATCCTGAGGGGAATGAAGGCAGCAAAGTACAGACTCGGGCTTTCAGGAGAACAGACTTTAGCTTATTCAGGGATCTGGTAGGTGGGATCCCATGGGAGGCACCTCTGAAGGGCAAAGGAGTGAGGGAAAGGTAGCAGACCTCTAAGGGCAGCTTCCTTCTAGCTCAAGAATAGTTCAATACTGATACTTAAGCAAACAAGTTAGATTTATCAGGACACCTGTGTGACTAAACAGCAATACAAAGGAGGTAGAGAGATGTTACAGAAGAGGAATTTACAAACCTTGCCTGCATAGGGATATAAGGTTTGATGCTAAGAAAGCCAAGGATAGATAATGCCTGATCAGTCTGGTTGCCTTCTAGGTTGAAAAGACTGGCTTCATGGATAAGGGGAAAGCAGTAATGTCATTTATCTTGACTTCACCAAGGCTTTTGATATTGTCTTCTGCAATATTCTTGTATATGAGTTAGGATATTATTGGTCTGGATGGGAGGACAACCAGATAGAAAAACAATGGATGATGGGACTCAGAATGTGGTGGTTAACGAGTTGCACTCTACCTGGAGATGGAGTTCTGGATGGGTCATACTATCACTTGTTTTGTTTAAGATCTATCAATGAATGGAGGAGGTGGTGGAGTGCACATTCATGAAGTCCACCTATAGCACTGAACTGGGGCCAACAGTTGATGTAGTCATGAGCAGGGCTACCACCCAGAAGGACCTAAAGAAGCTAGAAGAATAGGCCAACAATTGTCTCATGAAATTCAACAAGGACAGATGCAAAAGTCCAATGTCTGGGAAGGAAGAACCCCTTGCTTGAGGACTGCCACAGTGGAGACCTGCTCTGTACAAAAGGCACTGGGGTCCTCATGGCAGTGAACTGAACGTGAGCCTGCAGTGTGCACTGGCCGCAGAGAAGGCCAGCAACCTCTTGGGCTGTATAAGCAATAGCATGGCCAATAACTGGAGGGAATGGCTTATCCCCTTTTACATGGTGCTTGTTAGAAGCACACATCTGGCATACTGCATCCAGTTTTAGGCCCTCCAGTATAAAAGAGACGTGAAATGGGAGTCAGTTCAGCAGGGGGCGCTGGGATAGTTGGGGACTGGAGGGTTTGCCCTATGAAGAGAGGCTGAGGGATGGGGACTTGCTCAGCTCAGAGAAGAGCTGGTTTTGGGGCTACCTAACAGCAGCCCGCCATTACTCATGAAGAGGTTATCAAGAAGATGGAGTCAGGATCTTCACTGTGGGAGGATGAGAGGCAACAGACATAAAGTAAAACAAGGCAGGAGAAACTTTTTCACCATGAGGATACTCAGGCAGCGGAGCAGGGTGCCCAGAGAGTTTGTGCTGTCTCCATTCTTCAAGATTTTCAAGACCAGAATGGATAAAGCCCTGAGCATCCTAACTCATCCCATAGCTAGCTCTACCTTGACCAAGTTGGTGAACTACAGACCTCTTGAGGTCCCTTCCAACCTGTAATAACCTATGATCGTATGGTTTTCCTTTAAATCAGATCAGGACAAACAAAGAGCAGAGCAACATTGAAGGACAAGAAATGCGTTAATGACATTTTTAATATCATATAAAATCTCATAGAAGTCCTGAATTTTAAAACAAGAATGTGGAGGCACTCATGTCTGTAGTGGAGTTCATAGAATCATAGAATTATAGAATGGTTTGTGTTGGAAGGAACCTTAAAGATCATCTGGTTCCAACCCCCTGCCATGGGCAGGGACAGTGTCTCACCGCCATCACAGTCAAGAATTTCTTCCTAATAGCTAATCTAAATCTACCCTCTTTCAGTTCATAACTGTTACCCCTCATCCGATCACTACGCTCCCTGACAAAGATGATAAAAGATGTTGTAGGACAACTTTATAAACTAAAAAATCATTTAAGATTTAAAATTCAAAAAAAACTAAAAAAATTGGTAAAAATCATTATAGGCCAAAGCACTATGTCTGCTATTTTGAGTTCAGTGATTTTGTTCAGAGACTGTCAGTATCAAAAGCTCATTCGACCTGTCATTCATTAAAAAAACAAAATAAACTTTTCATCAGACTTCTTCCAACATTTTTACATTTTTGCTGAACTTTTTGTGGTGGAAATTTTGAAATACCTTGTCAAGGCTTAATTATCAACATTGTCTCCATTATGGGAGAGAAAATAACTTTTGAACAACAATGAGCCATACCGTATCGTGTTTTCAGCTGCTTTGCTAGTGCAGATGTGGGTCTTGACTATTTTTCTTGCCTGTGATATCAAACCACAGCAGCTTTTAAGCTGTTCCCCGATCCTTGGTGGTGCAGTTTCACCTCATTGTTCTTTGAAAGCTGGGACCAATGGGTGGCTGGGTAAATGGCAGATCAGCTGGGATGCTGCAGTACTATCTCAGATTCTGCCTGGCATAAGCCCGGCATGCTGGGCAAAGATCTCATCAGATGCTGTGTTAATTTAGCTTTTATTAGTGAGTGTCGGTATGCATCTGGCTGAATATCTTGTATAAATACTTACCATATGCTGCTCTCTGTGTAACAGAGATAACTGTTGTTATCAGGATGAATATTCCATCATTTTACTGGAAAAGTAGTGATTTTTTCTTAATGTTGAAAAACCTCAAAGAATCTTGTTGTATAAAAGATAATGTTATCTATTGGTTTTGCTTATTCCTTGAATGTTGCAAACCTTGGTTTTTTCCTATTCGATTCGTGATAGAAAAAGAGAGTAAAAAAGACACAAAGGAGCCATATCTGTACCCTCTGATGGACTTATGTAGCTTCAAATAAACTGTGGATATGGACCAATACGTTACAGAATGGTGTAGGTGTTTATGAATGTGGATGGATTTATACTTATACATAACTTGATGCATCTTTATAAATCTGTCATGTTGTAGAAAATCTTGTCATGACTGTATTATGAAACAAAAATAGGAATTGAATTAATACTTACACTTTGTTTGATATCAGAATGTCACTGCCATAATCACCACAGGTTCTCAGGTTATTACCTGGTTTAGATACTAAAGCTTAGGTTTTGGGTTATTTAAAGTTTTTAACATTTTACAAAATGTAACACCAAAAAGAAGACTTGAGAGAACAGGAAGAAATAACTTATTTGCCCAACTGATTTTCTGTAGTGAATTAGGTGGTCTGGAAGTATACGTACCTTAATAAACCCTGTGAAAATGTGGTGGCTGCCACAAAGATTATAAATTGAATGTGGATAAAACCACTTTATCTTCAAATATCCAAAAATGTCCAGACAATTTGGTTATTTTGGTTTTAGTCTTGTGGAATAATGATATAATGTGCTGGACTTTAATCTTTCCTAAAAAGTGGAATGGCATGGTGAAGATTTCATCTATGAGGACACCCAAATGTCACTTTAAAAAATGTGTGACACGTTGTGAATCCTATGTAGCAACCAGAACTGGCAGCAATTCTTAGGGTGAAAACTTGAAAGCAGACTTCTTAAAAATAGACCTCTTTTATGAATGTGGAAACAAAATGGTTGATTCAGTGTTCTTTGTCTTTCGGCCTCTCCCATGTTTTTTATTTTTCAGTGGGAGGAGAAAAAGAGGAAAGGTGCTTGCATGTGCATTCACATGTGTAAGGAATGAGGGGAAGAGAGGTTGTTTTCAGGCCAAATTTTGAGGGTTTTTTACCATTACTGCAAACAGAAGTGCCTTAAAAGCTTTTTTTTTTTTTTTTAACAAAGGTACAAAGACTTTCATTTTTAAATAACTGAGTATCCTTTCATTTTTGAACAACAATACCTGCCTTGCTCTTATAGTACTTACACCTTAGACATGAAAGGCTGTGAGTGCACACACAGTCAAGAGTACAAGAAATCCCAGTTTATGTAAGCTGAAAATGGTGCACTTCTGCAAAGAAGTGCAAGGAAGGCTTATTCCATGCTGTGCAGCTGCACTTCCTCCTGGAGATGAGTATAAATACCAACACATGCTGCGTCACTATTGAATGGCTTGAAAAATCCTTTTGCTTCACCTTGGCTGAAGTCAATGGGAATGCACCAATGTATGAGCGAAGCACTTGCATGTGACATCCCTTGCCCCGTACACGGCATTCACCATTCTGTGGAGATCAGAGTCTCTTTTGACTTAAGCAGTGACCGATTTTCTGTGAAAATGTAAAGGGAAAACTTGGTAATGCTTTTCCTTGTCTCCCCTCTGCCCCATTCCCCTCGATGATGAAAGAGTGCTCTAGGAACAGAGTTTGAAGGGCTGGAAAACGGGAGAGGGAGTCTGATTTGTCCCAGGCTGGACTTGTCTTGACTCAGGTGTTCTGGACTGTGTCATGGAGGGGAAATCACTGAGGACAGCTTGGCTGACATCCTTAGATGTGATCTTAATATCCTAGAACCTTTAGCTTAAAACATTGTTAGAGTTACACTTTACTTCTAAAAAATAACAAATTAATAAATAGGCCATATTACTTGTTGTTCAAACTGTAATTAACAGTGTTCACCATTCTGTTTGGGCACCTTTGTAAAAAGATGAAAAAAAGTAGATTTTTACACCAGAATACCTTTTAAATACATATTGTTTAATAGGACACTACTGTAATTTAATTTATAGGTAAAGTTCTGATACACAGTGGGAGATCTGGATTCGAGCCAACATGGCTGTGTATTGACTAACTGCCTCAGGAGAGAGATTTGTTGTGACAGATTCCGGAGTGCTCTGATCTCCTCTCTCTAGGCTCCCTTGTATTTACCACCTGTTCTTTAAGAATGTGCGCAGGAAGGTATCACTGCTCTTATCAGCAAACCCATGGAGGAATAACCAGTAGATGAGGTTTTAGGGGTAAAGTGCTAACTAAGACTTTCAATTCCACAATCCCAAAAGGTGAAGACTCAAGTCCAGGATGGGGAGCAGTCGAGCCCTTGCCAATTCTCCCAGTCTACGAGCAGGACCCAGGAATGTTGGTCAATATCCCGCTTGCTGCATTGCTATGAGTAATTTGTGCTGCATCTTTAGGATGACCCTTCTCGCCCCCTCCTCCCCCTCCATTTGAGGTTTTAGGAAGCACTGATCTTGTCTTCTCACCTCTATGCCACAAGCAGCTGACACAAACGGACCTATCGAGAAGGTATTCAGGTGTAGGATTCCAGTACAAAAATTCTGAATCATAAGAGCGATGGGTTCACATTCTTTACTAGCCTCTTCCAGACTTCTCCTGACAGACTTGTCCATCAAATTAAGAGAAAATTCAGACAGGTCCTTTTTCTAATAAAATTTAGAGATTATCCCTTTTTTAAAAAATGTTGTTTCACGATGTTGTTTTTAAGACGCTCTAGAGCATCGCTTTAAAAATAGAGTTGATGATTGAAATTATGGGGTTTTTATGCACTGGACTTCTTATGCATCTACTATAAGTGTTGCAGTGTGAACTGTGCCATGGAACTGTAATAGGTGACCAAAGGTTGAACTGATTTTCTGTTATTATCACCACTATATTTGAGCCTTGGAAGGAGGGTGGGCTCAGTTACTTTGGAGCTCTTTTCCAATACTGTTTTCTAGAATCTGATGGCTTAGCATGATGTCATCTCTGAGCTAAATAGCCCGGCTTTTCTGCAGTTACACGTCAGTTCATTCCGAATTCTGAGGTGGATTTTCTGACGTTTTTTCTTTGTTATGTGACAATTCTGAGATGAACAACTTGTATGGAATAGCTAAATATTCCCAAGGGTGAAAGCCAGCACCTACTAGTCTTTCCATGTGCATCTAGTATTCGGTTACTTTTCTACAAGCTGTTAAATACAAGTACCAGACAATAGAAGCAGACACACAAAGCCGTGCTGAAAATAAAATAATAATAAATAAAACAAAATTAAAATAGTAAAAAAGTTAAGGTAATCTCTGAATTATGTTCTTAAAGCTGTATCTTTGCTTTCACTAGTTACAATGTGAATTGATTTGCCTTTTTCACTACTTGCACCAGAAAATGCCCAGTTCATGCATAGAATTATAAGGCTTTTAAGAACAGAGGTACAGCTGTATAACTATGTACATGTGTATCCTATCTCCTGTAAAAGGGGAACTTTTGCTGTATCTGGAGCTCTGTTGTATATAGTTCTATGTCCAATTAAATCACAACACATTTCACTACAGGAAAGAAACAAGAAGTGAAATTATTTAACTGCTCTCATTCACTATTTGCTATGCTAAATGGTTTTAATTTCAGTTTTTTTAACTAGAGTGACATATAATCTACAATAATACTATACAGTTTAAACTTCAAAGATGTCGTACTGACTTTGAACAAGAAGGTCTCATTTAAAAAACTATACTTTCATCTAAATAGTTTTCTCTTGCCTTGACACGCATGCTCTGGTTTAATGGGTCTGAATTTTAACACTGCACAAGTATTTTATATTTATATATATATTTATATATATTTTACCTAATGGGTAAAAGTTTGCTGGGCTTTAGGTTGTCCGGTGTTTTCTGATAGAATTAGTAGTTACTGTAGAGATCTTAGCAGCTCTTCTACTACATTTAGCATGGTACAAGGATATAAATAAATTATTTAATTAGAATTACTTATATGTTTCCCAGGCAGATGTGAGACAGAAATGTTACCCATGGCCAGACTTACTACATTTTTGGTGTGTCAGAATTCTCTGGTAATTAGATTTTTTTAAAAAGTAGTTAATTTTTCTGTTATTGCCTTTTAAAGAATTCATGAGTCTAATGACAAAATAAAGGCAGGGGATGCTCACTCAGGGTAGGTGGAGGCTGTTCCGCGAGCCACCTTTGTACCTGGAAGCAGGAGGCTGTCACTCCGTTGTGTGGTTTTCGCACTCAAATTTGGATCTCGCCCTTGCTCTGTGGAGAAACATGGTTTGCACAGAGCTCATCAGATTAGTTTCAGGTGAATTGCTAAGTCTGGGCCTACTTCTGTATGTTATTAATGATTAGGATGTGCATTGAATTCTCCTTGCTGACAGGCTGTTTTCTGTCTTCAGTCTCTAGGCTTGCAACTACATCTGTTCCTACTACAGGATGCGTTGTTCCGTGCCGTGAAACTTTTTGATTCCGTATCAGGTGAGACGAGGAAGGAGTGTGCCTGTGAGCTACCCCGAGCAAGGCTGTTAGGGAGAGGTGAGTAACCTGTCCTTTAGAGAACAGCAGCTCTGGGTGCTATTCTGTTTCTGACAGTCAAGCAGAAATTCCTTACTGGAACCAAGAGACTTAACGAAAGGTTAATGAATGTTAGAATTGTCCTGTGAAAACTTCTGGTCCTGGGAAACTGGCAGTTTCTAAAAGAAGGTCATGGTATTGAAAATTTCTGAGTAAATGCTCTTTGTTGGTATTTTTAGACATACTTTTCATGCTTATTTTGCAGCTGGTCCATGATGTGATTTTTTTTTTTTAATACATTATCTGAAATTTTTACTGTTTTTTCTTATTACATTTAATTTCAACAGAAGAGTTATATGAGTGCTTCTGGTCTACATCGAAGGCATACAGAGTGTAAGATGTTTTGAGACTACAGGTATTTGTTCTGCTGTTTAGATACAGGTGGAACAAAGAAGAAAGATTGTACTGTTTTCCCAAAGGCAGAGATAAAAAGGAACAAATAAAAAGTTCCCATCAGCAATTACAATCCATTTTCGGTTTATATCATTTTTATTCAGATCTGACCGCCAATTTTTCTCTCTCCTCCACCTGTCATGTTTCTTCCTTGTGTTTCTTTTCTACATACCACTACCCACTCACCCTTTTCTTTTTTGACAAGCCTCTGGTTGTGATACAGCTCACGAAGACACTGAGCTGAAGTAGACGGGAAAGCTTGACCATCCACAGCTTAGACATAGGTTTTTTAACTGTTTTCATCAGCTGTCATAACAGTGAGAGAGACTTGTTTCCATGGTGTGTGACATGTATCTCCATCAATAAGGAAGAAAGAGACGATAGCTTTTTCATGGATCAGTAGGTCAGCTTCCCAGTGTGCTAACTTGGGATGCCCAAGAGGCATCCAAAGGGAATTTTTTATTTTGTCTGTGTTTCTTTCATAGAAAAGATATCTTATACTCTTTACAGTCAACATCATGTGACAATATCTAGATTTGTAAGAATTTAACTTCAACTTTTGAAAGAGCAGGAGATGGAACAAAGCTAGGAGATGTTGGGAAATAGTGTTATTCAGGAGGTGAACCCAGAGCAGTCCCACAGTGGAGCGCAGGTGTCTGCAGGAGTAGCCAGCTTGAGGCAGTAGGTGTGCTCATCTAGAAATGTCAAGGACACAATATTACCTACCTCCAGTTTGTTTTTCCTCAGTGAAATTATTTATTTTTACACTCTTTAAAATTAGCCAAATTTATTTCTGTAGAAATAATAACTGAGCCAAGAATAGAGATCTGGGAACCCACTGGCCTTGGTACTCTGCATTCTGAGACAAAAGTTGATCCTTCTCCTGATCCTCTTCCATACTCCACACACACCTCACCATCACAACATCAGGCCTGGTTGTACCAGTGTATTTAACTCAAAAGGAGAATATTTATTTCTTGCGGAATTCTTTAGTCACCAAGTTTATCCACATCATACACTCCTGAGCTGGGGTGGATGCTTCACTTGCAGTGCACAGTTTGATAATCTTGTTCCTGTGAATGCTTCGCTCTGTTCATCTCTCCAGAAGTGCTAATTAAAAGGAAAACTTTCCTGCTCATGCTGATAATCTGTAAAATAACTTCCATTATTTTTGGTACTTTTGTTATCTTATTATTTTTATAAAATATTCAGGATTTATTTCCTCTAGTTTTGGATTAGTGAGAGGTAGCAACAACCCCTTTTATGTTTAAAAAAGATGAACAAATTTAAGTTTCATTTCTCACAATGCACTGTTTGACAGTTCTGGTCACTCTTTTTACTTTTTCCCCCTCTAGAAACCATGTAGGGAGTACAGTTTTGAAAAAGGACTAGCTCTAAGAGGCTGTGACCTGGAGTCACTGAAGTCAGTGGGATACAAAGCTCCTGCTGACATCGATTCAGATGGATGTGGTAGATTCAAAAGTGCCCCACTCCTAAAAGACTAAGTTCCCTGCTGCCTGTTGAACTACTTATCTCAACCATTGATATCCCATATACGTTTATTAGAAATACAAACCTTAAAACTAAAGACAAACATGGCAACGGTGCCTTGACCATGTAGCAAAATACTCAATGATTCCTTATAGCAAAAAACCCAATAATCTTTTCAAAACAGATGTTCCTACACCAGTCCGAGTTGTTGGATGGAGGTACGAGTTGGTTATGGAAGCCCAGTAGGTCAGACTCAGGATGGTTTGAACTTACTGAGTCTCTCAGCTGACGGGATGTTCAGTTCTCGCATTTGCTGTAACGGCGGCGTTCAGTGCACAAGAGAGCAAGTCGGTCTGCACATCTGCAGCGGCTCTTTGTGCAGGTGTTACGGACCCTTTGTGATCTGGGCTGCTGTAAATCAGAGAACTCCCATGCAAAGCGAAAAATGATGTGCAGTAAATAAATTTTTTCCTGGGCAAATCAGTTGAGTTAGCTGCTCTGATTAAGTATGGTTTTCTCTGTGTGACTCCAAAGGCTGCACAGGAAAGAGTTGCATGTTTATAAAGATGAAGAACATCTTCAGAATGGCCATTTGTATTATCGCTTGTAAATGAGTAAATGTTAGAAGGAACATGGATGTTATTTTTTTCCTGGTTTCTTTTAGATCTCAGGTGGAGTACATGAATCTTAATTTGAAACAAATTTTCTTGCCTGATGGAGACAATCTGTTATTTCAGCATAATAAAGGGTGTTCAAGTGCAGTGATATGCAGCACTTGGCCTAGAGGATGTACTAATACACCCAAAAGCTTTTCTGTATGCAGAGGCAGTACCGGTTTTTTAGGTCCATACCTAGGCATAGTGGAAATACATAGCATGTTCCTTTGTCCTTTTTGAATGATAAAGAAGCTCATTTTCCTGTTTATTCCTTGCAACATATATCACTGCCTGTATAAATTTTTGAAAGCAACTACATGTATTCTTAGCTATGTGAATATATTCATAGAAGAGTCAGTGGCTTTTTACTAGGGTTTTTTTTCCCCCCCCTGGTAATTGTTTTAATCCGGTGTTTGAGATTCCTTCATGATAGATTGGATTCTTGCTAGCATTTTAAAATGTTCAGTTGGGAAAACAAGGGTCAGTTCAAATTGTCATTCCCTCTTTTGTATGACAGCCTGCTATTCTGGGAGTAGAGTTAAACACCTGCATACTTCAATTTACATCTTAGAAACACCAACAATGGTATGCTAGAAATGGGGAGGAATAAGAGAATAATTCACAAAAGAAAATGACATAAGTCTCCTCTTTGTGTTAATATTCTGAACAAATGAGGGTTGCATCTCACTTGATTAAATTATACATGTGTGAACGAGAATCAAGAGTTGTTTCTGCTTTAAGCCTGTAGTGTTTCTGGCATGTGTGAAACAGCACAAAATTTTAATTAAGCTATCCACAGAATGTCGATAAAAAAGTGTCCTTGAACAGGTAATAGCTGTCCAAAATAAAAAACAGAACAATTCTGGGGACACTACAAAAAAACATTAACACTGAAAGAGAAAAATATAAGTCAATTGTAAATCTGAACCTTAACTAGATATAAACTGGAATGTGCCCTTATGAATTCTGAAGCAGGTGAGAGAGATTGGCGTATTTTGCTTGTTTACAGTGGCTCATGGTGGTCTATTAATGTCAATAGAAGATCTGACATTGGCTTCCCTGGGGCCAGGATTTCAGCTCAGATATATTTGTTGGGAAGTGGAGATCATAAATTAGAAGTAAGGAAAGCTAGAATATATCTCTGTTTAGAAGGACGGATTATGTTTTATATACATTTTCCAGCCTGGCAACTAAGTCATATCAGCAAGACCGAAATGAACGTCCCACAACAACCTGTGCTTTGGGAACACGTTCTGTGAAATCCACTGTATCAGAAGAGGCAAAAATCAAAAATTCTCCTTCTGAAAGCTGTATATAGGCACCTATTTTTACTCATGGTATCTCAAGACTGATGCTAATGATTGGGATCTGTGCATTTACCCACGCTACCTCAATAGTACAAAACCCCTACGCATTGTAATTACTAGCAAGTCACAGGAAAAATACTCTTAATGCTGTTCCTGCCAAGAAGCTTGTACGTCCTCTTTAGGTTTGGGTTCAATGAGAGCAGCAACCAAATCTGTTATTACACTGTTTCCTTAATAGATCTCAAAATGCTTTAAAAAAGACATTGATAATATTTTCTAGATGGGAAAGCTAAGGCAGAATCCAGTGAAATGACTTCCAAAGCGCATTCAGCTGGCAAAGAAGAGAGTTGGAAATCTAGGCTTGGTGTAGAGCATGTGAATCTGACAATTATCCTCAGCTCTTTCTGACAAAACATTTGTTTCTGTCTGTTTGGTTTTTGGCTTTGGGGTTTTTGTTTGTTGGGGGTTTTGTTTGTTTGGGGTTTTTGTGGTCAATATCTTCTGGCACCTCATAAATGTTGACAGATTCTTAACTTTGCAGGTTCTATGAGAATATGAATTTCTCTACTTCTTATTTTACAGAGAGGATCAGATCTTGAAAAGCACTTAGGTGCTTAATTCCCAGAAAATTGACTAAGAGATTTAACCGAGCTTCCACAATAAGGTTATTGAAGCTGGCTCTCCTGAGCCCAGTACTGTGCCCTGGGGCCAAGCAGAGATGCAACATGATGTGACATGTTATGTCTTCACTACACAACATCGTGAAGGGGAGAATCAGAATCATTTCTTAGTTCATGCCAGACTTGAATTCATGCAGCTGACATTTATTATCGGTAATTCAAAGCAACCTACATTCACAATTAAAAAGCCGTTTTGTGAATTGTAAAACAAAGACTTTTCAGCCTGCGCTTTTGGATTCCTTGGTCTGAGCTATCCTTCCAGTTCCTGTGTAACAGCAGAGCATAAGCATAATCCAAGAATTTTGGACTTTACATGACCTATAGTGAGGCATTATTTAAATATTAGTGGAGTATAATTGTTTATTTTTTACTGAATAATTAAGTAAAAACCTTCTTCTAAATCTCTTGACGTTTCAGACATCAGGCTTCTGCTTTTTGGCCCCAGGTTCTATGGCTACGAGGGCACAATTCACGTATAGTCCTTTAAGAAAAAACAAGGTTTTCTGTGTTGTTTTCTTTTTTATTTGCTACATGTCAGGTACTGATTCATCTCTATCATATTTTTTTACAGTGCTTTCAATGTAAACCTTTTGCAAAGTTAACCCCTCTTACTCCACTATGAGAGCCAAATTTGGCTTCAAACTTCATAAACCTTCATAAATGGTCTGAAAATAATTACAAAATCTCATTTTGTTCTTTTAATGCTTCTGAAAAATTCCTTAAGCAAGCTCAAGGCAATTTTATTTTTTTTAAATAGACCCCCTCCACTTAGTCATTCTGAGACAGCTCAGAGTGTGCTGGAGAAAGGTAGCTGTTACATCAAATAAACTCTGTAAGTCTCACACCTACCACTTCATAGAGTTTTCAGATAATAAAGACAGCAAACTAAAGCCTGTTACACTAAGCCACAGTGCTTATTTCACATCTAATGCTTCTCCATTTGGAGACATGAATACAGCATTAAAAGCCCAAACTTCACACTTAAGACAATATTACCGAGTGTAACACACACATATGATTTGAAGTGATCTATGTTGACAATATCATAATGCAATTAGCAGCTGTAGTGAGGAACCCATGAGCTTAGACAAACAAAGGAACCAGATGGTGCTCAGAGCTCTGCATATTCAATCAATATTTTTCATATTGTATCATAAACCCTATTCTCTGGTGCAAAGGGCCACAAAACTGAATCTTGAGCAGCTTATGTGTTAGTGTGCATCGTCAGGAGCTACTGTTGTATCTCACATGCACTCTCATTAAACAAACTCACAATATCACAGACCTACTCAAAGGTAAAGTGCAAGAGAGAGAACCACAGAATCATAGAATCACCTAGGTTGGAAGGGAACTTTAAGATCATCAAGTCCAACCATAAACTTAACACTGCCAAAGCCACCACTAAACCATGTCCCTCAGCACCACGTCTACCCAGCTTTTAAGTACTTCCAGGGGTGGCGACTCCACCACTTCCCTGGGCAGCTTGTTCCCATGTTTGACAACCCTTTCGGGGAAGAAGTTTTTCCGAATATCCAATCTAAACCTCCTCTGGTGCAACCTGAGGCTGTTTCCTCTTGTGTTATTGCCTGTTACTTGGGAGAAGAGACGGACCCCCACCTCTCTACAACCTCCTTTCAGGTAGTTGTAGAGAGCGAGAAGGTCTCCCCTCAGCCTCCTTTTCTCCAGACTAAACAACCCCAGTTCCCTCCACCGCTCCTCATAACACTTGTGCTCCAGACCCCTCACCAGCTTCGTTGCCCTTCTCTGGACATGTTCCAGCACCTCCATGTCTGTCTTGCAGTGAGGGGCCCAAAACTGAACACAGTATTTGAGGTGGGGCCTCACCAGTGCCAAGTACAGGGGGACAATCACTGCCCTAGTCCTGCTGGCCACACTATTCCTGATACAAGCCAGGATGCTGTTGGCCTTCTTGGCCACCTGGGCACACTGCTGAACCACCACTAACCATCACCAACAAAAAGGAAAGAAAAATTGATAATTTATTTCTTTTTGATTATATTAACTATGGGAAACCAACAGGCACTGCTAAACAACAGCCTAAAATCTCTGCTGTACCCAACTGCAATAAGGTCTGCGGATGTGAAGGGTCCGTTGGTGCAGATATTCAAAGGTTTGTTTTCTTTCACCAGCTCAGGGGTCATAAATTTAAAAGCAGCCATATCCTCTCTCACTCTTATCATGTGTTTTCCGTCCTTATGTCACTATTCCTTCTATGCTAATACTTTGAAATGCTTCACCGTGTCACCAGCTGTGTTATTTGCAGTCTGGAATAACATTCTTTGTTTGATTAACACAATTTAATTCAACTAGATATATTGAGTAATTATAGTCTGTATGTGGAAAATCCCAAAATGTTTCATTTTAAAATTCTATGTCGTTACTTCACTATAGACATTATATGGCAAACGTGTTCCTTGGCCTAAAAGGCAGGGTACCGGTGGGTAGGGCCTCAGGTGAACCCTGCTTAAAATAATCTAAGGTGAGACTGGGCCCCTTATTAGAGCTATTTCTGAACAACGAACAAGGGGCTGTGGGTTTCTTTTATGCTTGAGCAAGGGCTATGAGAACAAACCAGACTTTTAGCCACTGCTTCCTTTCATAAAAGAAAGAAAAAGAAAATTATAGATGCGTAAGTATGCATATGTAAATACTAAGTTCTAAAGGTCCAGTCCTATGGCTGATTGATTCATCTTTAAAGACGACATTTGGGTACGAGTACCAGAGAGGTCCTAACAGGAGATTAAAATAGCCTGCAGTGCTTCCTTTTGTACCAAATGTAAGTCCCAGTATACCCTCAGAGCCTAAATCTGACCAACTGCATAAACTGCTTGTACAGCCTGCCCACGACTCGTTTTGTCATGCTTAAGGTGCAATTAACAATCCAAACTGGAGCTATTATACTACATAATATTGAAAAAAGAAATGCAAAGGAGTCACTTAGCATATAACCATGGGGTTGAGGGTGATCTATTTGATAAGTCCTTCCAAAAAGCTTTGGAAAAGACTATTAACCAACAACTTTTAAAGACATTCAAACTGTCAGGAACTAACAGTGCTGGATTTCTTGCTGGGTACCAATTGGTAAGAAACAAAGAGAAGGATTGAATGGACAGTTTTCACAACGGAGGGATTTTACCAGCGAAATGCCACAAGGATCTGAGCTGGGGTCTGCATCATGCAATAATCTTGGTATCATAAATTACATCATTTCAGGCAAGGTTCCACAAATTCCAGGTAACAGCAAGTTGCTCAGGTTTTAAGCAGTTGCAAAAGAGTCTCGAAAAGCTCCACAAAGTGAATGAGAAATTTCAGTTGAAATTTAAAGATGGCAAATGCCCAGGAGACTGGGTGGAAGAGGTAAACAATCAGGAACAAGATCTTGGTGTCACTGTGGTTAGCTGTCTGCGGATATCAACTTGGTGTGTAGCAGCAGTCCAAAAAGCACACGGGAATTACCTGGCAAGAATAGAACGCGAAACAGAAGATGTGAGTACGACACTGTGAATTCATAATGCTTTCATAGCTTGAATGCTGAATGAATTTTTGGGCATCCTTTCTCAAAAAAAAGATGCAGTAGAACTAGGTAAGGAACAGAGAATTTTAAGCAGGATGGTCAGAAAGAGAGAAAAACTTCCACATCAGGTACACTGGACTGAGTAAGACACACAGCCTTCAAAGGGGATCAGTGCAGAAGGAGCATGATACAGATTTATATAATTTTGTACCATGTGAAGAAAATCAGTAGGGAATTAGTAATTTATCGGCTTGTAGCACAGGAGTTTGAAGTTGGCAAAGAGCAGAAGGTTTAGAAGGGAAAGCGCTTTTTCACACAATGCAGAAATGGTGTGGTGGTGCAACCTCCCCCCCCCCCCCCCCCTTGGCTACTCGGTACTTGGTGCGATTCCCCATCCCTGGGCTGCATACCAACCTAAGGAATGTCAGGATGAATTGCAGAAAATTAAAGACCAGAGCATTAAGGCACTCCCTTAACACGCCTGGTTCTTGTTTCCCCTATCTGTTGGGGATATCACTCCCTGACAGCCCAGTACATCTGTACCTGGCTCATGGCCCAAAGGGAGTTGGTACCAGAACTTGCAGATCTAACAAGTTTTGGGCTTGCACATTGAGCTGGGCCAGAGTGGAAAATTACCTGATGAAAGTCAATTATCTCGGACCCTATAAGTAGCGATTCTAGTGAAGACCCTTTGAGCTCTTCTGGATGGCAGCGGGCTGTGGCCAGGACCTCCCCTGAGTTGGGACGCTGTCTCAGGCAAGCTTCATGAAGACTAAGGACCAGGGCGAGACGATCCTTCTCGAGCCTCAATTACCGCCTGTTGAGGAATGCCGATGCATCATGAGTATTTACCCTAACTCAGAAGGGAAATTTTAACTATAGGCTAGCCTCTCTTTCATCCACCTCTCCATTTATATGTTTGTATGCATTAGCTTTATGGATGTGGATGTTCTTCCATTTTCCATGCACGTGTGGGACTTAAAAAGTGTACCCGCCGACTCAACAAGTTGTGCGATTTTAAGAGATCTTTGATCTCAGCAGTTATAAACTGTGGTGTGTGTGTGTTTGTGTAAGTGTGTGTGTGTGCGTGCGCTCATATGCTTTGTTTATATGTATATATATTAATCTGAAATCTCTGCTTTGTTATCATATGTATACGTATTGGTTTAGGATACCTTATAGTAAGTTAGTGTGAATCTTGTCATCTTCGAATCTGTAATCAAATCGCTGTTCATTTATTTAGTTAAATCACTTTGTAAATCTTTAACTCAGTTAATGATTAAGCACTGCCAAAGCTCAATCTCTTAATCTGCCTCAAATCACAAATAAAACTGAACTGCTGCTAAATCATAACTGTGTCTGATACTTCCATCCCGCGACAAATGGAAGTCATCTGAGCAGTAGTTACCCAGTTTATACAGGTCAAAATTATAAAAGAGTGAATAAATAGATGTGTCAGCAGGGAGGATGGCTCACAAAGTACCTGAACTGTGACTGCCATAACCTGGGGGAAGGGGGAAGATAAGGAAGAGAAGAATCCCAGTGCATGTCCAGTTTCTAATACTGTTTTCCTTAAACTTCTGCTATTACTCGCTTTCAGAGGTAGGATACAAGGTTAGGTCTTAGTCTGGGGGCTCAGACTGTTGCTTTTTATATAGACGAGTCATTGAGGTTCTCAAAATCAAATCTCTTTGCCTGAAGTTCCTCAGAAAACTTCAACTCCACACTGTAAAAAAATGTGTAAATACTTACGGGGTTTAAACACACACTTTTTTTTTTTCTTAAAAATAAACAGATTGCGATCTCAGGGCTAGGAGATGGGCTCTGTTACATCTTGTGTTGCCCAGGGAGCAGAGTTTTACTGGGGGACAGCGAGGATTCTAACACAGCTCCTCGAACTTGCCATCAACTATCCTTACTGTGAAAAAACAGTTCCATTAATTGGTTCGGTCTTGTAGTATCCTTGAAAAATCCCTTTAAAAGAAATTTAAAAGAAAAGAGAAGGAGATTTAGCACACATAATGTTAGAAAACCCATAAAGCTGTTTTTTTTTAAAAAAACCCCATCTGTTAATGTCGTATTCAAGAATTACACTAGCTTGCCAGGGAAATAGCTTTCTTCAGGCTTATCCAAAATTTTATGGTAAGTTTTGTGATTTAAATTATTTGTGTGTACACTTACATATTTTCAGTAAATTATCTATGCTGTAGGCACCAGTTCCTGAATCAGTTTACCCCCAAATATTTCCTTCATCTTTAGGAACTGGATTTGCAAAACTGGCTCACAAGGGTCCTGCAACATTTGACCCCATGTTCTTCCATCTCCAGAATGACTGAAGGGAAATGGAATTTCAAAAGAGCTTCATATTTTTTGGTATGCTCTTAGGTTAGACTGAGATTATGGAAGCTCATATTGAATTGTTTTTACAGGTAGGTTAATTTCTGACATCAGTTTCTGAAATTTATTTGTTGGAGTATTGTAAAACAAATTCAGACAGAGAATAACCATCTCTCATATAAAAAACCTGAGACTATTCTTTGCTTTTGAGATTTCAGCCTGTTTTATCATGCCATGTTTACGTTGTTTTGTAGAACATCAGGCCAGGCTAGCCACCGGGCTTGGTGACAACCCCTCCCATGATCCTGGGTAAATGACTAATGCAGCCATCTTCTTCAATTTATCACATATCTAATTTACACGCATACATGTTGGGCATTTTAAATATATTATCTTTCCTGTTCACCTTTGCAGTTTATAATTAAAATTTTGTTGGCCAAGGGGAGGAGAAGGAGGGTTCCATTACTCTTAATCCTAATACTTAGACACTTACAAGAAGAGGAAGGACAACCATGGATAGGATGACTTGGTGTGTAACTCATTTCCATGAATATGTCAGTCAAATGACAAGTTATGGAGGTTTTGAACATGGTGACCTTTTGGATCTAAGTGTATGAACTGGGAGTAATTTGTACATACAAGCAAACTATCACGGGAATTCCACTACTAAGTGAAGTGTTAACTCAGCTTAAGGATAAATCACAGTTCTTAGGGAATAAATCAGAGGTTTGTAGATTACTGTGGAAGGGCTTTTAGTAAGCAGTCCTGGAGAGTTAATTTCTGGAAACAGTTTGGTTTCCTTTCTTATCCAGTCTGTACCTATGATGTTCTATCATGATTGTATTGCCAAATCAATGTGTATTCCGGGCTAAATGGAGGGGAATTCTTTTGATAGAAAAGAGATGAAAAAAACCCTATCACTCCATTACTGTACCTGCAGCTATGAAATATACATATGTGTGTGGGCAAAAAGGACTTATATAAGCAAAAAACTTGAATTATGGTATTTTTAAAAAATTGTATAACTGCAGATACGATGTTATAGCAAAGGTATTATGCAGAGAATTAAGCTAGCTCTGAATGTCTGCATGATTCTCACCAGAGCATCTATAAATTATTTGAAAGGCAGCTGGCAGTCTTGAAGGTCTATTGATGAGCCATAGAATGGTGGGAGGAAATAAAAAGGATTATAAAGAATATATTTTGCAAAGATAGTTTCATTTGTATATGAATTATTTAAAAGATGCCTGTTTGAAAGCATTTTTAGTTTTATTTTTGTCCTCTTGTCTCCCTTGGAAATGTAAACCGTATAATGTACAGAGACTTCCTGCTGCCAAAATTTATCTTTCAGACAGTAACTATGCTGCTTAGCTGAAGAATTAAGAGTAACAAAGTTTTCTTTGAAAGTAGTGCGCAGCAGAGCGTAGTGTGTATTCAAATTTTTACTCTTCCTGATGTGATTTGATGATATTGTTATGAAGCTAAACTGTTGACATAAGGCTGGGAAGTAAATTAACTGGAGTGGGGCTGTAATGCTTGAAAGTGGAAATAAAAAAAATAATCATGAGCTGTTGTGTGCAGTTTGGATAGTATAATCACAACAGGGGAGAATTTAAACTTGACAAATCTACCTTATGAAAAATCCATTCAAAATACTTTAATTTCTGTGCTCTGTCTGTAATGACACTGCCAAAATCCAAATAATATGTTGCAACACACTAATGGTGTTTTGTGGTGATCTTCGTAACATTTGAGATTTGCAATAATAATAAAACTACCTTACTTCAAAGAATACTTTATAAGAAAATTTATTTCAGGAGCTGATAAACTTATTTATTTATAAATAATAAGGGTGTCAGAGGGAGGGGAATATACTCTGACCAGCCATTACAATACAGATGCCAAACCCATGGTGAGAATGATACATGTGTTCTGTTGGACCATAGTTCATAGTAATGAACCTTTGTGTGCTTCTGATTTCCTGCACTAATTTATGAGATGTCATTAGACAGTAGAGCAACCCTTTTTATTTCCATAATGGTTTTGTGTTCCTATACTAAAAATCCCAGGAAGCACCTAAAATAATCTATGCTCTGTGGGGCACACTCAGTAGAAGAGAAATGTTCTGACTGAAGGGAAGGAAATTTTGTGTATGTATTATGTAAACTCATCTTCATTTAAGATGTTTCACAAACTTTCGGGGAGACGTATGAAGTAGAAGGGTTGCCTGAGCAAGTAAAGGGTTTGAGACAAAGTAGCTGTCACTGCAAGACAGCTGCAAACTGAGACTTGAATATTCGAGATTTCTACCAACCTCATTGGGAGGTCAGTGTATGACAACTGACTGCTTCGCTAGCTCATGGTCTGGCTCAGCAAGAATGAAGTTCAGATTAGTTTAATACCTCTTTAGTCTACCATTGAGAATGTACAGTAGTGTCTAAATTCAATGCATGAGTAATTCTGGTCCTGGCTGGAGGTAGAATATCATCTATGCAGTCACCGCATGATGTCAGAATGCCGGGTGAAGACTACAAAGCCTGTTTCAAAAAATACTGCAGGGAACACTAGAAGGAGCTTGACTGTCTCTTCCAAACCCACAAAGACTTTAAGTGGTATTGGGATTTTATTTATGGAGAGGACAATTAGACACAGATTAAAAAAAAAGAGATTTCCAAAGTGGTAGGTCTCACATGAATGTATTATCACCAAAAACTAAGGTTTTCTGACTTGTCCAGGTTTTGTTGTTGTTGTCTCAGTTTCAGAAGGGAAACAAGAAAAGCAATTGTTTGCCCTATTCCAGAAATCAGGCTATTAGGCTGTATTATACAATGCAATCAGTGAGATTTCAAGGTCTGAATCTGGACCTGATTCTGAGATTTAAACCATTTGTGGACAAGCGGATCTAACACCCGTAACTACGGCGGTATTTACTAGTTTTCTAGTTTGGTAATATTAACAAACCTTTCCTAGCTCTTTTATTATTTCTGTTCAGTTTCTAAAGAGCTAAACTTGAATTTTCCTTCAGACTCATCTGAATGTAATCTTCCCACTTGGCTGACTCTTGCTAATTTCTGTATTGATTCTGTTCAGTTTCTGAAGAACTAAACTTGAATTTTTCTTCAGGCTCATCTGAATGTAATCTTGCCACTTACTTGGCTGACACTTGCTAATTTCTTTATTGAGTAATTGTTAATTTGATATGCTGCTTTCTATTGTTTATAGCAGAAACTAGTTATTCCTTAATTTTCTCCAGTGCTGCTGTTAGTTTAAAATCCCTTGGACAAACCTATCTCACTGGAGTTACCAAGTGCAACCAAGTGTGGTCCTGGTACTGCCATCAGGGTCTTATATTGACAATCAGCTGAAGCCTTGACTACTGCTTCTATTATAAAGTAGAAGTGTGGGAGAAACTGCAATATCAACTTTTAAATTTGAGAGTCATTATGGATTTAGAATAAAACATGCAAACAGAAACTTGAATATGGCCATTTCAGGTTTTTTTCTTACAGATTGTGGACAAAGAATGGAATGGGACATTAAAACAGCAATCCAGGGCCAAAAAAAATATGCGTTCATTAACTTGCGGCCGGATTAGAATGCATCCCTTAGAATGACGTGACTTTTTGATTTGAGGCCTGCAACCACTGGAAAAATCATTGAATTATTTCAATGTTTTGGTGTGAAAAAAATGTTCTAATTTTAATATCAGAAGCTTCCACTGATACTTTATAAAGGGGAGAGTCTTTCATCTGTTTAGTAGTTCTTAAATTATTGAGTAAAAGACATCTGCCTAGGCTGATATTAGATTCCTTTAGAACTAAGAATCTGTATACTGTAATTAGTTTTCAATCCTTTGTTTACAAGAAGAACAAATTTGTTTAAATAAGTCTTACAAGATTTCCCATGTTAAGCTCTTATTACATCTGTGAGGGATTAGTGATCTGCTAAAATATAGACTGAAGTCAACAAAATAGAAGAACTTGTATAAAACTAGTAAGGAAGAGAATAAGCCCCCCTACAAACAGTGCACCAAAATTGATTCTGTCTTTAGAGGTGGCATAAATTTGTATTTTCTCTTTCAAAATGACATTTCAACATTTAATTTATTCACATGATGCCTAAATGCATACCCAAGACTGCAGAATTTCTAGAAGGGCTTGTGCTATCCTTGTTCTGATCACATAGTTCCTTTGAGGAAAAGGCCTACTTAGAAATTGAGCAATGGCTGTGGAAAAAGAGTATTTCTAACAGTTTAGAAATAGATCAAATGCTGCACTCCATGCAACCGACTGTTCTCACTTTTCAAGTGATTGAATGTCCACCCACACCTCTCTTGGAAAGAAGGTGACATTGCTAATTCACAAAGAATTCATGTTTTGGGCTGTAGGCTGTACTCACAATTTGACAGCACCCACACCACCAGACCTTATTCTTACACCTAAAGCCACTTGGAAGTTTCAAAATTGAGTGCTGTTGCTGAGGTACGTACTTCTACACTTCTGGTTTGTATTTGTGCTATTAGCATGACTACTTTTTATAAAATACCTGTTACTTTTTGACCAGCAAGCTCTTACTCTCTCTCTCTCTTTACTTCTTCCCATCCCTCCAACAAACAAGTGTAGCAAACATAATACTTGATCTTTTTGCCATCATTGGGATATAAAGAGAATTGCTAACTCTGAATTCATAAATAACAAGCAGTCTCCAGCTGGCAGCTTTGCCATTGCTGTCTAATTGCAATGAGAATGTAAACCGAAATTACACTGAAAATTTAACAGATTATATTTAGGGCATGAATTGTAGGCTTTAATGAGATGGGGTAATGGATGGTAATCAGGCTAGGAGAGGACTAAAATGGCTTCAAGAGCTTTTGCAAATTAGAAACTTTGAACTGTCCTATGTGAAGCTGCTCACAGTTGCTTTACTGCGACTGTCCTTAAGAGCACATCTGGTGCCATTAAGGCCCTGTTATTAACCTTTGCTGCCATTCCTGACATGGTCTTTCATCTCATTGACCTTCTCAAGTAGGAAACTGGAAGCGCAATTTCAAAGCTGTCTTAGTGTCCAGTAGAGCGCAAGCGTGCGGACTACCCTGGCAAGTCTTACACTTTCAGCATGTCATTCTAGCTGCTTAACCTATCTAACACACTTGAGGTTCTCACTTCAGGTTCTCATAGAACACTTCTAGTTTAGATGTGTCATACCACATCGTGTTGATACATATTCCTATCCTCCGTCATTCTGGAATAGCATCTTTGTTCCTCACTCTTGATAAAATGTTTAACTGAAGACCTGTCTGCGTGTGCAGAATTACCCCATTTCTGTTCCCCTAAAACCCTGCAAAGCAAAGCTGGTATGCTAAATGATAACATTTCCTCTTTTTAATGTACTCATGTTTATGTGACATCTGTCATCTACTGTGTCAACTGCTCTGGCCTTGGTAACTTCAATAGGCATGTCTGCGTGGTCACATGCCAACATTTTGGTAACTCCCAGTCTGCAGGACACAAGCCAGCCCTTGCTGAACCCCTACCTTATATCCATGCTATTATGTCTTCTTGAGAAGCAGTACACTTTTGAACAGTTTTTTATAATAAAGGTGCACAAAGCCAGTACTGACGTTGTGCCCAGCTGCCCGTGAGCCAGTGATGTCTCTTCCTCCAACTGCACAGGAAAGATCGGTGTCACATACCCTACTGTGGCAAAGGCAATTCTGAAACGACTGCCTTGAGTATGGATAGTAGAGAACTAAAAGGATTAGAAGGTGAAACTGAAATATTAGTACCATTTCCACTGGCCAAACAAACATCTGTACAACTGATTTTAGTGTACATATATGTAGGCACATCCTTAGTACTTTGAAAGATTGTATGGTCACTATCTAACTAGTAAAAGCATTTTCAATGCTATAAAAAAATACTTAAAATTGAACACTGATTTATTTGTGCTGCCAGGCATGTACAGACAGTAGGTGTCAGGGAGTTTACATTTGGCAAACTGACCTGAAGCTGCTCAGGGACATGAGAACCTAATGCACACATAGCATTGTACAAGTTTACTAGCAAATGTATTACCCTTGTATGTCAATAGCTCCACTGTGCTTCTTTTTCTTATGGGGTGAAAGTAAGGGGCAACCCTTTAGCATGCCCTGTTGGAAGGAGCAGAGCAAGTTCTATGAAACACCAGAGAGCGGCGTGCTGCGGACCCTTAACATAGTCCTTGGAAGCAGAGCAAAACAGTCAGTATGATCTCCACAAATACTGCCTACAATAAGAGATTTCTAATTACTTATTACTTTTTTAACTTTGGATCCTATCTCCTAAATCATTTTCCAGTCACCTGCAAAAATTGAAATTTCAGTTCACTGCGCATTTCCACAATGTATATTAATTTAGAATCATAGAATCATAGAAGCATAGAATGTTTAGAGTTGGAAGGGACCTTAAAGATCATCTAGTCCCAACCCCCCTGACATGGGCAGGGACACCTCCCACTAGACCAGGTTGCTCAAAGCCTCATCCAACCTGGCCTTGAACACCTCCAGGGATGGGGCAGCCACAACTTCCCTGGGAAACCTGGGCCAGTGCCTCAGCACCCTCACAGTAAAGAATTTCTTCCTCATATCTAATCTAAATCTCCCCTCTTCCAGTTTAAAGCCTCATCCTATCACCCCATGCCCTTGGCAAAAGTCCCTCTCCAGCTTTCTTGTAGGTCCCTTTCAGATACTGGAGGGCTGCTCTAAGGTCTCCCTGGAGCCCTCTCTTCTCCAGGCTGAACAACTCCAACTCTCTCAGCCTGTCCTCATAGCAGAGGGGCTCCAGCCCTCTGATCATCTTTGTGGCCTCCTCTGGACCTGCTCCAACAGGTCCATGTCCTTCTTATGTTGGGGGCCCCAGAGCTGGATGTAGTACTCCAGGTGGGGTCTCACCAGGGCAGAGTAGAGGGGCAGAATCCCCTCCCTCGCCCTGCTGGCCACGCTGCTGCTGATGCAGCCCAGGATGCAGCTGGCTTTCTGGGCTGCGAGCGCACGTTGCCGGCTCATGTTGAGCTTCTCATCCACCAACACCCCCAAGTCGTCCTCAGGACTGCTCTTGATCCTTTAATGTACACCTTGCCTTTTACAGTGTCCAGTAGGTGAGCTATTCAAGGACAGTTACTTAGCAAAATAAACTTCTTACTGTTGTATGGATCAGATCTGTCAAAACAAGTACCTCTGCAAAATAGGTGTATACATGTTCAAAGTTCCTTCCTTCTGTATCAACACATCTTACAGTCAGACAACTAAAAGAAAACAAAAAATTAAAGACTATAACCTATACCCCCAATATCTAAAGGGCAAAGTATCACATAGTGCAGGAAATAAATAACTGGAAATAGTTTAAGTGTAAATATTTGTTGTAGAAGATCAAACACAGATATGTGGGGTTTGAGATTAAATGTGCCTTTCATGAAGCTTAGTGTTGTGTCTACAATGATATAAGATACTTCAGCCTGACTGATCTAAACTCTAAAGTATTCATTCACAGGGAGTTGTGATGAAATATTCATGGACAGAGAGAAAGTAGCGAGGTTTAATTAACATTTCTATCTGTTGGATACACAGATACATAAAATAGCAAGAAGCACAATAATATCTTGTTACATAGTTTGCAGTTATTGCCATCCTTAGGAGTAACTGAAATATACAGGCTGTCTGTCTTTACAGCTGGCTTGGGCATTGCAGTGTTTGCTGGGGAATGGAAAGATGGGGTTGATTAACATTGCAAATATCAGTCTCTCCATGTAAATAGACTTTGGAGTAGCACTGGAAAAAAGGATTATTTGGAGATGAAGCATAAAACTGTGATTTGGAAATTAGGGGTTCATTTCCTGGCTCTGTTATAGTTTTTCTCAAAAGTGAAGCATCTAATCTTCCATTTTGCCTGTTTTCCAGGCAGAGAAATGAGCACTAGAAGTTCCTCTCCCATCTTGCAAAGACGCTGTGACACATGTCTCGGAATCACAAAGTCTTCTGGGAGCACTGCTTGGGTTGCTTTATGTCCTAATAAAAAATGATTTTGCCATATTTGGAATACAGAGAAATTTCTGAGCAGCCAGGCATCAGGTTAGGAAAGCTAAAGCCCAGATAGAGTTAAATCTGGCCAAGGGCATCAGGGGCAAGAAGAAAGCCTTCTATAGATATGTCAGTGACAAAAGGAAGACTAGGGAAAATGTGGGCCCGCTCAGGAAGGAAACGGGAGACCTTCTCACCTGGGACATGGAGAAGGCAGAGGTACTCAATGACTTTTTTGCCTCAGTCTTCACTAGTAAAGGCTCTAACGACACCACCCAAGTTACAGAATGTAAAGGCAGGGACTGGGAGAATGAGGTACTGCCCACTGTAGGAGAAGACCAAGTCCAAGACCAGCTGAGGAACCTGAAGGTGCCCAAGTCCATGGGACCTGATGAGATTCATCTGTGGGTCCTGAGAGAACTGACAGATGAAGTTGCCAAGCCACTATCTGTCACATTTGAGAAGTTGTGGCAGTCTGGTGAAGTTCCCACTGACCGGAAAAGGGGAAACATAACCCTTATTTTTAAAAAGGGTAAAAAAGATCCTACAGGATAGTCAGGCTTACCTGTGTGCCTGGCAAGATCATGGAGCAGATTCTTCAGGAAACTCTGCTAAGGCACATGGAAAGTAAAGAGGTGACTGGTGGCAGCCAGTATGGCTTCACTAAGGGCAAATCATGCCTGACAAATTTGGTGGCCTTCTACGATGAAGTTACAGTGTTGGTGGATAACAGGAGAGCAACAGATGTCATATATCTGGACTTGTGCAAGGCATTTGACACGATCCCACATGACATCCTAATCTCTAAATTGGAGAGACATGGATTTGATGACTGGGTGGATAAGGAACTGGCTGGACGGTTGCACTCAATGGCCTGATGTCCAGGTGGCGAGCAGTGACGAGTGGTGTTCCTCAGGGGTCGGTACTGGGACCGGTACTATTTAATATCTTTGTTGACAACATGAACAGTGGGATTGCATGCACCCTCAGCAAGTATGCCGACAACACCAAGCTGTGTGGAGCAGTCAAAATGCTGGAGGGAAGGGATGCCGTCCAGAGGGACCTGGACAGACTGGAGATGTGGGCCTGTGCAAACCTTATGAAGTTCAACAAGGCCAAGTGCAAGATCCTGTGTGGGGGTCAGGGCAATCCCATGGACAAATACAGGCTGGGCAGAGAATGGATTGAGAGCAGCCCTGAGGAGAAGGACTTGGGGGTGTTGGTGGATGAGAAGCTCAACATGAGCCGGCAATGTGCGCTCACAGCCCAGAAAGCCAGCCGCATCCTGGGCTGCATCAAAAGCAGCGTGGCCAGCAGGGCAAGGGAGGGGATTCTGCCCCTCTGCTCTGCTCTGGTGAGACCCCACCTGCAGTGCTGCCTCCAGCTCTGGAGCTTCCAACATAAAAAGGACATGGACCTGATGGAGCAGGTTCAGAGGAGGGCCACGAGGATGATGAGAGGGCTGGAGCCCCTCTGCTATGAAGACATACTGAGAGAGTTGGGGTTGTTCAGCCTGCAGAAGAGAAGGCTCTGGGGAGACCTTAGAAAAGTCCTCCAGTATCTGAAAGGGACCTACAAAAAAGCTGGAGAGGGCCCAGGGCATGGAGGGATAGGATGAGGGGTAACGGCTTTAAACTGGAAGAGGGGAGATTTAGATTAGATATGAGGAAGAAATTTTGCACTGTGAGGGTGGTGAGACACTGGCAAAGGTTTCCCAGGGTAGTTGTGGCTGCCCCATCTCTGGAAGTGTTCAAGGCCAGGTTGGATGAGGCTTTGAGCAACCTGGTGTAGTGGGAGGTGTCCCTGCCCATGTCAGGGGGGTTGGGACTAGATGATCTTTTAAGGTCCCTTCCAACTCTAACCATTCTATGATTTTGTGATTCTATTCTATGATATTATACTTATGTGCCCCATATTTCATAGCACGGTCTCTATCTCCACTGGGGCCTTGCAGGGACAGTATAATGCAAATAAAGATGGGTCCAGGAGACGAGCTGTAGTTGGACTATATTTTGTAGGAATGCTATGGTTTGTGCTATCTAACATCGTACCACCAAAAACCATATCCTCTCTGGCACTAGTTTCTTGGTAAGTATTCTTTTCTAAATTGTTAATGCATTTTTTAGCCTCTCCTGCATTTTGAGGGCTTCTCTAACACTTCCTACGTGCATTTCTTTTGCAGTGTAGACTGTATTGTAAAGGATGATGATGATCAGTAAAAAGGCAGCAGTAACTAGACCAAAAAATCTGAGGCACATCCTGTAGTCAGTTAGAGAACCATAAATACAGCGGCGTTGTCATATCTTCAGCCCACATGAATATCAAAGGATGGGCACCTCTAGCTGAGGTGAACATATGCATGTCTGCAGCTGATAGTGCCTGCTGCACAATTAAGTTTAGTATCCTAGTAACAGCTGCCCATGCCTCCTCCAGCAGTGACACGCAGCGAACTTTTAAAGGGCAGACTTCAACACGCTGAATAAAAAGCAGCGGGCAGAAGGGCAAAGTCAAAAATTCAGAGAAAAAGGCTGCAGGCTGTTTCGTGGGGTTTTTTAAGAGCATTTCATTAAAGGAGCAGAAGACTTGTGTGCCTTCTAAGCATTTAAGTAGTGGAGTGTTTACATTAAAGAGGACAACACTTCATTAGAACCAATAACATTTGTTAAAATAGCAGATCATGCCTGAACACAACAGGTTTGACTGGAGCAGGGACAACGGTTCAGAAAGAAATTACCAGGGCAAAAACAAGATCAAAGAGAAAAAGCTGAAGGACATAACTAGGCACAACCTCTTCTGAGACTGTCTAGTAATACTGGTTTGTGTATCCAAAGGCCAATCCAGGCACTGTTCTGTATGTACCTGGTTAAATGCTAAGATCTTTAACATATGAAAATCTTTGGGCTGATGTAATTTCACTCCAGTACAACCCCTCACCCAAAGGCTTGTCGAATCCTGGTACGAACTACAGGCAGACTTTGACTAGACATTGCAAAGTCCTGGAGGTAAGAGATTTCTGGCATTCCTGTAGGAAATCCTGTATTTCTCATGGCTCTCCTGTGCCTTCAATGGGTATAGTATGTCCCTGCAGCTCTCAACTGCAAGAGAGGTGCAAAACGCTTCCACAGCAGGGCTGGAGCTGATGTTTTTGTAGTGGATCCCACTATGAAAAGAAATATCCAGTGATAAATACTTCGGCCTCACTAAAATTGCCTGGTGATCTCAAAAATAATCACACAGGTCGATTCTGTAGAAAGTACTTACGCTTGGGGAGTTTTGCGTGTTGGCAGAATCTAAATTACTTACTTCAGGCTCTAACAACTTTGTAATTCTTCTTGGAAATGCTTGTTAAATGCTTGCCACGTTGTGCAGCGCTTCTGAGCCCATCACAGGTCAGATTGCATTCAGGTTTGGAAGCAGCGTGCTCACCAAGTCTGCTGAATTTTTAATGGCACAGATACCTAGAGGGGTTCTCTAGAAGCATTGGATAAACTGAGCCCGCAAAACTAGGAGGAGTGGCTGACACAGCAGAAGGCCGTGCCACCATTCAGTGAGACCTGGACAGGCTAAAGTGTTGGGCGGAGAGGAACCTCATGAAGTTCAACAAGGGCAAGTGTAGGGTCCTGCACCTGAGGAGGAATAACCCCATACACCGGTACAGGTTAGAGGTTGTCCTGCTGGAAAGCAGCTCTGCAGAGAGGGACCTGGGAGTCCTGGTGGACAACAAGTTGAACATGAGCCAGCAATGTGCCCTTGTGGCCAAGAAGGCCAATGGCATCCTGGGGTGCATTAAAAAGAACGTGGGGAACAGGTCGAGGGAGTTTATCCTCCCTCTTTCCTCTGCCCTGGTGAGGCAGCACCTGGAGAACTGTGTCCAGGTCTGAGCTCCCCAGTTCAAAAGAAAGGGGACTACTGGAGAGAGTCCAGCGGAGGGCTACAAAGATGGTCCAGGGACTGGAGCACCTCTCTCATGAGGAAAGGCTGAGAGACCTGTGTCTATTTAGCCTGGAGAAGAGAAGACTGAGGGGGGATCTCATCGATGCTTATAAATACCTAAAGGGCGGGTGTCAAGAGGATGGGGCCAGACTCTTTTCAGTGGTGCCTGGTGACAGGACAAGAGGCAACAGGCACAAATTGGAACACATGAAGTTTCATCTCAACATGAGGCAAAGCTTCTTTCCTTTGAGGGTGGCAGAGCACTGGAACAGGCTGCCCAGGGAGGCTGTGGAGTCGTCTTCTCTGGAGATATTCAAAACCTCCTTGGATGCAATCTTGTACAACCTGCTCTAGGTGCACCTGCTTTGGCAGCAGAGCTGGACTAGATGATCTCCAGAGGTCCCTTCCAACCCCTAACATTCTGTGATTCTGTGATAATGTGATTTTGAAAATGAGACTCCTGACTTTTTTTCCATTTTTATAATGCAGACTAAGAACATACCTGGACTTGGTATTTTCTGAAAAATCTGTATGAATCAGCCTGGGTGGGAATTGTTTTCTGCACTTGTGCAGAGAAGTTGAACATTAATTTGATACATATCTTTATTAAATATTTTTGTGTGTAAATGTTTTAAATAAACAGTTCATCAATTGTCAGCTGAAATACTACAAACCTTTAAAGATATCTCTACAAGATTACGCTTTATCTGTCACTGAAATTCACTTTTGCACCTGAATTATTTTGTTTCTCATAAATCATGAAGTCTGGAGGCTCATGTCTTGTTAAATAAACATGCCAATTATTTTGTACCTTGCTTATATATCATCAGATAATTTAAGGGGGAAATTACTCTTTCAAAATACAAAGAGTTAGGACACAGAAAAGCGCAGGTACTTGATTTAAAATTTCCTGGAAAAGGATGCATTTGTCACCTCTAATAGAGGTAAAACTGGAATGGTTTAAATCAACCTTAAAATCAAAAAGCCTCAAAGTAATTTGCCATGCAGTACAAAAATAATTGTAGAAAATTTATGAAGTTCATTTTTATCTAAAGCAATGAGAAGCAAATATATTTTGATGGAACTCTTCAATTATGGAGAGATATTTTTTTTCTTGAATACATTTTATATAAATTTCTATTGCTATAACAGTCATTAAAAGTATACCTATTCAATGCTCTGGGTGTCTTAGAACAGTAATAATGTAAGAAACAATATAAAACACCTCAGCAAGAATAAAAGTTTTAAAAGCAGCTTAGTTGGCTTGCCATGTGTCGAAGCTGTTTTTTAATCCTCCCATTACTCTAGGATGCCTACGTGTTTGTAACGCAACAGCAAATGTGTTTGTTTCAAATTTGTTCCGTGGGTGCGTATATGACCTAAGCCTCGATCTGTCGTACTGAAGTTAAATGAGGAAGCTTTGCTTTTGACTGGCAATGCAATGCAAACCTGCTGACATCATCCTGTATAGGTCCTGCAACACCACTGACGTAGCAGCTTTTACAGGAAAGCACATAAAAGAAACAGAAGGTGATTGGTGTCACACTCCTCGTTTTCCTGCAGTACAGCACCATGTTGGCCACGTCGTGGTTCATGTGTTCGTGACCCATGTTCCTATCGCTCTGCACTGAGCTCTGATTTTCAACTCTGACTACGCAGAATCAGTTGGTACAATCACACAGGAAAAAACCCGGTTTTGACTGGGCACATAGAATATTGAATTCTGTGATATATTTAGTAAATAAAAGTGATTTAAATGAAGGAAGGATATTTTATCAATAGGTCAATTAAATTCTGGTGGTAAGCAAACTTCCAAAACCCATCTAGCAAAGGCATTTCATACTGAACTTTGTTGCTTGCCCAGCTTTAAAGGTGACCTAGAATAGAATATAACAGTACTTATCTAAGTATAACAGAATAAGATTAAATTCATAGAATCAAAGAATCATAGACTGGTTTAGGTTGGAAGCGACCTTCACGATCATCTAGTTCCAACCCCCCTTACATGGGCAAGGACACCTCCCACTAGACCAGGTTGCTCAAAGCCTCATCCAACCTGGCCTTGAACATCTCCAAGCATGGGGCAGCCACAACTTCCCTGGGAAACCTGGGCCAGTGTCTCACCACCCTCACAGTAAAGAATTTCTTCCTCATATCTAATCTAAATCTCCCCTCTTCCACTTTGAAGCCATTACCCCTCGTCCTATCCCTCCATGCCCTGGGCAAAAGTCCCTCTCCAGCTTTCTTGTAGGTCCCTTTCAGATACTGGAAGGCTGCTCTAAGGTTCCCTGGAGCCTTGTCTTCTCCAGGCTGAACAACCCCAGCTCTCTCAGCGTGTCCTCATAGCAGAGGGGCTCTAGCCCTCTGATCATCTTTGTGGCCCTCCTCTGGACCCACTCCAACGGGTCTGTGTTCTTTTTATGTTGGGAGCTCCAGAGCTGGATGCAGCACTGCAGGTGGGGTCTCCCCAGAGTGGAGTAGAGGGTCAGAATCACCTCCTTGACCTGCTGACCAAGCTGCTTTTGATTTTGATACCTCCAATTCCACTTGCCGGAAACAGAGTTTGTAAAATTTCAAATCTTTCATAAAGTAGGTTCATTTTGGTTGAAGAAATGCAGCAGCTCTTGAACCTGAGTTGTTATAATCACAGAATTGTAGAATTGCGTTTTTAAATTTTTTTAGTTCCAGTTTATAGTTTTAAAATGTATCTTATCATATCGTATATAATTTTATCAGCTTAAGGTTGAAATCTACATCATGTAAGATTTACATGTTATAAGTATTATTTTATTATTATATTTATATCTTGTAAATAAATTATTAATTAATATATAAATAAAAGATTTACATAAAATTTGCTTAATATAAGATCACAAACTATGTAGAAATAAATATTGTCTACCATGTCATGCCTTAAAAAAGACTTCAAACACGTGACCCTATGCAGCCATTAATTCTAAGACTGTGATGCAGTAATTTAGGCTTGCCTGATGTTTATCTGGCTTTTGTATAAAAAGTGTGCACCATATACACTGTACTGACACAGAGTATTTTAACATCAAATCATTAAAATGTCCCATTTTAAGCGTGTGTGTGCACGTGCAACAGAGAGCATGGAGAAGAAGGAAATATTAAAATCACAAATTAAGAGCATTTACAAGTTAATAGGTGTTTGACAAAATAGCTACATGTGAAGGAGACAATGAACATCTCCAACTTCTTTATATTCAAGGAAAGTTTGCTTATCAAGGGCAGACAAAAAAAAAATTCTGTTTTATTTAGCTGTTTTTTTCAGTCTGTGTCCACACATGTTGCTTAGTAGCTGGTCTAATGTCACTTCTTAAAACGGCTACTGTTTAGTTAAATCTCCTTATAAATTCCACAAACCAGTGGATCACTTAAAGAGGATTTCCCAGAGGGTAGTCTGTTTATAGTGGTGAAGACTAAACTAAAAGATTTTGGGCAGCATGTTATACATCCCTCCAGCGTACAAAATGGTAGGAAGCAGTGGATGTGACTCCCAGAATTTATTCAACCTGTATTTGCCCTGGAGAAGCCCATCGCTGTGACAGTACCAAGGTGTTCATGAGGATGCCCGATTCCGATAGAACTGCAGCATTCGTAACGAATCGAGGGGCTGTCTCCCACACAGAGCGTCACTACCAGGGTGGGGACTGACAGAAGAAAAGGGAAGGAGAGGTTCTGCCCCACAACAACCTGTCTGTCCATACAACTAAACAACAAAGGGCGGTAAGACAGAGGTGTGTCTAAGCCAGAGGAGAATAGTGAACCAGCCCACTCATTCCCAAAGAGTTTTAACTTCACAAAACTGCTGAACTGCAGCAAGAAGAGACTACCCAAGTCAAAACAAGCTGAGGAAAAATGCTTTCCAAACTCTGAGGATGTTTGATACCCTGCAGCACTTCTTTTCAAATACTTCAGGCTAACTTTTACCTATTGATAAACACTGAAAACACCGAGACGTGAAATTCAGACAAGTAACGTATTATACTAAAAATTGAAAGAGCAACTTGTGCTAGTGGTTGGTGTTATAGACCTCAAAAGATGGGTTTTTAGCATCCCTTAATTTTAAGAAATTAGGAGTCAACTTTTCTGTGCAAAGTGTTTAATACCTGGCAGCCACCCTAGGAGCTTAACCCTCACCAACTCACTGTTGCCAAAGAATGACCTGCACGGAGGGATGGTCTGTGGCTGTACGATAAAGAAGTTAAAGGAATTACTGCCTAGGGCCTTTCATGGATATATTGTCTAACTAACAGGCTTAGAGAGATTTGGGAGACTTACTGAAAATACTTCAGTCAGAGTTTTATCCTTTGAGAGCAGTCATTAGTATTCCCTATTGTAATGTAGGAATTCATGTCTCTGGTTGACAAAACTTTTCAAAACAAACTGTTTAATTGGGTCACAGCAGCTAATATTACCAATTGACTACTTGTACAAGTAAGTTTCCCCTTGTCACACACCTACTCTGTGTAAAACAAGTTCCTCAGGCACACTGGGTCAAGTTTTAAAATACTGGTCAGAAGAAGACTTCTATTTTAGAACATTCTTGCCTTTTATGTGTATGAGGCAAGTACTGAAAAATGAAATGACAGCTCTCAAACCTACAAAAATTACACATCTGTTCTGGCTTGACTTTCACAAATCCGTCAGGCCTTTGTGCCTGCTCATTAGGCACTTCAGCCTAAGGACATTTTAAATGCAAGCCACAATATGGAGTAGTTAATGCACATCCAGACTGAGACTTCAAATCTTTTGAAAAGGTCACGTAGGGATTTTTATACCCTCATCAGTATTTTAAATGCTATGTATTCATTTTAGGAAATTATTATAATTTTATTTTCTGAAGGCAAATACGTTTCTGAAACAATGAGATATAATTTTCTCTCTGCTTTGTATATGTGTCTGTATGCATATTTTTTTTTTCCTAATCTTCCCTTCACCTGCAGTTTTTAGTTGCATATTTACTGTGGTCGAGCCGTTTCATCTTCAGCACACCTGATCTGACCACGTGCGAAAAGGTCGTGCTAGTGAGAAAGTGTGATTAGGACACAAGGTAGTTCTTTGGGTGTAAATCCTCTTGATACTAACGGGAGATGGAACTCACGAGTGTATGACACAGCAGGCAAAAAGCACCCAACAACATCCTGCTGGATCATACTGTATGAATATTCAGTTGGAGCTCTGTTCAAGACTAAACAGCTACAGACGGTAGAGAGTGGGAGAGAGCTTCTGCTTCAGCAATTATCTGAAGTGCCAGAGTCCACGTGTTCAAAATTAGGGGAATTTTCAGTGTCAGGCACCCTAATTTGTAATTCTTCTTAGATTATGCATGTCTATTCCATCCATGAAAACTATGTTTAGGGAACATTATTTGGGTTGTAAAGTCAAGTACTTCGAAACAAAGACATATGAGGTTTTTGATTGTGGTTTTAACTTTATTTCTGCCTTTTTGTTTGTCCACTGAGTTCAGTGAACGACACAAGGTCCTGTGGCAAAATATTTAATCATATAATTGCAAAATGCTTGTGCCATGAGCAAGCATAGCTGGGAGTGCCGAGACAAATACAAATCTGATGTTTCTTAAATATAGAGAGGCTAAGGGCAAATTAAATAACATGCTTTGAATGTAATACTGTTCTACATGTTAGTTTCTTGACCATCTTTTAAAAAGTAAAATCAAACTATCTTTTCTGTACAAATACACATGGGTATATGATCCATGGAACCTGTCCTGCTAAGATAATGCCTTTTTGCGGAGGTTTTAAACACAGTTCCTAACAGAGGATCACTGTTTGTTGGCTGCCAGCTACAAGATAAAGGTGGATAGAAATTTTTCTGAGGCATGTTATTGGTCATGGTCCTGGGCAACCATATCTAGGTGGTCCTGCTTGAGCAGGGGGGTTGGACCAGATGACCTCCAGAGGTCTCTTCCAACCTCAGACATTCTGTGATTCTGTTAAGATTAGTGATGTATTTTATATGCTTATCATACTTACTATAAAGTGCCAAATCTACTGCAAAATTATTGCTTGTTCACGCAGAGTCCCAGCCTGTCTCTGTTTTACTTTCCTTAGTAAAGGAATCAGTGTGAGATTCTAAAAATATCTGCTAGGTTTCTCTTTGTCTTCTCCTTTTGGTTTTGGGATTTTTTTGGATAATACCTATTGCCTTTCTGTGGAGTCCTGGAATGACTGGAATGCCAGGCCAAGAACAGGGTGGGGAAAGAAATATTAATGCCTACCTAATGTAAATGTGAACAACACAGTTAATTTTTTAGGATTAATTTAATGAGTTCCGTCTCTTTGGAGGAGTATTTCTGGTTTTGTATTTGTGTGTGTGTGTGTGTGTGTGTGTGTGTGTGTCTGGTTAAATCACTCTCTAAGGGTCCCAGGATGGCCTGATCTGACTCATAACAAACTCCAGCAATCTTTCTTTTTATTTTTTTTTTATTTTTGGGGGCTTGTTTGATTCACTGAGTTTTCATCTTTCTCCTGTTTCAAAATTACTATGAATGAATATAGTAAATAGGAAGCAAAACAATTTTTGTAACAAAGGACTTTGCTAGGATTACTTCTATTGCAACCGTACATTCAAATGAATGTATGCTTTATTTCTTCCTAAATTTCAGACATTGTTTTTCAAAATGTCATAGAAGTTAAGTTGTGTTACAGCAACATGACAGTAGCTAAAGACATTCTTAAAGTATGTAAAGATTTAAATATATGAAACACAGGCTTTCTACAGCTGAAATGAGAATAATTAATTCAAAAGAGTGAAAAGTACTCCTTTCCGTTTTCATGAAATGAAAATATAAATGACAAACATGGTGCCAAGGGTAGTCATAATGTTTACATGCTAAAATGTCAACTTTTCCAACAAATTGCCCCAAATTTGTTTTTATTTCTGACAACTGTTACATTATGAGTCTCTAAGAAAGAATGAGCAAACATCACAGGGGAGAAATTTTTGAAAAACTTTATAAAGAAGAATTATCAAGCAAGATTCTCTTTCTTAATTTGTTACCAGGTTTTTTTAGATATATTTGCCCTTCTGTAACGAAAGTATGTATATTCTGGAGCTGCATCCTGGCTAACATACCAGTCATGCAGGCTTTAAACAGATAGCTAGATCGTGCCTTAAGTTTAACTCGTGCCAGTTTTGCAATGAGCCAGGGAGAAAGATGCATCTTCTGAAAGCTAACAAGACTCTGGAGATGCTGTGTACCTGTGCTGACGGGGAAGACACAGAGAGGGAATCGAGAAAGTAGAACGGCAAGGTCATTGCTGAAAGTTCTGGGTGCTAAGATCATAAGAAAGGCTGTGACGAGTCAGACTACGAGATCATGCAGCAAATTTCATGTATCTGGCAGTGAACAGGCAGCATCAGATACTTAAGCGAAGAACATCAGAATGAGATAAATACAGAGTGATGACTCCTCCAGAAACTTCCTGAAAGGGAGGTTGTAGCCACCTCTTGGAATTTAATAAATTTTTAGACTTATTTGTACTCTCTCCTTCAAAACGTCCTGGTTCAAAGTATTCCGCAATTTAATTGTGCTATGCAAACAAAGAGATTTTGCCCCTTTTAAACTATGCGTAACAGTTTTGTCTGGTGTTGTCTACTCCTGTGTTACAAGAATGATGACTAATATTTTTCCTTTGCACTTTATCCATACCATTCATAATTTAATAGATCTCTTAATCAGTTGCTTTTACAGGGAATACCCTGCCAGCTGCTTCGTCTTGAACATTAAAGGGATTTTCAGCTTTGATTGTTGCAGTGTCAGGGAGCGAGAGAGTCCTTTATGTAGACAGATCCTAGAGTATTTTAAGATCTACACAACAGTGCTTTGGGGAATGTTCCTAAATTATGATGATCCAGCAAAATTATCACTAACTTGATGTCTTGTATGCCTGAAATAGGATCAGACCTTTTATATTTGTTGGTGTTGAACAATGTTTTAATTGGCCAGAGGGACTGCTGCTCAAAATGACATCTACGTTTAGTTTAATAAGCAAAACTGTTGCTACTTGGGAAATACTTTGTGTGCTGGCATGTGTGTTTGAACCTGCCAGTGATGCACACTTGTCTGGGGCTGTAACATGCTCTTCACTTTTGTGGCTCTTCAGGGACAAAGACGAGAGGAGGATGTGCACCCTGGGAGTGTTTCTATCACAGGTACAGATACCTTTGATGTCCCTTAACTGTTGACTGCTCCTGTGCTGGTGGTCATTTGGTTGGGGATCAGAGGTTGATCACCACCTCATGTCTGGGCTCAGTCCAGAGCCAGAACATGACCTGCAACTTGGGAAAGGGATCTGAATTTGAGTTAACCCTCAAGGAAATCCTTGCGAAGGCATGTGTCATGGTCTGTTCGGGTTTTTCAAATTTACAGGACAATGTACTCTGTAAATTAAATTTTATTTTATGGGCTCTTTAGGAAAAGATATGAACAACAAACAAGGGTTAACACATGAATTCACTAATTCATCAATGTCCTGGTTTGAGGTAAAACAGGACCAATTTTATTCAGTAACTTTACTTTTTAACTGGGCCTCTTCTAACCGCTGAAATTACCAGCATGTTGGGCAGATACTGTTTGCTCTCAGAGTGATAAGACCCATGTTTACAATTGATGCCAAGGAATGGGATGCAGAGAGGCTCTTGCTTATCCTTATTTCTGTAACCACCAAGGGCAGCCAGCTTTGGTATTTGCCCCGTTGGAGGGTCAGAAGCAGAAAAGTGTAGAGGGGTCACACCTGTGGGGAGGAGCGGACAGGACAGGTGACCCCAAACTGACCAACGGGGTATTCCATCCCGTCTGCCTCATGCTCAGCGTAAAAGCTGAGGGATCAAAGGGTCAGGGCTCTTTCTTCAGTGGCTGGCATCCGAGGAGGACTCTATCTGTTTGCCTGGCTTTGATCCTGATCCTTGCATTCCTGAATCCAGATCAGGAATCCAGTTCTTGTCCGTTGCAGAGTCCAGTCTGGGACATTTCCCTTGCCTGTCGGTGACATGATCATCATGCTGGGAACTCAGTACTGTTTTTGTATATATTTCATTATTTTCTTTTTATTTTATTATTAATATTTCATTAAGTAGTTTAGTTTCTTCTAAACTCATAAACCTCTTTCTCTCTCTCCTGCCTCTCCTTGAAAAGAGAGGTGGGGAGAGCATCTGTCACGCGCCTCCATGGCCAATCCGGCCCAAAACATGACATCAATTAATTTATGAAGTTCCTGACTCACAAGTTCTCTAATTCATAAGTCACAACTTGTAATTTGTAACGTGTGCACCTGTGAGCAAAACAGTAACTGACTGATGGTGGGAGTGCTCAGCCTTCCTCCTCCATCATGGTGAGAGCATCCCCTATATAATGCCAAGAGGCGTAAAAACCTCAGCAGCCCAGCTGCTGTTGGATCTGACTCAAAACCCTTTTTTTGAGTAAACTGATGTATTTCTACATTCCAGCTTGGAATTTTGGTCTATACCATTTCCATGAATTAGTAGATTCTGAAGAAACTGCCAGACAATCTATACAAAAGGATGATGGCTGCAGGAGACAGCAAGCTGCAGGTGCATAAGGACTTACAGCCTTTTCTGGCTACCATGTCCTGCCTACGTGTTGCCCTCACTTTCACCTACCTATGTTCCCAGCATACATCAGGCCTTAGTGTGAGCTGTGTGTTAACCAAAATCTGAGCAGGAGTTGAGTGACCAGTCACAGTGGGAAAGGGAGCATGTTTTCTTCACCCAGGGGTTTTGTGAATGCAATCGGATACCGCAGCATATGTGCTGAAAACCAGCTCTGCCTTTGGAGAACCGGGTAAAAACCCACAGTTTGTCTTCTCTCACTGAGGAGACTCAGAAACTGGGACAAGTAGATCATGTGTGGGTTGCTATTGAAGATCAGTGTCTACAGGCCATTGATTAAGGTAGTCCTTAACTCGCTGTAAAGGGATTCTGTCTACCCAGAGACTCTTTGATAGCTTCACAGATTAAATGCAGAAACTTTTCCCCTGTCTCAGTATGGAAGAGTTGTCTGATAATGGTTAATTCTACATTTAAAAAGGGCTTTTAAAAAGTTTCTGCATACTTCTTCAAACTAGAAGTTATAGTTAAGTTTTTTTCTGAATCGCCTTTGGGAAGTCCTCAGAGAAAGTTACTGCTGTTGCCTTCGTGGTGAAATGGAGAATAAAAACCCACTCAACTGTCCATGCAGCATTCACATCCAGCAAATTCCCTAAGACATTCCTAATACCTTTGGTTTCATCCAGTGGCATCCAGGAGCTTTTGAGGTGTTTGTGTTTAATGACAGTGATTTGAAAGGACTGTCTTCACTCAATTTCTACCCAGTGTTTGTGACTGTGGGGGACTTAAATCGATAACTGAGATGGTTCCTTACAAATTTCCTCTGAGTCAGCAGGAACCACTCTGGATCACCCAAAGCCTGTTTTGAGATAAGGCTCTTGATACACAGAGCTGTAAACTTTTCCTGCTGATCTTGAAAAAACACATCTCTGAACCGCGTATTTTCTGAACAATACGTTACCTAGTTTAGCATGTAGCCTTCCTTGGGAAGGAATAATTTACACATCAACACCAATGGAAAAGGTATTAGTTGTGGAATGTTTTGCTTTATAAAAGAAGTCACTGAGTCAGGATCCAAGTCTGATTTGTAGCTGCTATAGGTTATAATACTTTCATCAAAGTAAATGTTGCTACAGCAGTTTGGCAGCTTCCTATTATATTAGTTAATCAGGACATGATAATGTCTGTCATATAGTCAAGGTCGTGCTATTGCAGAGGGGTAAGCAGCTCCTGCTTTAGTGAGATAGTAATTGAAATGGACAAAAAACACAAGTAAAAGAAAAGGATACATGCGTGTTGGTTGGTTTTTTTTAAAAATGACTGAGTAAGGTGGAAGGATCAGCCCCAGTTCAGTTAATGCTTCAACATACACAACACTTCTTATGTGAGTAGTTTTCTTTCACTGAAGTCTGGCATTTTGAGTCTTCTTTATTCTTTGCATTTAAAGTCTGCTATTAAGTTTCAGACCCTAAAGGGGAATAAATTCACTCATTTCCTAACCTAGTTAGAGGGCTGGAAACAGTGTTTAAAACAGAATTTTTGAAATAAATGGCTGTAATTCATGCACTTCCTAATATGTGAAATTCATAAATTGGGACATCTAGTACCCAGAAAATGACATAAAAATAGAGATATTTTATGAGATAAATGAGTACAAACCTAACTCTGTAGAAATATACTGCATTAGAAGACTTTTTTTGGAATTGCATTAGAAAAATGTTGACTATTTTGTTGTTAAAAGCCAGTCCCCACTAACATAAAAAAACCCCTATTTTTTTAAAGAGGTAGTCTTAATGACATGTCCTTTTTCATGATTACTGGAATAAAAACCAAAATAACTGCAGCAGCTGACTGTGTGCCTATATACTGCTGAATGACTGCCAAAAAAAGAAAACAAAACCTTTTTTTGCGACCCATCTTATCACAGAAACATTTCTTGCATCATGTAACCATTTTTTTCCCTTCTTCTGTTGCAGAAGTCTCCTGCATAGAAAGCATGATATTTGCTTTCTTGGTTCTTCTATGATTTTATTTTTACATGTAGGGTCATTCAGACTATCATTATAAATACAAATTCTTCTGAGCTCTTTGAAAAGGACAAGAATGGAGGGATATGCCAAAAATAATGAATGTCAAATGTTTCCTGTAGCTAAAATAATTCTTGGTTCCTCTGCAGTTTAGAGTTGCAGCTTTGCAGAACTCATCTAGTTCATAAACTTTCCCATGTCCAAAACTTCATATCCAATCAGGAAGATTTCATCTAAGTTTTGTATGCGTATGCATATGTGTTATATAGCTATATCATAGATTTGGTATTATTTTTGCTGCTTCTACGTTTCTCTAAATAAATAGCAGATTATGAAATACTAAATAATTTCATTTGAAGGAAAGGAAAGACTCACAAAGGATATTGTTTCATCAGTCTTGACTCCAGCAGTTACTCAATCAAGACTTCAACAGTCAGGTGACATAAATGAATAAGAGTGTATAAATGCTAACACGTATCATATAACAGTATATGCTCAGGCAGAATTCTAGACAAACCTATTCCACCTTGGAGTGTCTTACATCTTATACATCAGATCACATTATCTGCCAGATACGAAATACCAAGAATCTCAAGAAACATCAGTGCTTAGTTCCAGGAGATGTCATGGGACGTTATTGAAGGCACATACTTTGAATGCCCAGTTCCTGATGTATTCTCATAATTCCCTTTTGAACTGCAGTGTGAGCTAACTTCTGCTCATCTTATTCAGAATAGTAGTTCTGACTCAGAGTTTACAGCCAGTGCTCCTGATAAATGAAAAAGCCTTTGGTGATCATGCAATGAAATATTCCTTTCGTTGCACCTGAGGGCAAGTAGATCGTAAAGACGAGATGGGACATGATAGTACACCTAAAATAATGAAGGTATGCCCTTTCTTTCTCCACCTCACCTCACTTTATCTCTGCCAAAGTTTGTCCTTCCATCCAGAGGACAACATAACATGGGGATGCTGTCTCAAGATGTCATGCTCTTTTGTCATACTTTAACATAACGTCATAATGTCATTATGTCATACTTAACATTATGTCTTACTTCTCTGTGAATCATCTAAAAGAAAGTACTTTCATTGGCAAAATGAGAAATAATTATTTAAATCTTTTGATTTCAATGCAAATGCAAATGAAAGGCTGAGGGACTTGGGTCTTTTTAGTCTGGAGAAGAGAAGGCTGAGGAGGGATCTCATCAATGCTTATAAATACTTAAAGGGAGGGTGCTGGGAGGATGGCACCAGTCTTTTTGCAGTGGTGCCCAGGGATAGGACAAGAGGTAATGGGCACAAACTTGAATGTAGGAAGTTCCATGTGAACATGAGGAGGAACTTCTTTCCTTTGGGGGTGGCAGAGCACTGGAATAGGCTGCCCAGAGAGGTGGTGGAGTCTCCGACGCTGGAGACATTCCAAACCCACCTGGATGCTGTCCTGTGCAACCTGCTGTAGGTGACCCTGCTGTGTCAGGGGGGTTGGACCAGATGATCTCCAGAGGTCCCTTCCAACCCCTGTGATTCTGTGATTCTTTGTATTTTGCATACTTATTGCAAAGGAATAAAACAAAGCAAAAAAAGAGTTTTATGCTCTTATAGGATTTGCCCTTTCAAATACAGTAGAAAGAGAAGGTGAAATTCCACAAAGCTGAAAGAGCAAATATAAGAAATGATGGAAAGAACAAAACTAGAGAGAGCTCGCAGTGTATCTAATTGAGTTGAAACAATTTGTAAGAAACTGGGAGTTACATAAACAAAATATTAATTCAGTGCTAAAAATTTAAAGCAAACATATCACCTTGCAATGCATCATGGATACAGGGTACAAAGGAATCATGGTATGTCTTACCAGAAAAATAGACTTAATGTTCTTAAAGATTAAAAAGCCTCTGGCTGAGGGAAGGCCTAAGAACAATTATTCACAAGCGCTTTGAAGCACTTGGGTGTGTTCAACCAATTAGCTGAAAATTTATTCTAACATAATAAGAGATCCTCCATGATTTGGTGTTTCTGGTTTTAGAATGTCATGTGTCCAACTGTATTTTTATTATGATACTCCCTACATCTGCCACCTGTCCTGAATTCCCACTCTTTCTTCTCCCCCAGTTACCTTCAGCAAAATTAATTGACTTAGAAAAAAAGAGGTACTCCTTTTCCAGTGTCCCATCTTGCCTGGCCTGTTTGGACCTGCTTGCTCAACTCAGAAGGTGAGTCTTTTGACCTGTGCTTTGGACTAAACATGAGAAAGTAATTAGCAGTCTTAGACAGCTGAGCAGGATTAAAAAAAAAAGAAGAAAAAAAAGAAGTATCTTACTGAAGCATACAACAAAGAACTGCGCTCTTTGGAGGACTAATTAAGCAAATGCAGCCTTGCACCGCGCTGTGTTGTGCTGCTTTTCCATGTCTGTACTGCTTCTGGTTCCAGCTACCACAGCTGTGGTTGCTGGAGGAACTCTGTCCCATGGTCTGCTGCGTGGAGTACTGACCTTCTTCAGTGTCCAGTAATGCAGAGCCATGAGTGCTGGTAGGCACTCTTTTTTATATATATTGTACTTCACTGGAGTTTGCTAGGGAAATAAAACTTGTGTGTCTTCCTCCTCTGGTGGATATGGTCCCTCACCCATTCTGTTTTACTGGATTCACATGGGAGTTCCACATTTTGTAATTAAATACAAGATTTGAACTGCATATTTATGGGCTTTGTTATGTATAAATAAGGCTGGATAACATCACCCACATTTCACTTTCTTTGGCAAAATCTCTCTTACAGTTGATATTTTGTGATGTCATTTTGATGTAGCTTACTCCCTTTTATCCATCTCCTTCTTTTTTGGGGTCATTTCTCCCTTTCTCACACATAAATGCACACTCTCTCAGAAAACCACTGCTGCACCAAGAAATCGGAAAACAGCTCTGACTCATCTTGCTTATTGGCCTTAGTGTTTATGTTAGGTGAAAGTAGAAGAAGGAAGAGGGGGAGGTCTTCAAATCAGTCTATCAATAATGTAATTTTAGTTGAAAGAAAGAGTTGAAGAATGGTCAAATAAAAGCTGGAGAAACCCCTTTGACTGTAGTAATAGTTGTCTGGGTTTTTTAAGTTTTTTTCTTTTTCGTTTATTGTATGAAGGAACTGTAATTTCAACTTCCTAGACTTTTGCTGAAGGAACGGCCTGCAATCGGTTGCAGGATGGCACAAAAAAATGCTGGAAATAATTCCAGAAAATTCTTTAAAATGTGAGCAAAATCTCAGTCCTGTGTACAGTACCCTGTATACAAACGGCAGATGAAATTCTGTGATTTTCTCTCTGAATGTGAGTAGCTTGTTCCAAACACATTTTCTGTTTTCATAAAATAAACAGGCTGTAGGAATACAGCGATGGCTCAGGATTCCTTATTTTAGCCTCTGCTCATGCTGTGGACATACCAAAATCATGTAACCCCGCAATCAAACATGAACTAGTAAAGCATGATGAGAAAATACCCATAAAAGCATGGCCATAGTCTTTCCCTGACCCAGAAGTACCATTCTTATGCTCTAAAGCTTTGGGTTTCCCTTACAAAAAGTAGGAAATTTCCATTCCCTTTGACATAGGAATATTTCCAGGGAATATAGGGTATTCTCATTTTCAGCAAGTGCCTCAAGCAGAATGGTTAGTAACGGTATTACAGTTTTTCAGTGTGCCTTTATTTTTATGCAGTTTTGTTGTAGGCCAGAAGCTGGACATATAGAATCGTAGAATCATAGGATCACCTAGGTTGGAAAGGACCTTTAAGATCATGGAGTCCAACCATCAACCTAACACTGCCAAAACCACCACTAAACTATGTCCCTCAGCACCACATCTACCCATCTTTTAAGTACCTCCAGGGACGGTGACTCCACCACTTCCCTGGGCAGCCTGGTCCAATGCTTGATAACCCTTTTGGTGAAGAAATTTTTCCTGATATCCAGTCTAAACCTCCCCTGGTGCAACTTGAGGCCATTCCCTCTTGTCCTACCGCTTGTTACTTGGGAGAAGAGATTGAATATACTAATTCCTTAACTGACCTTCTAATTAGCAGTGATCTCAGTGAACTCAAATTGTTTCAGGGCAGCTGAAAGTATAATGTGATGTCAGTCTGTACAAGTGCATGTGCGTTACCCGTTTTTGTCTGTGCAGAGCAGGAGGAGACTTCTCTCACCTGAAAGCCGAGGACGTTGTGCTCTTTAGGGATGGGTATGTGTGCGTGCAGCTGAGTAAACGGACTGACAACAAGAACTATCGGAGCATGGGATGAAGCCATCTTAGGTCTTTCTGCTTTCCTGCAGAATATTGTCTTCTTTTATATCAGACCATCCAGTTCCATTACCTTGGTAGCATGAAACCACTGTTCCTCGATTTGCAGAACTTGGACTAGCTAGGTGATAAAAAATGTTTTTTTGCTCAAGCATTCCCTAAATGTAGAAAATCACATGCTATACTGTCCTGGTTTGAGGTAAAACAAGACCAGTTTTGTTCAGTAACTTTACTTTTTAACTGGGCCTCTTCTAACTGCTGAAATTACCAGCATGTTGGGCAGAAACTGTTGGCTCTCAGAGTGATAAGACCCATGTTTATAGTTGATGCCAAGGAACGGGATGCAGAGAGGCTCTTGCTTATCCTTATTGCTGTAACCACCAAGGGCAGCCAACTTTGGTATTTGCCCCGTTGGAGGGTGGGAAGCGGAAAAGCGTAGAGGGGTCACACCTGTGGGGAGGAGCGGACAGGACAGGTGACCCCAAACTGCCCAACGAGGTATTCCATCCCATCTGCCTCATGCTCAGTGTAAGAGCTGAGGGATCAAAGGGTCAGCTCTCTTTCTTCAATGGCCGATGTCCGAGGAGGACTCTGTCTGTTCGTCTGCCTTTGATCTCAGTCCTGAATCCAGATCCAGAATCCAGTTCCCATCTGTTACTGATTCCAGTCTGGGACATTTCCCTCGCCTGTCGGTGACACAATCATCACACTGGAAGCTTGATATGGTTTTGTATATACTTCATTATTTTCTTTTTATTTTATTATTACTATTTCATTAAAGTACTTTAGTTCCTTCTAAACTCATAAGTCTCTCTTTCTCTCCTGCCTCCCTTCGAAAAGGGGCAGGAGAGAGAGCATCTGTCGTTCCATCTGATTGGGCCAATCCAGCCCAAACCACAACATGTGTGAACTATTTTCATGTTAACGAACAATCAGACTTAACTGATGTGCTGCCACACATTTAGAGATGGCTGAATGAGTTTGAAGAAAATTATTCAGCTGGACATATTTTTCCTATGCCTCATTTAAAACAGAATTAGAAATTTCTTTGAAATTTATAGAATTGTGTTAGTTTGTTTCATTATCCCATGGTGATACTGAAACCTTGTGTTTCAAAATAATGGTCAAAAGTGAAAATGTTAAAAGCTGCAAAAGGATCTTTGTCATGTCCTTTCCAGCTTGAACCTATGCAGGCATTGATAGGAATCTCCTTTAAATTTTTACTCTTCTGAGATTTGCAAGTATGAATATTTAGTATATTTCTGATGGAGCACAGTGTATTTTAGTAAAACTGCTTGCCAGTCTGAATTTGCTCAAATATTACAGTTATTACTGGATCAAATACTTCAGTCCATAACGGCTTATATCAAGAGTGTGAGTAAAAAATCTCTCTGGCTTATAGCAATGTGTTCTTTCTTATCTAAATAGATTTGAATAGCTGCTGTGCATATCACTGACTCATTCCACTTGAGCTCGATTACATGGAGCACCTCTGGGAATAAGGACTTTTACCATAAATGAAAGAAAGCGTAAGTCAGACAGTGCTCATCAAAGTTATACTGGGTCAGAACATGCTGCTCCCTTCGCCACTTGCATTCCATCGCTTACATATCGTCCTTATCGTCACTCAGTTGAGTATTGCTACTTACACTGTTGTCATGGTTGCCTTAAAATTTTCATGCCAAATCAAACATTAAAAAAGAAAATTTCTTTAATTTGCTGCATACAACAGAAGAGGATAGATATTTTTATTTTTGGTTTGAAAATACTAAAAATAGAGAAGCGGCGTATTAAGTTTCCATAGTAACTCCCATAGCAATTCTTACAACTGATTACTGGGAATAATTCATTCCAAGACATCCTCAATGGCCAGACTCCAAATCTTTCTCCTGCAATTAAATAGTGTCAGCAGCACATACTGAACGCTCCACATCCGCTCCTTTTAGAGTTTCTCTATAAAAATACTTATAACTTTCATTTTCCTGCCCTGATTTGACAAAAGTTACAAAGCTCTCTGTTTCTGACAGTCATTTACGAACTGCATTATTGTGCTGTCCCTGTATTAGCCAACCGCTAGAGGAAAATAGCCTGTGTCCAGCTATTAGCTACGTTGAGAAAGGACTCTGGCATATGTTGAGTAGTGACTTTGGTTGCCAGCAAACAACAAGGATAAATTCTTCAGAATTAATGTTTTTCACCCTGGAAATTCTGCTTACGTCGAAATACTTTGGATTTCCGACATTTTTTTCTCTTTATTATGAAAGTTTTGTACTTATAATAGCTGTGGTTTTTGGTTTTTGTTTTTGATCCCAGTATCGGCACTAGTTGTTGTTAAGCAGTAAAATGATACGCAAGAGGCTTACAGTTAGCGAGAAATGTATTCTTAGATTCCTTTTACAGCTGGTGCGGGAACCTGTTCAATGATTAAATGTTTTAAACTTGCATTTAATGTCTTTTCCCTGGCTGACATTTCTTTCTTGTATGTAACCACTAGTCCTCCACTGGTGCCACTGAACAGTCAGCTTACACTTCAGCTGTCATCTCTCGGGATGACCTTTTTTCTTTTTTTTTTTTTTTTTTTTTTTTTTTGCTTTTGTTTAAATTACAGGTGAAAATGAGGTGTATTTAATGACTCCATTCATTCTCAAATGGATTCTGCCATTTTACAGGGAAAACAGCATTGCAATGTGTGAGAGAAGCATTTCTGTCGTTCCACCGAATTGGACCAATCCGGCCCAAACCACGACATTTGTTCATTGGGAACTTTTAAAATCGGTAGTTAGCTGTAGGCTAATCTCTTCCACCTTGTATTTGCAACTCATATCCTGATTAAATGGATGGTAGTTTCTAGTGTCACTGTCAACTGAGATGTCGCAGTGCTTGAAGAACAGTAGTATAATACCCTACGTTGAGATCCAGAAAACCCCGTTTTTCTTCTGTAGTGGAGGAAACAACTCATTGTAAAAATTTGCTTAATAAGATTATCTTTATTAAAGTCATCTTCGTTAAATTTTTTCAAGCTCACAATTTCTTCAGAGACTAAACAAACTAATTCATTGTGTTGGAGGTGTTATGATACAGCCTGTTCCGTAGCAGAGGAAATCCAGAGTTCACAACCTATGCCTCAGTGACGTACATAATCAGGCTGCAGGGTCTGATTGAACCTGCAGGACTTATTTGTGATAGTTCACATAAAGCACAGTGTTTTTCTCCTGTCAGTGAGTAAGTACAGAAGTACTTCTAGAAAGGGAAATTAGGCCTGCAAATTCGGAATTATTTTTTTACGTGTACAATCATGGCACCTTTTACAACACGCCAAAAATAGATTAAAATTCATTTATTTTGAAATAGTGAATAGTGAAATTTTAAATATTGAAATTTTGAAATATTATTCTGTAATATTGCTCCATGTAATTTGAACTGGTATTTGTTTAGACATGCAGATACTTAGTACTTTGTTGGTTAAACATTTATAGAAGTTGCAGGCGGCTGGTTTTACTTTCCTTTAGTAGCAGCTGGTGCTAAATTGAACAGGTCAAGCATACATGAGAGGAGGCTTATTTAGATGGGAAAATTTACCAACAGTGAATATTTCTAATTTTTGCCCTAAATATAGTGATATATTCCAAGTAACTGATTGAAACTTGGGATTTTTTCTTCCTTTTATGCAAAACAAAAGCAGAGCTGTCTTTTCATTGGAGATTTTGAGGAAAAGTGGCAGATTCTGAATATTTCCAGTTACGTTGCCCCTAAAGTCATACCTTCTGGGACAGGACTGATACAATGCTCAGTGAGGCACAGATACGCAGTGACATTTTTCAAACCGTGCAGTGACTTTTAAGAGATAGTCACATTGTCTTAAACCAACACCTGAATTATGGGTGGTACTATTGCTCAGATGCGACATTTCTCTGGCAGTTACACGGAGGGGTTCTCTTTAAAGGCATTATCCTATGTGTAGGTATAACAGGAAAATAACTGTGAATATTTTCTTTTTTTTTTTTTCACCCGTGAAAAGAAATAGGGAAAAAAGCTTTCATAAAACTTTGCTTATTTAATTTTTTCTGCTAGTGACCTGAGTGACCATGTGTAACAGCAATTCTGATATTCAGCTTTTATTTCCTCTGTGCGTCACTTGTTTCATTAAACATGGGATATGTTCCTCCTGGAAAGATAAATCCAGCCTCAGGCAAAACTTTTATGCTTGCTATTTTGACACAGAGATCTTATCAGCTATTTTAAGAAAATGCTGTGTTCAAAAGCTGAACATGATGCTTTCCTCAGTGCTGTGTTTTTAATCAGTGGGCACATCTATAGTGTATTTTATCGTTTTTTCCGCCTTCAAATATGAGCCAGAGGGTGACCTTAGTCACGTAGATGTGTTAGAAGGCTGAGTATGGTTCTAGATGTTGCACTTTTAGGTTTTTTTATACCATACATCATAAGTCTACAGCTATCAGCTTGTCAGTAAGTTGTAAAAACTGTAAAATCTGTGAAATCAGTAATTAGTGTAGTAAAAGATGCAGCTTTCATTTTGGAACAATCCAACCCATCACTGCATACCTCACTAGCTGAGTTGTATAGAGATGCTGCTACTTATATATGAAAACTTAACATGATAACAGCTGGAGAATAAATTGTTTGGAGACAGTTATGTTGTTTAACGTAGTAATGTATGCTTTCATTTATTTTTATTTTATTTATTTATAACATGACAGTGGAACTGCTGTAATTCTAAATTTCCTTTGTTCAGCCATATCTATAGTTTGTACATACACTGATATATTTAGTGATACGGATATATAGATATAGATATACTGGAAAATATGTCAATAATACAATCCATTGCACAATAAAATTTGTAACAAACTACATGTCTGATCAACAATAAAACATATTCTTTCTCCCAAGGATGTTTATTGCTCAGGCATAAGTAGGGAAGATCAGTCAGGAAATATTGTACTCTTCTTGATTGGCTCCTAATCATATTCTGGCGTTTCAAGGTTATCACTGAAATCTTACAAATATATACTTGGTGATTGTAGAGTCCATTCAGTTCTCTGTAACCTGTTTCCTTCTCTTTCAAAGGCACCCCCAGCTTGTTGGGGAAGAAAGGTCCTCTGCTACAAAACTCACTTCCAGCAAAGGTGCTTCAAAGTTGCCTCAAATTCATCGCATTTTAGAACTCACTGAAGTTTGCATGAAGTTCCTTTGTTTGTCCAGACCTCGAACAGTATCACAAATTACTCTGTATCTGCATTCCTGCAGTCAGCGCTTGACAACTGATTTGGGGAGAAGCTGGGAAGATGGGTCATTGCCTTTTACAGAAACGGCAGTAAGGTTTCTTTTTAAATTTGTAGATAGTCAGCCAAGTCAGTAGCTAGTTCAAAAATACCACACTGATTTTAACCTAAAGGAAAGTCTTTCCTGCTTCTGAGACAAAATGCATAAAGCAGTCAAGATGTGGAGGGAGCTCACTTGCTCTTCTAACTTGTTCCAAATGTTTTGAAATTTTCTTTTGACTTAGCCCATATTATAACAACAGTGAAAGAATACACCCAGCGGCACTTCACTGTTTATGTAATCTGTTATTTCAGCAGGATCATTGTGCAAGTACATTTGTTGGTTGCCAAGTTTACATGTCAAATTTTGCTGTGCTTCTTCAGACATAGGTTTTTGGGAGAAAGAACTAAATCCTATTTTCAAATTATTTGGAAAAATATTTCATTGAGGTTTGTTTGGAATAATCAGTTTTCTTAAAAATAAGTTATCATGCAGGGAAGTATTTATTTCCATTCACACAGATAACAGAAAACAAATTAGACCTTGATGACAAAAATTAACAGGGTACAATTTCTTATCCATGTTAATATAAATTAAGGCAAAAATAAAATGTTGACTGTTTTTTTCTTTGACTTTATACATCGGCTCAGAAGTATATACACTAATCTACTGTGGAATATTTCTTG
>VFFE01008299.1:1153579-1239008 GCA_008921705.1 Burhinus oedicnemus
GTATTGAGGTTCTTCTCTCCCAATTTAACAGGCATTCTCTCTGTCCTTTTATCCCCAAAATTACAAGGTTTCCCTCCCCGAGGTGACGTATAGTATGATTTGGGTGGAGAGACGAGTGCTATAGTCATATATGTTTAGCATGATCTCGATAATCTTCATTAGCATATGCAGGGGTGTCAACTTTACTATGCATTTCACAGGTAATGAGGCAGAGGTCAGTCACGGGCACGTTAGCCTTTGAAGAAACAAAGAACTACACAAGTTCCTGTTATCTTGTCTTCACTGACAAAAGCAGGGCTGTCCTGCCTCCGCAGGGCCCCCTCCTTATCTGCATCCCGTGCTAGCCAGGCGAGTCTCCACTCCCTTGGTTTGCACAAGAGATAGCGAGGCCAGTCTTAATTGTTCTTTGAGCACAGAGACTTTACCTCATTATCCAAATTCCACAAAGTCCCAGTAGACAACATCCACAGCCTTGCCTTCATCCACCAGGTGGGTCACCTGGTCATAAAAGGAGATCAGGTTGGTCAAACAGGACCTGCCTTTCACGAACCCATGCTGGCTGGGCCTGATCCCCTGGTTGTCCTTCACGTGCCGCATGAGTGCACTCAGGATGATCCGTTCCATGATCTTTCCTGGCACTGAGGTCAGGCCTATAATTGCTTGGATCCTCCTTCCAGCCCTTCTTGTAGATGGGTGTCACATTGGCAAGCCTCCAATCATCTGGGACTGAAACATATTCCATCCTTCATATGTTCCCTCCCAAGGGTCATCTTGGAATTTCTTCAAAAAGAGAGGTAAGAAGGTAAGAAAATCTGTTCCTATAATTAAGAAGCAAATTGAAGAGGAGGTAACACAATTACTTGAATTTAGTTCTTATCATTGCCTCCTGTTATACTTAACTATTTATATTATTTCAAAATATGGAAGCCTCAGTTAGAAGATATACCTTGTACTAAGTAGTGGTCCAAACTGCATAAATGATATTTCTTTCCCTGAAAACTCTTCAGTATACCTATGGTAAGAGTTTAATCAGGCATCCTGATTTGGGGTAATGCACATATTTGGGTAAACGTTAAGTAACCTCTGAAAGTTAAGTATAAGCTTATGCTGCATAGTAACTTACTCCTTAGACTTCACTGTTTCATGTAATATTCTGTAATTCAGTGTGTTTAAATTGTTCACTGAATACTTGGCTATAAAATAAAGTTAAAAAATAAGCAGTCATTCTGCAATAAATGCTTGCCTTAAATGAATAGACAAATAATTCTATAACAGCAGAAGCTTCTTTTAATCTAACAAGTCTGGCATGCAATATCTTCAGAAGTACAATCTGTACATTCTTGATTACTTTGTACTTTACAAAGGGAGAAATAAGTATAATTACCTTCTAAAACTGTCTTAATTTTTCAACCTACCACTGAGATTCCTATATTAGCTTCAGTGCTTGTAGATACAAACCATATTGCATTCAAGAGAACATAATCCTAATTGAAAACTCTTGATTTATAAGGTCTGTTTTCTAGATGATCAAGTACTTCATCGGGTTCAAAACAATCAATGGGTTGCGGCATTTTCCCTGACTTGGGATTATTTTTTTTTCAGTCTGAGAAATTGATGAGTGGTTCATTGGCTCTGGAAAAACAATTCAGCTCCAGAAGCCAGTTTCAACTAGTGTAGCTGGGAGGTGCTGGGCTGCAAACAGACAGAAGCAGAAGTAATGTGTTGGCATCATAGCTGAGATCATACGTACTTGTTCATTTAACTTAGTTCCTACTTCTGTTCAAAGTTTCCATCTCAGATCTGGAAACTGGAGTTTGTTAAAAAAAAAACAGTGGATTTTCTGTAGCAAGATACTTGCCCATAGAATCACTGCTTCCCTAGCTGCTAGGGCTGCACACCAGTGCCTAAACGTTGCTTGACGGAATGGGGCAAGGGAAAGGTTTCTAACTGGCATTTTGGTCAGTCAATAGATAGTTTAGGCCAGTACACGCGAAAGACTGCTTCCAACCCAGTCCCATACTGCTGGAGAAAACTCCCCTTGATCTAGCGATATTCCAACTGTACCTGAAAGGACATTCTCAACCCTGCATCTTCATCTTTGGATTCATTGCTGTAGGTAAAAATAACTGATGTTATTATGCTGCAGGGTTCATTTTTACAGAACTTCAAAGCATAAGGCACAAAAGGAGCATATGAGAAGAGAAAACTTCCTTTCCCGCTTTTTTGAAAATTTGACTATAGATGGTGTATGACATATTATATGATTCTTATTATATCTCACAGATTTATACCTTCTTCTCTTTTATTCATTTAAATTTGTTATTATTTATAAACATAATTGAAAATATCAGGATAAAATTTATGATGTACTTAGCTTAGCCTGAGCAGATAATCAGCTTGCATTTAAAAATATATAGTCATAGTCCTCAAGGTAATAAATGTGAACCAAATGCAGCAAAACTAATGATGTCTCCCTGACTTTTCAGGAAGGTCATACAGCAAGAGAAATATCAGCTACTACTCTCAGGAAAGAAATTTCCCAACCATAAATTTGATGTTCAGATTGGGCTGATGTTCAGATTGTTCTCTGTTTGTAGGGTCTGACATGTTGGATAAACCGGTGCTGATAGAGATGCCTTAAAAAAATTCCAAAACTTATTTTGAAGATAGATATTTGTTTATTTGAACAAAGGAGTAAATATATAACACCTTGGGACACTGAGAGATTTATTTGGGAGCAATTAGTTTGTGTTCGTGAATATAATTGATACTATAATCATCAGGAAGAAGGCTGAAGACCAAAATTGCCTGTAGATGCCCCTAACACTTATTGTGAAGTTTCAGCTGAAGTTCTGAGGTTAAGCTTGTATATGTGTCAGTCTAAGCATAAACCCAGGAAAGCATATTGTCCCACAGAGGGAACTGTACTCCAGATCCATGACACACTGATATGTACAGCTAGACTGCTTGACCAGCGCTGAGATTATATTCTTGTCTAATCTGTTGAATGACCACATTTGAGGTCATTGCATGTGTTACTTGTTTTGCTGCTTGTAATCATTGATCTAAATGGTCTTTAGTAAAACCCTTCACCTATCTGATGATAAACTTCACGGAGTTGTTCAGCTTAGCTGGTTAGGCTTCAATGATACACTGGAAGAAGTTGCCCAGGGAAGCTGTGGATGCCCGTCCCTGGAGGTGTTCAAGGTCAGGTTGGACGGGGCTTTGAGCAACCTGGTCTAGTGGGAGGTGTCCTTGCCCATGGCAGGGTGGTTGGAACAAGATGATCTTTGAGGTCCCTTCCAACCCAAACCATTCTATGATTCTATGATACACAGCTTGCTTTTGAATACCAGTGTAAGTGCAATTGCAATATTAGGAAGTATTGACAGTGAGATGTAGACCATACTATCTTTAAAGTATTGCTTGATAGTAGAAGAAGAAGAGCAAGAGTCATTGTAGGTGCCATTGTGTTTGCCCACATAGTTTGGAAATTTTATCTGGATCTACTGCCAGAAGCACCCTTCAGAATATCGCTGTCCTGAATCATTTGCTGAAAAACGAGTCACTGAGAGATAAGTGACCTCTCATATTTCGTGGAATTATGACTCACTGAGGTTTGTTGTTTTTTTTTTCTTGTGTGTACTTTAAATATTAAGGCTTACTGTGATGTCTGCTTTGCTCTTTACTTTTGAGCTGATGTTGTTCAAAGATGTATATATAAATATCACTGACCAAATGTAATCCACAAACATAAGATGTGACTGCAACTCAGAAATGCTGTAACTGTTTGAATTTCAAAGCCAAGCGACAAAGTAATTTTAAATAAATGTATTAATATAAAGCACCACATTTTAAATATAACAGATCTTTTGTAGGCTGTGAGAAGTACATATGAGCTTGCAGGAAGAACAGACATTTCATATGTTGCTATGATGAGATTTTGATATTATCAGTGGTTGTTTAATGAATACACTTTCCATGTCTCAAATATTTTGATATAGCATTTACTAGTAACTAATTTTTCCTCTAAAATTAATCTGAATGGGAGCCAAACTCATCACCTTGTTATACAGTACAGCACAAAGGAGTAATTCAGCTCTGAAATTATAGACTAAAATCCCATCTTTACAGGGACCTAGTACTTAGATTTCTTATTTCCCAAGCTACAGTATTGTGAGGTATTCTCTAAGTTTTCTTTAAAAAAGAAAAAATTGAGTTTAAACTTGCCAAATTTAATTCACCTTTGTATCTCCCTGTGTGGGTAATATTCATATGATTTAAATGTTTACATAGTAGACCATTTCAAACTTTGGAAAAAGAAAGCACCTGGGCTTCTATACTTGAAATTGTGTCTGCCCTGAAGTCTGAAGTTAGTTTTCCTTCAATTCCGCTTTTGACTGAATCAATTGCTAAAAAATTGCTGTGGCTGAAATTAGATTCATAGAACATTTTTGAAAAAAAACCCAGTAAGAATTGATGAAGACCTGAGGAAGAAACCTCAGTCCTTAAATATGATGAGCACTAAAATAAACATTACAACGAGTTTTTTAAGTGTCTAAGGATTATTCCTTTCTTTCCTCAAGACAGAAGATGTTTAAACAATTCCACATTGCACATCTTTCTACGTGTTGCTATACATTTGAGGTTAAGTCAGTTTTCCCAAGAAGTGATCTCTAAACATGTTGTTAAGGAATACTTATGGTTTTGCAATGGACATTTTTAGCAGCTGATTAGAAAATAAAATTTTAGTTTCTATCATTAAGGGTTTCTTTTTTTGGTGGTTTCATTTACTGCTAAGGGTCTAATAAAATACTAGGGGCTTCATTCCATTTCCTGCTGCTGGAGATGAATGGCCTAGAGTAGAGTATTAAGCAGAATACAAGGTTTAGAGAGGGCCTGCAGTGGAGAGGACCTTGTTTGCTTTTATTAAATACACCTTTGTGACTGTAGACAAATTTGCTGAATTTCAGGGATAATAAATTTCATATATACCTCAGCAAAAAGAGGCAGTAGCAAGATACACAGGCTGTGCAAAGCAGCAGGAGATGTTAGAGGAGACACAACTGCATGGTTAGCTGGAGAGCATCGTGACTGGAGTCTGCTGAGCCATTGGAGAGCTTGCTTGGTCAGAAATTGAGCCATGGGAACCAAGTCAAAATTTACAGCTCCTCAACAAACTCTGGATGTCTTATTACTAAAGCTGATGTTTCAGTCTACGTCAGATAATGTGCAAAGATCTTCATGCAAAGCAGCAGATCCTTGGAATTGCAATGTAAGAACTGTAGACAAAATAGCCTTAAATATGTAAAACTGAGTTTAAGTTATTCAATGCAGTTTGAAAGAAGTTCTACTGAGTACATCTGTTAACACCATTTCTACTCGCATTATTTAATATAAGAATTATAAGTTGTTACCCAACCCTACATACAATTCACAGTTGCAGTTCACACAGTCATGATCCAAGTACCTGTGACCTTGTCTGCCTGTAAAGGAAATGTGTTAAAAAAACTATGCATTTACAAAATATGGAAAAAATCTTCGGTATTCTACTTATACTAAAGTTGAAAAAAAACCCTAGCTTTCCATGAACCCATACACAGTCACAAAATCAATGATGTTTAGACATCCACCTGGATTCTTGTCTTTGGAATTATCCAAAATTTCCTACAGAGCCAAGTAATTCCATGAAATCTTAGGAGGTAAATACAATGAGAAATGAAAGTAGAACATGGGCACAGAATTAGCATTATTTTCATAGAATCATAGAATTGTTTAGGTTGGAAAAGACCTTTAAGATCATCTAGTTCAGCTATTTCGTAGCTGCTCACCACATATTAAAATGCCTACTGCCTGTCATATGGGTGAGCTCATTTCAGATCAGTTTTTTCTCAAAGTTTGCTCGCACTCTTCACTTTAATTTTGGTAAGGTAGATGTCTGATAAAATCAGAGGCGGGCAAATTTTACTACTGTGAGAGAGAGAAGGAAGCAACTGAATTTTGCAGAGGAACTTGAAGAGTCAGGAAAGCCTGACAGCAGTAAAAGAACAAATTGAGTGGGAGAGGGAGAGAGAGGATAGTCTGGATAGGGCGTAGGGGAAGATGGGGAAGTTTATTTGGCAGAGAGAGAAAACTTCACAATAACATGGGAATACAATTATTCTTCTGGAAAAGGAAAAGGTCATTGGGAAATATTGATTCAGATACCCTCTGCATACCCCCTGACTGGTCAGAGACTGACTCAGAAGGTCTGTGGAAGGCTACTTTGCCTATGATTAGAATTTGAATCAGTCCAAGAGTCCACGGAGGGGCTAAACCCCAATTTTCGGTGCAGAAGTTGTCAACAACAGTACAGTGCAGAGTGATAGAAATCCCCTCATAGTACTAGGTTTCATACACAGAGCTCATTTATTCAGTTTTGTTCTTTCCATCTCTGTATGTGTACTTTAAATGAAAAAGGAATCACCAGACTGAAACAAATACCTAAAGACGGTGACTACTTGAGAGAGTGTACCCACAATATTCTATAAATCCAATGTAACCTATTACTTTAAAACATTTTCCTTGCAACAGCTGTAATTTTATTTGTTTAGGAAAAAATATTGCATTCTCATTCAGAAAATGTACTTTCTTTTGACAAGACATTCTTTTTTAAAAAATTCTAAACTACTTCAGGATTTTACACCTGATAATCCTCCTACCAGCTCTAACCCAGCAATAGTTGTGTCACATTGACAAATTAACTTGCTCCTTTGTTGTTATCTTTTTCTGAAAGCTGGCTTTGTATTTACATTGTGCAGTTGTTGAAAGATGGAAGAGATTTTAAGCTTTTTTTTTTTCTTAATATTTGAATTTATTTATTATATACTTTTGGGCAAGGGCTTCCTGTTTGAGTGTCACTTCAGTACATTTAGTATCATGAATAGAATCATGTTACTTTAAGCAACACTTTTCTCCTAGGAGACTGCGTTCCTAATCAGGCTTGACAGTTAATTTAAGTACAAGAATCTATCTTCTGATTTTTTTTTTAAATATTAGAAAGAAAATAACAGCAAGCCGTATACGGCTTGAGATTTTATCTCCTTCAGTTATCTTTTTTAAGGGCATTGGTGGATTTAGACAATTCATAATCAGTGCTGAAATTGAATCAGTGCTCTTTTACAGTGATATGAGAAATAAAATTCTTAATTTTATCCTATGATTGGAATGTAAAAGCAGACAAAATCAAAAGAAAGATAAATACATTTATTAAAAAATAAGTTTATGAAGTATTGAAGTTGGGGCCATATTAGACTAGAAGACCATTTTTCTTTCAACTGATCTACAGAAAGATATTTTTAAAATAGGGCTTATATTACTCATGAGACCATATTCATAGCATCATTGAGGTAATATGGAAGGGAAACTAGAAGCTAGATCAAAGTTAAGCAGCTGTTGTGCCAGGAACACTAATTACCATAATGACCAATATTGTCTCATTGCACCTTTTGTATTTTGTCTGTAGTCTTTCATCTTATGTTTACACTGTAATTTTGGATAAGAACCGACTTATTTTGTTAGGGTTTTTCATACTGTGGCTAGCCCAACTGGCTAGCCCAGCTTACTTCCCTAGCATTATACTGTAGCACAATATAAATGTATTTTGTTTAGCTTGAAAGCAAGTTTAAAGTTCTGAATTTACAGAATTTAAGTGTTCTGATTTAGATATTGAATGTTTGACTGAGCACTAGAGGTTTCTATCCTTTCCTGAAAATTTTGCATAATTTCTGCCCTTGCTTATGATAGGAAAAAATAACTTAGACAGAAAAGGGCATTCTCTACGACCTTTGCATAAAATATAATAAGTCCAATGAAATAATCAGGCAACTTGGAAATTTGAAAACAAAATCGGGATGCATTGAAATAGACTATAGGAATGTTTAATTACATTTGTTCTTAGATTTCAAAATAGCCTATTTCTAAATTATTTTTGATAGTCCTATTACTGACCTGTAAACTGGTTTATGCAGATGTAGAACAAAGTTGTTTAAAATTCAGAAATGTTCATGTGTTCTTGGAGTTCTAATGAAAGCACTTTTAAGGGGACCCCAGTGCTGATATCCTTGTGTACTGAAATTGAGGTCTGCACAATGGGCTGGGCATGTTGATCCTCAGTGCTTAATATCTCATTTCTATGTTTGCATGTTTAAAAATATAATGCATAAATTACAACTAGCTGCATATATGTTAGCCATAGTGAATGGGATGTGAGGACCCAGTGACTGGGATTCACAGCAAACAGCCAGTTGAGTGGGGCTAGCCTAAGAAAGCTGTAGGGTATCTAAGGAACCAACTGGTGGACATGACATAGGGCTTCTGTGCACCCAAACCCCTGATTGTGCTGGACTGGCAGCTGAAAATCCCATGGAATATCCTTGGGCATTTCAAGTGGCATCAGATGTCTGCTCAACCAGACCATAATCTTCACTGATGCTGAAAACAAAGGCAGGGTGTTCAGGCCTTAATGATGTGCTGGCCACCATGAAAGTGGTATCCAAACCTGACTGAGACCTTGCACCTCAATCCCATTAGTTATTCTGCTGGAACCGTCAACTCTTTTCTTTTGCAAATTGGATACTCTAGGGTTGTTTGCCTTTTTACATACTACTTAGTAATAAGAGCATTTCCCAGGAAGTAGAAAGACGTGCTTGACTACAGGAAGGCATGCTGAGAATTACTCTTCCTGCATGTGCAGGGTAGAATAATTATGAAAAGAAAATGATGGTGAAGCTCAGAAATACAACCGTTATTTCACTGGATTGTAGTTTCTGCTCCCAAAATTACTCGTGTATTTATCCACTGAGTTTTTATTCCAAGCAAAATATATGAACGTTTCTAGGGATAATGTGGACTTCCATCTTTCAGTTTTATTTTGTCATTGAGTTCGGCATTTCTGGCACTTCTTCTCCCCATGATCTGAGAAGCTGTAATGCTCGGCTGCGCACCAACTCTGCTTCAAGAGATATCTTTGACACCAACAGATTATAAAGGCTTTTGTGCTTCTTTTCTTGCCCTACTTTCATGTAGAAAAGAGGGACTGATTTAAATAACAACTCTGTTTCTACAGTATATTTTCTTATTTTATTTCCATTGGACATTAAAAAATTCCATCTAAAAGCTGCATTGGAAACTTAGAAAGCTTGAGGTGGATATTTGTGATAGACAGTTGAATTTTACTGTTTAGATTGGAACAAATTCTCTTTTCGTTGACTCCCAAGCCTGAGAGAAGGAAGATGTATTGGCCCAGACTATTATGCATTCTCTGAAGTACACAAACTTATTTTTATATAAAAAGCTGTCAGAATCCCAGCAGGAGTAGATGGAGACTGGAGAAGAAATTAATTCATATTCACCAGCTATACCCAGTCATCTCCAAGGAACTGAGTCAGGAAAACAAACTGAGCTCTAATTTCAAGCCTGGTCCTTCCTGTTGCAGAAGTAGGTATGATCAAATAATGGAATGAGAGAGGGAGCTTCAAGATGGTGCATGAGTTTTGTAGCTGAAGAAATGAAGAGGAGCCAAATGTAAGAAGGTACACAAAAAAAAAAAAAGAAAGAAAGACAAAAACCTTACAAATCTATTATTTATTTTTAAACTTAGTAGATTTTGGTATGTGGCAAATTGACATACATCGGAAATAATTGTCTAGCATGAAAGTTATATTATGTTAATATAATTTTTAGCAGAAATAGCTTTTTTTTCCTTTGATATGGATTACTTAAGAATTTCATCTTTCCTTAAAAATAAGTAAACGGACAAACTCTGTTTCACACATGATTACAGAGAAAGGCTGAAAATATGCAGCCATAAAGTCCCAAAGACCAGAGGGCAGGTCAACTAATCTAAGAAGGATGCTATCCCTCTCTGCAAACTTTGTCTGTTTTGTAACCTTAAACCATCACAGCTACAACTACTCTAAAACTCAAGATTGTCTTTCCAACTACAGCATAATTTTGGCTAAGGAAGCAGGTCGATCAGTATTGAAGAGGTGATCTGTGTTGCTTTGGAAACGTGACCAACTTGCAAGGTTGACATGCAGGTGGGATGCTGCAGTGCCCTCCCTGGCCAGCTTACTTTGGAAATGGTTGCAACGAGTCATCTCACTAGACGTAAAAGAGAAGAATTGAAACATGTCTCTACTCAGAAATTTTGCAGTAGCACGTTATGTCTTCCAAGACATGTCCCAAGTAGTTGAATTAAAAAATTAATGCTCCAAGGAAAGATTGCTCTGCTTCCATCATTACACAGATGACCTAATGTCTAAAACTGGGCCTTTCTGAAGGCCCAACTTAGCACATGGGGACCTTAGCAAGTGATAGGTGTATTGCTCCTGTTAAATATTGAGTCGATGCAGTGTTTATATGGTGAGTTAAACAAGAAGAAAAGCCTCTCTCAATTTGTCTTGGAACAGCTGAATCCCTGATGTATTAAGTCCAGAAAAATACTTGGTTGAATGGTTATTCAAGTTCTTTAGCTTCTGACAAAGATCTAAAGATCTTTTCAATTAAACCAAGGGCTATTCATCAGAACACTATATTTTCTCTTCAATCTTTGTCAGACTTCCAGTGCCTCTCTCAAGTGGTCAGTTTACAAACATATCTCCTCCAACTGAAATCTGTATTCAATTAAAGTACTCTGGCAGTAAAAAATTCCAAGTGGTAGAAGAGAAAACTGGTTAGAAATGATGGGTAAAATGGTTTGTTGTGAAATTAAAAATTTTATTCTTTCTCTTTCCTTCACATATTTGTTCAATTTTGGTAAGTTTAGGGTTTTCATCATCTACCTTTTGCAGGATGAAATAAAAGAAACATTTGAAAGAGCAAAAAACGCCATTAATTTTGCATCAGTTAAGGGAATAAAGCAGTGCCTGAAGCCCAAAAAATCCCCTAATTTTTTTACAAAACATTTAACTTTTCTGTCTTACTAGTTGACATCTGATGACAATAGACATCAGATTATCCCAGAATTCATGAACGGAATACATTTCCAAGTATTCCTGTTTTGTTAACTGAAGCGTGATGTCCAGGACATCGAACACTCCTGAAACAGGTTTCAATGAAACAATATGTGTGGATTAAACTCAATAGATATATATGTGACAGGATTGAACAACATACTGTTGTTCATATTGATTCAGCTGATTCTCCACTGATGGTGGAGAAGATAGCTAATTATGGAATAGCATTTGAGAAATCCTGTCATCTAACATTTCTGCATAATTTTAAAACCCCCTGAAATATATGCTTTGAAATGTTTAAAGATGACAGTACTGTCATACATGTCTCTTCAATGTCGTACTGGTAATGTACAGGAACAAGTGTCAGGCTTCCAAATGACACGCAGGGTGCAACTAGAATCATAGAATATTTTGGGTTGGAAAGGATCTTTAAAGACCATCTAGTCCAACCCCCCTGCCATAAGCAGGGACATCTTCAACTAGACCAGGCTGCTCAAAGCCCCATCCAACCTGACCTAGAATGTTTCCAGGGATGGGACATCTACCACCTGTCTGGGCAACCTGGGCCAGTGTCTCACCACCCTCAGCGTAAAAAATTTATTCTTTGTATCTACTCTGAATCTCCCCTCTTCCAGTTCAAAGCCATTACCTCTCATCCTATGATTACAATCCCTGACAAAGAGTCCCTCCCCATCTTTCCTGTAAGCCCCCTTCAGATACTGGAAGGCTGCTCTAAGGTCTCCCTGGAGCCTTCCCTTCTCCAGGCTGAACAACCCCAACTCTCTCAGCCTGTCCTCATAGCAGAGGGGCTCCAGCCCTCTCATCATCTTCATGGCCCTCCTCTGGGCCTGCTCCAACAGGTCCGTGTCCTTTTTATGCTGGGGGCCCCAGAGCTGGAGGCAGCACTGCAGGTGGGGTCTCACCAGAGCGGAGCAGAGGGGCAGAATCCCCTCCCTCGCCCTGCTGGCCACACTGCTGCTGATGCAGCCCAGGATGTGGTTGGCTTTCTGGGCTGCGAGCGCACATTGCTGGCTCATGTTGAGCTTCTCATCCACCAACACCCCCAAGTCCTTCTTGTCAGGGCTGCTCTCAACCCATTCTCCACCCAGGCTGTATTTGTGCTGTTTAGTACTGTGTCCTGAGAACAGAGAGCTTGGATGCAAGGATTAAAGGTTTTTAAATACCAGCTAAATTCTATGATAATGGAGACACTGATATTTCTTTCAGCCATACCAGCAGTGCTGTAGCTAAACTCTTCGTTATGCTCACAGTGAAACTGGTAAAAACTTGGTGTCTCTTAGACAAATGTCTACTTCTTGTTGAAAGACCAACAATATGTTAGTACTTACGCTCTTCCACTTTTAGAGGCACCTATGCATCTTATCTTTCTCCAGTGAAATGCTGCAGGATCACTGGTGGTCTGGCGGTGTACTGGGCAGGGCAACACGTTCCCAGAAAAGCTAGGGAAAAAGGACAAGTCCCAGGGATACCTTGCATTTTCATCCCATGCCCTGGGGTGGGGGCCCCTGAGGACAGGGACGTCCCTTCTTCCTCCATGAGATGAGGACAACTGGGGGAAAGAAACGAGGCAGACGCTACTCAGCTGTGTCCGAAGCCATGATGGTATTGCAGCGCTAGGTGAGATCACAGTGCTTTTATTGGGTATACAGATTGTGAAACACACACATCTTTGCACCCTTACTTCTCCAGACAGGAATTTGATTAAAAGTTTTGATTTGTTTCTGAGAGAAAAAAATCTTTGATATGAAAATAGGGAGAATGCAAGACTGTCTGTTGTGTATTGTACCTTTAAAGTGTATGTGATAATAGTGAAACAATCGTTTCCTATTTATTCTACCATTTTTTATACTTATGCTGAACCAAATAAATTACTGTCAACTTCAAGCATTCAAAAATCATGACTCAGGTCTTTAAAAATGCCATGAACTTCAAAGGGTTTATTTTCTTTGCTTTCTGTTTTTGAGCCATCAGAGATCACATTTTTAAGCTTTTCTCCAAAAGTAAAAGAATGATTTATTTTTTGCTTAGGTTTTAAAATGAATTTTCTTTAAAAAACCACACCAAATAACGTGAGACTTGATAAAATCTTGAGGGTTTGCAGTACTTTAAGAAACTGTAGTTTTCTGTCTTTGATTTTTCAGTACACCAGCCTTGTTTCCACTATAATATCCTACTCTGAATTAAAGTGGAAGAGTATTTCAAAACACAGCTTCTATTTTACCATCTTCCAGGTAATTCAACCTGCCCACCCTCTTGCTGCCTGGCAGCAGGGAAAGTCTGTTGGCGCATCATTCAGAGCGGAAACTGTAAATCCGGTTTTCAGGCACCTGGGGGACTGTTCTGTGCTCTGACCCAAACCAAAGGATTGTTTGGAAATTAAGCTCATGCTTCCATGTCACATCTCCCAGGGCTTTCTCAGCAACCTAACACTGGCTGCCACTTACCTTTTTAAAAAATTTACCTTTTTAAGTTACTAATCGTTGCAACTTTTGAGAATCCTAAACGTTTGGTGTGTTCTATCGACTTCTGTTTTAAAGGGAAGAGAACGTTATTTATTGCTTACAGCTTTCTTTACTAGAATCCCAGTAGGCAGAGTACTGTGTTTGTCTCCAGTATTCAAACCATCACAGATTACTGGAATGTTATATTAATTGCTTATTGTTGTTCTTTGTTTCTGATAGGTTGAAGCCCTATCTGAGTTTTGATTTTGCATACGACACAAAGTGAAGCCAGCATTTCTTAATCATTTTTGAAAAAGACCACATGAAATTGCTTCACACCCAGTGAAAAGCTGAGTGTTGCACTGACAGAATGGAGTTTCTGTCACCAAAGCCTACTTTCCAGTAACCCTTTCTTTAATCAGTTTCATAAACAACATTTGTTCCCATGTAAAATTTTGTATTTCATTTTGCAAGGATTTGTGACAACAATTTGCCTGGCTTCAGGCCACGGAAGGGCACACTGCAAACTTTTTTCCTTCAGGACCCTGTTTTTTTCAGCATCTCTTCCTGGTTGAAATCAGCAATGATTGACATCCTTTTGAATTTCAATTTGGATTTATCATTTAAGTTACTGCAGACATGTGGGTCTGGATTTGTAACCTGATAGCAGCAATTATTTCTTATTTTGAGGATTAGTTGTATTGGGACATCCCAAGGTCAGTGAAAAGCCTTGTTTTGATCCTATATAAATTAAACACCTGTAGAATTCTTAGGCAAAAGAATAATGTGTATGTACCTTCTACCGAAGGCCCACATACTTGTGGAGATTTCACTATTTAAATTAGGAGATACTTACAATATATGTTACTTCTGCAGTTTTCCAGTTTTCAGTCTTTTGCTGAATATTCATTCATCCAGCAAAAAAATCTGATCCTGCCTGTGGTTTGTTTCCTTCCTGGTGTGGAAAAGACCAATATTTCTTGGCCCAAGATAGAATGAATTTCCAAGCTGGTAGCATAAAATTTCATAGCTGTCTCATTTAAATGTTAAGACAGTGAAAGAATTCTTTATAATATTATTATTCAACCCTTGTTTCATTTATAAAAATCCAGTATCATCTATATCCTTTTTAAGGATGGAAAACAATGTAACTAGCAATTGCTAAGTAATTTTGTGTATAAAATACATAAGTCATTATACTTGAGTTAACTGCAGCCTTCTATTCCTGATGAATTCTATGTTTCTCAAGCTCTTTCAGAGTGTTTTGGTAAAAGGAGACAGATCACGATTCCACAGTGGAATCAGCAGGGAAGTTACAGAGTGGGAGGAAATGATGAAAACCGATTTCTGATGCTGACCTGTTATGCTTCAGTGTTTAGCAACTGATGTGATAAGACCTAATACAATTTTTCATGACTTTTCAGAAATAGAAAGAGCTAGAGATTAAATTTTAATTAATATATTCTTATAATATCTTTTTTCAGTTACTCCTAGCTCCTTTCAGAATAACACTGTCTAACATATATGTTGGTCCTTCATGGATCCAGTTTTGTTGATTTTTATTTTTTTTTTAAATAAGTGTATGTTCTTCTGACAGACAGAGGTCTTCACAATATGTTCTAATTATAAAAGAAGTTTTAACAGGCCAAAACTAAAAGCTACCATTTTAATTCATTTTGGGGAACCAACTGTTCAAAGCAAAAGGAGAATAAAATCTCTTCAGTTGTTTTAGAATATTTAGAATATTTCTGAGCATGGACTTTGTAAAAAAGACTAAAGTAAATCTTCAGAAACCTATGGCTTGCTATAGAATGCAGTGACTAGTTGTATTGCTCATTATCATCTAGGTTAGCTACTTTGTTGTAGCATATCTAAGACCTTGCAGAAAAGTGTGTATCCGTTAAGGATACAGATATTTGAACCTAGTGTATGCATCATGGAATGTGAAAAATGGCACTACAGAATGAACTGGATCTTAAACGCTTGAACAGGTCTGCTTGACGTGGTGACAGAGATGGTTCACCAAAGTTTAGATGCTACAATAGTTCAGTTTGCTGGTAGATGGACCCACTTATGACCAATTCTACCTGTTTTAAAGAGCATTCTACCACAAAAATCTGAGCAAGGAAGTATCAGCTTTTAAAATTGAATCACTTTTAAGTCTTGATATGTTGATATGAGGCTCACGCGACTGGCACTTTGGTTACACTTGTGCATTTTCTGCAGTCAAGATGCAATAAGGGACCCAGTCAGTCCATGGCACGGGGTGGACCATGATGTTGTACTGCTGCCGGAAAGAGTATTATCTGGTAATGCTCCTTTGACTATAAAGCTCTTTATGATTTACCCTCAAGCAGCAGGGGCACATAGACTGAGACAGAGTTGTTGAGCCACAGCTGGGAAATAATCTCTTGCCTTTCAGCACAGAACTCATGATTCACAAATTCCAGGCATCTAACAGGAAAATTCAGGAGACGTAGATTTGCTTCCCCTAAAACCATTGCTTCTGGATACAACGTTTTGCATTCATACTCCAGGTCACTGGGCAGAACAGAATGTACTACTGCTTTGCTTCTTGTCTACCAGGCAGCAAAGACTGAGCTTCAATGGTGTGGACTGTTCAGAAGGTATCTGTTACTGTGAATGGGTAAAGCTGTATTATAACTGGCCTCCTAACGAAACAGGACTACACACAGGGAAATTGTATATAATGTCTGGTTTATAAAGCTGAGACAGGAGGCAGAAGTTCTGCTCCCCTATCCCTAGTTTAAAAATAGCACTTTAAGATGCAAACAAAAAGCCATAGGAGTAATCTTTTTAAAAGCAGTTACAACTATACCTAATGTGTGTGCGTTTAAGTATGTATATCTAAGCAGAAAGAGTAAAAGAAAATATATTCATATATATATTCATATATTAAATGTCATTCTAGATATGTCCAAGAAGTTTAATTTTCCGAGACATATTAGGAGTGTTAAATCTTTCTTCCAAGCCCTCTTTGCAGTCCCTTTGTTCGTTAAATCAACTTTGACTAGTACTGCATTGTCTTTAGCTTGTGTAATGATCCATTAATTATTAAGAGAAAGAACTGAAAAATTTCTCTATTTGTCGAAACATCATCATCCATATGAACTAGCAGCTTGCTTAATTCTTCAGATTTTCAAGTACTAAAGGAATTTATTGCTTGAACTCCATGAAACTGGTTTGAACGTGGTTGTACTTCACCACACCAGAAGCACACAGCAGTGGTCCAACAGGCACGGACAGTTGCCAAGAAAAAATCCTGTTTGATGGTAAGAATCACACCGGATGTGATCAGTTGACTGAGGAATGGATTTCCTGTGTGATATAAGCTTGTTTATTTTTCTGGCTCTTCAGGATGCTAGAACATTTCCTCATGGCCAGGAGAAACAAGATGGGGGAAGAATAGAGTGGAATGCCTTTGTTCGTTTTTTTTTCTGTTTTTAATATTTTTATTCCAAAGTATCTCTCATTTTAAGTTCCTCCTTTTACAAAATATACTTTTAAAGAAGGAATCTTTATCTTCTTCTGACCGAGTGTGCTTCTTAATGAGTATTTGATATGGGAAACAAGTATCAGGCAATACTGTAATGTAAGAATACTCGTGTATATTTTAAAGTAATTCAGCTTTGCAGTTTAAGTAACTTCTACTTATCCATCCATTTAGAACACGCTGTTGTTTTCACTTCAACAGTACTGAGACTCCCAGCCAGATGCTTTCACTCTATTTTGGGATACATAATCAAAACATCATCTCTGCCATAAACAGAAACCTATTCGTGGTCCTTAATTATTCTCTTAATGAGGAAACATATTCTGTATTTCAAATGAAATATGCTCAATATAGATCCAAGATGAAAATGAAAGCATGCACAAAATCAGTGTTTCTATTAATGATTTGCTGAATCACCTATAATGCTACGTATTCATTCAGTGTAATGTATAGATATTTTCATCTGTCAGTCAGCAGTCACATCCTGCTGTGAATTTTATGCATGAACTATCTATGAATGCAAGCACCGACAGCCTGATAGATGTCTGAACTGTAGATAATAGCAATAATTTATCTAATCAGACATGATGCTTTAAATGTCTGCTTCATAAAGTTGCTGTTGTAGTCCAGCTGCCACTTTTAATACTCAGATACTGTTTCACTGTGCACAAAAGTTGATGGACAAATGAAAGAAAAAAAAGTGTCTACTTTGAAACAATTAATTTAGGAATTGTTTCACGTATTTGCTCCTCTGTGCTACCAACATTTTCAGTCTATTACGACTGGCTTGAGAGGTGTTCCACCCACATGCAGTCTCATGAACAGCTTTTGAATAATTTTTTTTCCATTTAAAGAAATTGCAGAAAGGTGGCATTATCATAGTTATTTAGCCCATCTTATATAAGAGAAAAATTCTCTGAAAAACCCTATAGCTTATAAACATGAAATTCATATGAAATTCAAGGCTGTCATGGACCAGAATTCACTGGTGATTTAGGAAATCACCTGGGTCTTCCAAACTGGCTTTAGGTACCTCTGTTGCTGTATAAATTCCTTATTTCTGAGTACCTTCTCACAGCTGGCACACTGAGTGCTGAAAAATACATACTGTTGGTAGGGACTAACAACTTCTGAATTTCCAGAGTTTTAAAAGAGATCCGTGTATTGGAGTGGTGACTGTATAACTTTAAGGGATGTTAAGCAGCCAAAACTGGTTATAAATATTCTCTTAGCAACTAAGAATTTTTAGATGCCCCTGTAATATCACTTGTGTAGGCATTGGAACAAGAAAACCAAGGAGAGAGGCAACTGAGGGTTATGGGACCCCTGAGAATAGGAAATATACAACTTATATTTAAGAAAAAAACCCCACACAAAACAAGCAACTAAAGTTCCATTGCTTTGATTTCAGGCTTGTGTAAAGGTTTAAATTATACCATGATGAAAAGGAAAATTGGACGTGCATAGAAACTAACAAAATAGGATTAAATTCAATGCAAAAAATAGAATTACAGAGGGTAACTTGTACCAAATAACAATAATTGATTTTTCTAAAAAAGAAAAAAACCATTTTTGATGCATTATCCAGGGAAAGTGTTGATAAGTATGGGATAGGTTCATTCAAGAAATAATAAAGTAATAAAGATAAGAAAATGGGCAAAGTTGAAGAAACAGTGGGTCATGCAGAAATGTTGTTCTGGACAGAATTACTAATGAATGTCAGGGACTGGGATCTGATATGCTTGCAGAAACAGGGAATGAATGCTACTGTAGGCAGCATGATGAAAAGGTTATGAAATTCTCCAGATAACACTGCTCAGCTAAATTCAAGAAGAAGAAGCCCAAAACAGGTCCTCACCTGAAGACTTTTCAAGGTGATAAGGGTGACAGTGTTTTATGCAAATGGGAACTACAAGAGTTTGACTTCCTTAGTTCAACAGAGTGAAGGTGGAAGAGGTTGTCTCAGTACTCACTGTGTACATACAAGGGAAGAGGGAGAGATACTTCATCTGAAAAAAGCCATGACAGCATGGGACCAAATTGATATGAGCTGGCTATGATTAATGGAACAACTGAAAATTTATATAAATGAAGTTCTGAAGCAGCTTTCCAGAGAATATTCTTGACAGACATAATTTTTAAGACACTTTGAGCACAATGTGAGGTACAATATGTTATGAAGGGTGACTAAATGTTCCCCAGATGGCCTCTCACTATGCTGTGCCTAATACATTGACTGCACAGATTTGTTTACCTTTCTAAGGCCATTTCCATTTGCCTACTCTTTTCCTGTAGATTAAAGTTTAAGCCTAACAGTAGCGTCTCATACTTGGTGGTTCAATACAGTGATTGATGAAGGCACTCAGGCCCCAGTGTGTCTTTTTTTTTTTTTTTTCCCCAGCTGTCTCGGCTAATCTGATAAAAGATATCACATCTCTGTACAAACTTTGCCCCTCCTACCCAAATTCAAGGATTGCAAAACCTAGTTATATAAATAGATGTTTACTCTGAAGTTGAGAGTATTTTGCAGTATAAGAAAACCTACCGAGTTAATGCTCATGCCATGATTTGTTTTGTCAGTAAATAAGAATTCTTTCTCAGTGCTTTCTATCTGGTGAAAGCCATGAACACTAAGTACATTACAAGTTTTTCAAAAACATACTTAGCCATGGTGCACTACTTACTGCAATCAATACTCTTCTGCCAGTGTGGAAATCCCCAGGTTTCTCCTTCATAACAGTAAATGTTTCTAATTCTATCTGGCAGTGCCTGAGATCTAATTAAAATCTGTGTGCTCTTTGATATGAAACAGATCAAAGTTAAATTTGGTATTCTTAGCATCCAGCTTTTCCTTCTCTTTCCGAATGCACTCTTCTTCTCTCTAAAAGTATTTTGCAGAAGTTCAGCAGACTGTTACCTTCTCTGTTTGAAGATTTTCTTTTTTCTGCGTCATTGGAAATCTCTGACACTTTGATAGACTCAGTGGAATAGATGACACGCGTGCACTGGGATTTATGCATAAATAGAGTAAGGAATAGGATGAAGCATATCCTCAGCTAATGTAAATCAGCGGTGAAACACCAGAGTTCGAGTGATTAATAACTGCTGAGATGGTTGCCTAATGGTTTTTACATAACAAAACTCATACACACTGATAAACAATATTTTCCATTTAGAAGGGCTGAACGAACGATAATGTAGATAGAGCTCTGCTTATGTAACCTGAGATACTCAGTCTTTACTACTAGAAGCTGGAAGGACTATTCAGAGACATATTTACATAGCATCCAACTACAGGAAACACTGTCCTTTGTCTGAAAACCTATTTCAGCCTCCAGTATAACTGAAAATATTGGAGCTTCTATGAATCAAGATCTTTTTTTGTTTATCATGACTACTAAATATGATCTGGTTTAGACTTTGTTTAGGCACTGTGAAAGGTGTTTTCTGCCTTATTTAAAATACAGTAGAGCAGGCAGATATAGAAATCACTGTCTTTTGCTGTCCATCTTAATGAAGAGTGTTGCCAAGGTACATGAAGTAGGCAATCTGATTCAAAGAAAAAGGTAATTAATCAATTAAAATATTTATATCCTGGACCTCAAATATGGAGAGTAGATGAAGATGATATTCATACTGAATTTTTTTTCTCCCAGATTTCCCCATTGGTAAGTTAGACATCTAGCATGAAGTGATCTTCCTAGCATATAGGGGTCATGGTACTACTTTAAACACAGTTTCAGTGTCAAGAGAAGTAGCGTCCCAGATCTGTGCTTCTTGTTTGAGGAAACAGAACAAAAATAAGTGACATGTGAGAAGATCCCATTCCCCAGATGCTTCTCAGGTGGTAAGGCTAGTGCCAGCGCTTCCATTGCTTCAATCCCCCAGCAAGGAAAAGCACCTTTGTGGAGCAGGTAAAAGCTCTGACTCTTCCTAACAGTTAGGCACAACCTGAATACGGCAGTATTTGGTGCTGCATCATCTTGCTCATAGATGCTTTTGCTGCTTAGTGGAGCCCATAGTCATTCAAAATTGAGAGACCTGGGTCTGTTTAGCCTGGAGAAGACTGAGAGGAGATCTCATCAATTCCCATAAATATCTGAACGGTGGGTGTCAAGAGGATAGGGCCAGAATCTTATCAGTGGTGCCCAACGACAAGACAAGGGGCAACGGGCACAAACTGGAACACAGGAAATTCCGTCCCATCATGAGGAAGAACTTCTTTCCTTTGAGGGTAACAGAGCACTGGAACAGGCTGCCCAGAGAGGTGGTGGAGTCTCCTTCTCTGGAGATATTCAAAACCCGCCTGGATGCGATCTTGTGCAACCTGTTCCAGGTAAACCTGCTTTGGCAGGGGGAGTTGGACTATGATCTCCAGAGGTCTCCAACCCCTACCATTCAATGATTTTGTGTGATTCTGTGAGGAGTGGAATGACTGGGCAGAACCCAGAATCTGAGATGGAGATCTGCAAAAATAAGTTGTATGGCCTAAAAAAAAGCTAACCTTTCAGAGGCAAATGCTGAGTGGAGAGATGTTTGTTAAGACTGTTCTCATACATGGTTTGGGTACCTTAATCTGTTATGAGTCCCCATGTTTGACTCTATATTTACAACTCTAATTCCCTTCTGAAATTAGAGCACTCAACGGGCAGAAGAAAATCAGTCTCTGTGACACTTCACGTACAAAAAAACCTATTAGGTAGGAATTAAGGGCCTCAGGATGTTAAGTGGCTTTGGCATTTAAGATGTCCTGATTGTTCTTTTCCCTTGGTTAGACATAGGAGACACAGATAGCCAGTGGCAGCTCCTGTGATTGAGGAGACTCTTGCTTAGCTGTGATCGAAACTGATTCTAAATATGGGTTTCTTCTTCATTTAAATATTGGCTTCTCCTTCTGTGCCAGTTGGGTGACTGCTCTTCAAGACAGAGCCTAGGCTGATCAGACACCATCAGGTTGTACTGTTGATTGGTGACAGAATAATGAACTTGTTTAAGGTTTATTGATGAAGAGGAAGAATGACCTTGACAGTCCGCCAATGTCTTTGATGGATAGCTTAACCCTCAGCAGGTTTAGCTGCTCACAAGCATTTTACTGGCAAAAACAAAGTCACCAGGTGAAGTCATCAGTAGCAGCACTGCTCAGGAGCCAGAAAGTCTGGAAGCCAGTAGAAAGAGAAACTTGTGGAGATGTATTCTTAGCCTTATTTCCAGCTTGCGACATCCCATTGACTCTAAGGTCTATGGGAAACGACTTAGTTCAGTGCTGTGGATTGAATTACAAATGATGTAAAGCCAAAGAGACTAAACCATTTTGAAAAGTTTTTTAATTATAAGGTGGTAATTACCTGGTAGCAAAAACCATGCTCAGATATATGTTGCTGCCAAAATAATTAATTGGGTGGAAGTGAGAACCCAAAGCACAGCAGGAACTTGGTGCTAAGTTCTCCACGGCTTTTACAGAAAAGAGCAACAACAGTCAAAAAACCCAATGTCTCCTCTCCACTCAATATGGTCTGTGTGAAAGTATTCAGAACAGAGCCTAAAGGCTCACAGAGATGCTTTTTAAGACTCTTCTCTCATTTAGGAACTCCACTTTCACTTTTTTCTTTTTCTTTCAACAGCAGTATATGCACTCTTCAGAGAAATGGGAAGAGCAGTCTGGTTTTTGGGGCAGCATTAATTAGCTCGGGGTGCAGATGCGGGGGGACAGAGAGTAAGTAGAACCCATTAGAGTTGTAGGAAAGCAGCTTTGTCTTTTTGACTATTTGAAGCTCATAGTTGCTCTGTAAGATGCCATGCAGAATTTAGTATGGCAAGAAATTGTTCCTTAGCTTCAAAATTACATGTTGTATATAAAAGGCATGAGAATGTAGACTGAGTTGATTGCCTCTGTGAATACCGAATCCACCCAGAATCCCTGACAGCTGGAGACAGGTTGAGTCTACACCACTGTAGAGACCATTCAGGATTATTTGTTTGTCTTGCTTTGCATTGGTGTTAAAGACTCAGACGAATATTTGTAAGATGTTGAGTCAGTGACTGTTTTGTTACATAATAAACCAATGACAAATCAGTGGAGTTCTGAGAAAAGCGTGGTTTGGTTTTTTGTTTAGGGGTGGTTTTTTTATCCGCTGCCAACTTCTAAACTTCTGAGAGCAATTTAAGTGCCCGAGAAACATGTCAGATTGAGGCAGAATGCCAGATTAGTTCATTCCCTAGCTTGACAGTGGCAGAGTAAACTTCCCCTCTTCTTTCTCTGTGTTCTGGACGGGAGAAATCACCTTTCAGAATGCAAAGCAAGTCCATGGCTTTCACATCCTCCTTTCTCTCCAACTGTTAATGAAGTGTCAGCGATATGTGCTTGTTCCATGAGCCTTGGTTTATTGAGAGCAATTTTACCAAGCAAGTAATAGTAATAAGTTTGTGGTCATTACTGTGTTTTAAAAGAAAATCTGACTCTCTGCACAGAGTGAGATATCTGCATCAGCAAAGCCTGAATGCAGAAGACAGATAAATTGAGATGCAGATAAGTTCTTGTTCACTGCTGGGGACGATATGCTCCCAGTTGTGGAGTTCAGTGTGAACACGGCATCAGTATCTGTGGGCTTCTGAAAATAAATGATCTGAAGTCGTGTTAAACAGTCTTTCCTCTTCTCTTTATGAACAGTTTGAGGTCATGAGTGGTTAAGGTAAGGGAGAAAGAAGTAGTATTTTATCCATCTAGCACCCTATTCTAATTGCAATCAATTAATAAATAATTGAGAAAAGGAAAGTTTTCTATGAAAATAGAGTTCTTAGAACAGTTTTTTCCTGTACAAGAGGTTTTTTTAATTTTTCCTGTGGTCTCTGGAAATCTGCAGAACAGAATCCCTTCTATGTAGCTTAGTCTGCTGATGGCTGTTGCATCTGCCTGGTCATACTACTTACATCCTAGTTTTTTATTTGTTGTTACTTTGTGCTTATGAGCTTATGTGGCAACCTGGCCTTACCTTCAAAGTTACATCTGTCTGAATTTTTGTGTTTATTTCCCAGGTTCCGGCTGTTGGTGCTTGGCCGGGCTGGTATCCTCCCCTGCTGCACAGAGTTTAAACGAGACAACAGCCTTCTGGTCCTCTCTTCTAAAGCAGCAGGCGGCAGAGGTGGGCATTTTGGTGAAATGCAGTAACTTGTGGTATTCAGGATGTCAGACTCCACAGATATCGCTCTTTTCTCTCCTTCCACCTTGGAAGAAGTCTCTTTATATTGTTCACTTTTTCTTTATTTAAACTTTTTTTTTTCCTCTACTTTTTTTATGTCTTGAGGTAAGTGCAGAGCGGTTCTGTGGCACTGTGAGCTGGAAGGCAGCGATATCATCCATTTGACACCAGCTTCAGTTGTCCTTCTCAGTGCCGATTTAAGCATTTTTTTCTGTTACATTGTCAGCCCCTGGAAAAATATTCAGAATATGCAATAGCGTCATGGTACATCAAAGTAGGAAATATCAAATTAGACAGGGCTGATTAGAGAGTCATTATAAGAAATATGCAAAGCACACACTAGATAAATTGAATTACCTATAGCCAAAATGTTGCATGCAGATATCCTCCAGTATAACAGAAGGCAAATTGAACAGAAAATAAAGCTTGCATGGTGTTTTGCACAGGGTTTTGAATCAGAAGCAATGGAAGACTGCCTCAGTATCTTTGGGTCAAGCTCCATTTGACCCAAATGTGTTACCAAGCAAGGGATACTGGTGCTACCAGTGTTACCTGAAGTGCTGTCGGCAGACATGCTATTTACCTCACGAAAAATGAGAAGGTGTGAGATCAAAACCAATCTTTTATTTTAAAAAAAATCTGAGTCTACAGTGACTCCCTATAAAGAAGTAATACCATACAGAAAAACAGGCTAAAGTGCATGTTGTGAAACTTTTATAGTTTGTAAAAGGTGGTTTTGGAGTTACGTGGACAGACTCCCTGCTGCAGAAGCTCTCTGCTCAGATTCCCTGTTGCCGTGTGGAGCCCTTCACTGTATATAATTCCTGCAGGAATAAAACACAGTGCCATCTAACAGTGTTAGGATAGGATGGTAATAATTCCATACAATGAAGATTCCTAAAGTTGTCCCAATGAAGTTCACTGTTTTTAAGATAAGTGATAATTTCCACCACTCAGAGATGATGACAACCATTATTTAGGCCCCCTACATGACATAGCAATGTTTAGCACCTCAAAGTACACAATTTCATCTGATTTCACTAATTGAAAATACTAAAAATAGCAGCTGGGATTGCACTCTAGCTCCGTAGCATCCAGATGTTCTCTTCTGGACATAAGAGGGGTTTTATCCCTATTTGAAATAGTCCCCATCAATCTTCTGCAACAAAGCAGATGACTGTTAACAGACATTATTTGTGAAAACACAGAGAGGGCCAAGCAGACTGGTGTCCAGATTGTGGCTAAGCCCTGTCACGATGAAGACGTGACGTGCTCCCCTGCCTCTTGTATATCAGACAGGATTAGTCTAAGATATGTGCTCTGTGTATGAGTCTACAGTTGCTGCTTTCTGTAGGATGAACCTACTGTGGGCAACCGTCCTTGTGGCCCTTTATCCAACTGAAGTTGGCCACTCATCCATGCTATGGGAGCCTTGCGTTTGATTTCCTGCCGAAGGCAATCTGCCCTGCTCTGCATAGTGGCTGGGAGAAGAGCTTCCTCTTCTTATGACAGTGAATTAGAAAGAGAACGAACATGAAAGGCTGTCTAGTCTAGTGAAGGGATGTTGATATGGGAGAGGAAAGATCTGAGTTCTCAACTTTGTTCCAAGGACACTCTCTCTCCACATTTTATTTGACGGTATTTGAGTGCAGTGTGACAAGACTCCTTACTTTCTGCATCTCCATTTCCACTGGACACTACTGTCCACTCCACACTGGCTCCAAAACTGCATTTGCAAAGACCAGCATTTTTGTGGAATCTACAGGGTGGTGATCCACATAAAAGTACAGCTTTCATACAAAAATTAACCTTTTTCCCAAGTACCGTATAATCTAGCCTGCAGTCAAGCTGAAAATTTAGTCATTCAGGGCTTTCAAGGACTTGAAGACATCAAAGCATTCTCATTTTAGCAGATTTTTCTAGACAACTCCCCTGACACAGATATTAACCTCTTCAGATTATAATTGATGTGTGTTCACATGTTAAGGAGAATGGAAAATAGGATCTGTAAAAGCAGAGCTTTTACTACTCTTACACATCTCATTATGCTGAAGAGAAATAGTATATTTGGAAGACTAAGCAATGTTGCCAAACTCTAGTCTGAATATTGGAATACCGTACAAGCCAATCTATTTTAAATCCCATTTTAACTTTCTACAGTTTTGTTCTCAAATATCTCAAAGGTATTTCTAAAGCAAAGTTTAAGTATTGAGCTGAAGAAGGGCTGAAACAAAAGCCCTCTTTTTAACTTGAAATATAAGCTAATAATTAAACTTGACTCAGTACGTAAGGAGAGAGCATTAGCCAACCCGTATCACCGCAGGCAAGTCACATTGTAATTCACTTGTCTGTATGAGGTTTTCTGGGAGCTCAGTCTAATCTCATTTACACCATTGCAACTCAGTTTCTCCACGGTTATAAATGTAGCTGGGATAGGGCACCGAAGTCACTAATACAGGCTCCAGAAGTACTTGATCAGATATATTTTCTTTCTTGAATTTCGCTTGTGGCACCATCATCTCAGCTTCCTTTTGCCTCACAGGTTGAGTCACTGTATTTGTGGTCTTAATTTTAAATTCCTAATGTGATGAACACTTCAATCACCACCCCCCGCATAAATGCTGGTTTACATGATTTTTATTTATGTTTTACATAAATAATTTAACATAATTTTTCTGAATGAAAATAAGAATATAATGAATTACTTTTTATTTTCAGTCAATGCTGCAAACAATACTCAGTTGTGATGAGGGTTCCTTTTGTGTCTTTTGCAGAAAGATTTAATGATTTTATGATAATCAGATCTCTAAAGGCTACCTCTCAAAAAAAATGACCTAAAGAGCTTTCATTTTTTTCCCATCGGTAATGTATTCTTTTTTTGAGAATATACGCTTGCAAATTAATTTAAATCTGGAAGAAAAAATATTTGTCTGAGAAGATAAGCTTGTACCTTGCCGAATGCAAGTTTAAGCAAGGGATAGGTAAGTGTTTGCCTTCTGATTTTTTAGTAGAATTAGCTTTAGGCAGGTGACCTTTCAGAACAACGTTCCTTGCAAATAATTTTGTATTCAGGTTGGTTGTGGAAAGTTACACAAATTACTTTGTGAAACAAAAAGCACACATTAACATAGATGGTCAGCCTCCGTAATTACTGCATCCTGCAACTTGGCTCTATACCTGAATAGAAATAGCGTATCTATACGACATTGTGTAAGGAAGGGGTAGGGGATCACAACTAATTGCTACCTTCTCTCTCTTGAAGGCTACCTATTTGAATTTATATTAAAACCAAATGTGGTTCAATAACTGCCCATTCTCTTCAAGCTCGGATGGTCTGTAGCTGCTGGCATTCCAAACGCTGCATCAGATCTCATGGTGCTCGTTAATTAGCGTTTACTGGTTTTCAGCCAAAATTTGAACTTCTAATATCCTTCATGCTTTTTAATGAACTTCCTTGGGACCTAAATTGAGAAAATCAGCCAGTTCCTAGGCACTACTTAGCAGCAGCTCCTCCATCCTTTCCTCTCTACTAATAGCCCACAAATACAGGGCTTCTAGTCGTTATCCTATATAAATCCAGAAAATCACCTGAAAGAGATACTGTACTTCTCAGGCCTCCAAAGAATGTGAAACTGGAGCTGTAACTTTTCTTAAATTTTTAGCCTCAAGTTGACTAAATAGATGTCTGTATAAAAGTTCACCACCTCTATTCATGAAGAGAAGTAGATGAATAACTCTACAAGCATGTTGGTGAATGAGTTGAAGGGGCAAAGGAAGCTGATACGTCTGATCGTCCCAACCTACTGGAGACAAGAATTGGATCTGGCAGCACACCTTCTCCATGGCAGATGATTGATACCAGGGATTGGAAAAGTAGCAGAGTTCCCATGTTTGAATTCCTGACACGAGATCAGCTTTAGCTTCGGCCACCAGCTCTCTCACCAACCAGCCCATGGTGGTAGGTAAAGAGTAGGTAGGTGGTGGCCCAGGCTAAAAGTCTCAGATAATTCATCTTGATTTGCTGCAAATCCACAGGTACCTACCTACACACGCTGCTAAGCGAGTGCTACTTCTTCCCCCTGCAACAGTTGTGCAAGTGGATCACAGAATTTGTATAGAAGGATTTTAACTATGTGGAAAAAACCAACACATTTCTATGATTGAAGACAGAGAAAATATTTTTGCAGCTCCCCGGAGCCCTGAAAGCCAGCAATCGCAGTTCTGAACGGGGCTGCCACGATGATTATTTGCAGAAAGTGTGTGGGAGAATGACTTCATGCAGCAATTGTCTTATTTCTCTAAACAACAAATAAACTTTCTGAGCAAGAAAACATATTTTCAGCCAAACAGACCATTTGTAAGCCCGTGGCAAGTATGTGTTGCAGAGAGCTGATTGCTTCTTATTTCCAAACAAAAGATTTAACGTGTGCCCAATTCTGCTGAGAGAAGTGCACCCCCAACGGGAAAAAAGCCACTGAAACAATATGTTAAATACAGTTAATTTAGGAAAAGAATAAGAGTATTTCACGCTCAGCATATGCCCTGGAAATATCTGAATTGATCAAACCCTTTGTAAGGGGGTCTTGAGCTGGCTGGAGCACAGAGGGAAAACTCCCCCTTTCCATGAGGTGAGGAAGGCCTTTCAAGAGAAACAAAATACTAAGCTGAAAAAAATACCTCTTTTAAGTAAAAAAAGTAACCTCAGAATACCCAGGTGAGACAGACCAAATTAACAGGTCTGACAGCAAATCTAAACGGCTCATTTCCAGTGTCTCTAGGGAGCATATTTCTTTACAGGCCTACTCTGTAATCCAAGTATGTTCAGCCAACTAAAGTCTTCCCAGTGTTCTCCAGTTTCTTAGGAAAAAAGAATAGCTGTTTTCTGTCATCTTTGGGGCCTGGCAAGCAAACTCCGCTTCCTCGTGAGTGTCCCAATTTATAAATAGGGCTACTGACTCCCTGTTTCATGGGTTTCTTCCTCTTGCTTGCCCCACTGCACATGAGAAAGGTTCCCTTCAGCTATGAACATTCACTTGTTTCTTCCATAAGCTTCTGCCTCTCCTGAGGTGCAGTAGCCATCGCAAGGCAAAAAGGCAACTTGGCTACAAAAGGAGATATATGGTACTTACACAACCAACTGCATCCAGACAAACAAGTGTGATCACTCCAAACAATTTCATAACTGAAATATTTATGATAATTATACCACGAGCTCATAAGCACGTGATACAACAGATTAGAAATTCAGATCTGGAGAGAATTCTGAAGAGTCGTGTTGTTTCAGCTTTTGTATCCAACAATACTTATGGTCTGCTTCTTCTCTGGGTTGTGGTCTTAGCTCCAAGGCAAGTATTTCCAAGGAGTGTCAGATGCTTTGTGCTCTGCTGGTGGGGGAGAGCTGGAAGGCTGCAGCAGTTGCTGATACATAACTGACCCAATCCGGCAGCTCAGCAACTGTTTTCAGTGAGCACTTGTGGAGGTTTTTGGGCTGGGGCAGCACTTTGCATGGAAACCAGAGGACGGTGGGGGACACAAAGGGCACTAAGAAAATGAACAACCACTTCATTTAGCCACTTTCCTCAGAACGTCCAAATTTTTAATTTTCTTCATTGTATTAATAAGGATACTTTTTTTTTTTTCTCTAATGTTAAAAAAAATGTTATTAACATGTTATCCTTCTCCTTACTCTGCAGGGCTTTGTGCAAGGAAGAGTGCCTTCATTTTCCACTGAATCATACATATATGTGATCTGCTGCTGCTTCATGCAGTTACAGTCTTCTACCTTCTGTCTTTTTCGTTATTTAGTTATTTAGTTATTTAATTATTTAGTTATTTTGCTGACGTTCTGCCTGCTGCTGTCTCTGCTAGCTCGTATCTGCTTAACTTTCAGTCCTGTGTTATCCCCTCAGAGTAAGTAAATGAACTAGTAAACAGGAAGCCCTATGGTATAATTTTTCAAGGAAAACATGAGGATATTCCCACTTGGAGTAAGTCCCAAGAGGGGTGAGCAAAGAATTCCCTCTAGTCTGTGTCTGCGTTACAGCTTCTGGTAGCCACAGGTACCAATAGGGCCTCTGCTACCATGGCTCTTCAGCACTTCCACTTTCTCTACTTGGACTACTTTCACTCCTTCCTCCAGCCCACCAAGCATTAGCACTTCTGTTGCTTTTTTGAGCTACTATTGGGAATTGTCTATAGAAAAGCGTTGCCACCTTCGGTCTGAGAGAAATAAATCAATGCATCCACTTGAGTCTTTACCTACGAGGGCACAAGAGGCTAGATCTAATCTTACAGTTAAGTGCTGTAATAAAAGGAGAGCCCACAGCCAAAGCGATTGTCCGTAGCTTTTTATGCTTTACAATCAAAGAGGCAGTGAACTTTGTGTTTATTAGAGCCATCCTCAGTATGTCAGTGGTGTTTTTCACACGTACAGAGGTTTCTTGCAAGGACAGTTTACCACAGTATGCCCAGATCTTATTAAATATTATACCCCGTCGAAGTTTTCATTCTTGTAGGGTCTGCTGTGTGCTGCCTTGGAAAGGAAGAGTCGTTGCAGTGATTGACAGCAGCTGATTACATCGAGAAAAATTACATGCTCAAGGGAGCTACTGCAACTCTGTTTCTTGAGCAGCAGCACAGTGAAATTTTCTCCATCATGCGACCTGAAACACAGAAGGACGAAACCTCTACAAATCCAGTGTGTGTTTATCTCTGCTCCATGGCTTTAAGTACTACACGCCTGCCTGGGTCATGTGAACTGAAGAGTAGCACTCAGGAAAATTGAGAGCTCCACATGTTGAACTGAGCAAATAATTACAAATCTCCCCATATTTAAGGTTAATGTGTAGTCATGTGAACCATTTTTTTTTTTCCTTACATTTTTAGGTAGTAAAGCAGCAAAAAATAGTTCCCACATTACTAGACAATTTTTGTACCCAGTGACATGATTCAGTGTTGAAGAAGTAGAGGCTGCAAGTTAGACCCTCACATTCCAGCCAGAAAAAAAGGAAGAAATTTTCTCTTGAAACGAAAGTGTAGAAGTGCAACTGTATGAGATTTCACTGATGAAAAGCGTGAAGGAAAAAAAGATGAGAACTGACCCACAGGCCAAAAACTGAAGACAAAGCAAAACCTCAAAATTACATTGAAATAACAGTATCAGTTGATTTTAGGCATGGAGAATAACAAAGGATAGGGAAAAAGAGAGAAAGGAGAAAAGACAGCATATTTATTCCATTTTATGCTATTTTGTGTGCTATTGAAAGCAGAATCATTACAAAACATTACTTCTGCCAAGAAAAATACGTTGGACCATAGGAACATTTTTTTTTCTTTTTCTTCAGTATTTAAATCTTTTACTTGCTTGTTGCAAGTTTTTATTTGTTCTCAAGGCTTTGTGAGTGTTCTTTGTCTTTTTTAAGCATGTTGTTAGCTAGCCCTGGGAAGCTCTTGTTATTTCTTAACTAGTCCCTGCCTGTGCCCCTCGAACAAACTACATATAAAGATGACTGTGTACTTTATGTTTTCCAACTGTAGAGTAGAACAAAAAGCGGCTAAACTGTAATCCTATGAACTTTTATTGTACCTAGCTCTTTTATGTTTATCTTTCTGGAAAAATTAAAAGGTAGGCAGCTACATCCTGCTGTAGCTGAAGTCAACTTTTCTCATTCAAAAGTGTTACCGAGTAAATAAGCATTTCCATAGCATTACAGAAATAGTGTTCTCTGCCTGTCTCTATGAAATAAGAAGTGCGCAGTTTTCACTGCTGTGTCTTCAAAGTCCTTGTAGCTGCAGGCAGACAAAACAGCACTAGTGCTTTTGAAGCCTACTGTTTTCCTTAGATATCTTCTGGTTATTGCTTTTGGTCTCTTACTGAGAGTCAAAGGTTTGTTGTTCGGTATTGGGGTGTATGTTCTGGTATTGGAGTTTATGATGCCATTTGAGGGGTGTAGGGCCAAGTGTACTCTCCTTGACTTGAGACATAGTCTAAAAATCAGTTAAATTTTCAGCTCAGAAATGCTAAAATTTATTTTCCAGAAGTATGCATTTGCACACAAAAGGATACACATGAGGAATTTCAGTGTTTTAATACATCTTTCATAATGAACATTAATTCTATTCTCAAGGCTGAAGTGATGCAAGACAATTTAATTTATGGCCAATCAAAATCAGAGCACGATAATAAGAAATAAGAACAAATCTAAATCTACTTTCCTTCCATCCGTCCCTTCTTTCCGGGCTCAACTTCACTCCCCATTTCTCTATCTCCTCATCCCGAGCAGTGCAGGAGTTCATGGAATGGGGGTTGTGGTCGGTTCATCACATATTGTCTCTGCTGCTCCTTCCTCCTCAGGGGGAGGACTCTTCATACTCTTCCCCACTCCAGCATGGGGTCCCTCCCATGGGAGACAGTCCTTCATGAACTTCTCCAACGTGAGTCCTTCCCATAGGCTGCAGTTCTTCACCAACTGCTCCAGTGTGGGTCCCTTCCACGGAATGCAGTCTTTCAGAAACAGACTGCTCCAGTGTGGGTCCCCTGTGGGGCCACAGTTCCTGCCAGAAGACCTGCTCCAGCGTGGGGTCCTCTCCATGGGGCTGCAGTTCCTGCCAGGAGTGTGCTCCAGCGCAGGCTCTCCATAGGGTAACAGCTTCATTCAGGGCACATCCACCTGCTCTGGCATAAGGTCCTCCACAGGCTTGCAAGTGGATATCTGCTCCACCGTGGAACTCCATGGGCTGCAGGTGGATATCTTCTCCACCGTTAACCCCCATGGGCTGCAGGTGGATATCTGCTCCACTGTCCATGGGCTGCAGGGTGACAGCCTGCCTCAACATGGTCTTCATCACGGGCTGGAGGGGAATCTCTGCTCTGGCGCCTGCAGCACCTCCTCCCTCTCCTTCTTCACTGACCTGGGTGTCTGCAGAGCTGTTTCTGCCGCATATCCTCACTCCTCCCAGCTGCTGCTGTGCAGTGGTTTTTACCCCTTGTTGTCACAGATGTGCTACCACTGCTGCTGTTTGGCTCAGGTTTGGCCAGCAGCAGGTCCACCTTGGAGCTGTCTAGAACTGGCTGTGTCCTACATGGGGGCAGCTTCTGGCATCTTCTCACAGAAGACGTTCCTGCAGCACCCACACTACCAATACCTTGCCACGTAAACCTAACACAAGCTGTGACATTGTTTTCAGAATACACTTCAAAACATTCCCTACGTTATGAATTTTTCATCAAGTCCCCCAGAATAAGAGTACCCAAGGTGAGTTCAGATGCTGAGGCTTGGAATTAGTCAAGTATTTTTCATTCTGTATGTTCTTCACTAAAAACTACTCTGCATGAGACAAAAGGCTCAAGTTAACACAGCGGTATGGTGTTTCTCAAAACTCTCTTCCCACTGTTACATACCAGCTCTTACAGTGAACATGGGAAATGAGGAAATATGTGAATATAGGGAAAGCTCATAGAGCTGAGCTTCCAATTGCTGCTCTCCTGAGGGATAATTTTGCATAAGGCTGCTCTTGGAAATAACCTTCTTTTCAAATACGAAGTTGAATGCCTCTTTCCCCTGCAATAAGTTCTAATGCTAGTCTTGTATTTATGGTGCATGTGTGTATTGAGTATCATTGTGGTAGATATTGCAGAGATAATCTTAATGGGAAAGATAAGAGGACGCCAACAAATCATTTAAATATTTCTCCACATTTTGTCAAGTTAGATTAGTGGAGTGGGAAACAGTCTGAGCTATCATATTAAAATTGTCTGTGGGTTGTTTTTTTCCCTAAGGAAAATGAAAGGCAGCAGCCTTCATTTTGAATACGATTCGTGATTGGTGCAATGCAAGAGAATAAGTGGAAAATTGTTACTACCTCCCCGGCCCCAAGTCTTCTTGAGGAAGATTGAAACTGTCAGCCTTTGGAGCCAGAGTGACACTGGATGGATGGGCTAAACAACAAAGAAAAGAGGCAGATGAGGTTTTTTCTGTATTAGCTAGAGAATTTGGACTATTAGACTGTTAAAAGATTAAATAGACTAACAACAGATTCCTACATCCATATGCGTCCTGTGTTTCCTTTTGCAAATAACAACAATTTGCATGAAAGACTTTGACAGTCCTTATCCAGCCCTGCTCCAGCTGAAGCTCTGGATTTTCAGTTTTGTCCCAGCCCTAACCTTAGGCAGTTCCTTGGACAATGCAGCCCTTCCACTGAGTAGAAAATCTCCAGGGAGAAATTTTTGCTGCCCTCAGTTGCTTTTGCCTAGTTCTTCTGAGACCCACTCATACTGTCGGTCTGGACTCTCTTTTTCTCTCAACTTTAACTCTAACTCTAAGCTGTGCCAAAGACAAAGGGACACTGGTCCACAAAGAAACTCAATATTCCTCATAGAAGAACTCTAGCCGCAGCCCTAAGTTGGATCTGGAAGACTGGCATTTTCTGTATGCGCAATAAGGACTGATACTCCAACTTTCACCTGAGGAATACTTAGGCTCTGAACAGAGAAGGGCCCCTGCATCTGGTATTTTACCCATCTTAAGAGAAATATGGATTTGAAAGATTCAAGATTATTGAGAATTACATTTGTTTCTTCCATACTTTTCTACCACTGTCCTTTTGTTCTGATGAATTTATACTTACTTCTGAAAAATTGGCTCCATTGCTTCCTTTTTGCTTTATGTTTCCCAGTTACAGAAACAGCTCCCACAGTAAGAACTCGTGATACACATGCAAACTGTAGCCACTCATCCTCCCTAAAAAAAAGTTGGAAGAATTTTATTTAAATATTACTGTGAAGATTTTCTGCAGAATTGGCTGTAAGCCATTGTGTGGGGATCACACAACCTGCCAAATTAAAAACCAGCTGTGAAAGAGGTACGAGCATTTCCCTTTCTGAAATCCTTTCAAAACTGTACTTTTGTGTATAAAAGAGAATTTGCTGGCCCAAACCCTACATAAAGGAGAGAGAAAGAGAAATGCAGGCAGGGGACAGGATCTCTAACGCGCATGCGATTGCGGATGCTGGAAGCTTTGCAGCCCAGGAGGTTCGGCATTAAAAAAACCGTATCTGTCCGTCAGATCTGTATGTGCGGGGGAACAGAAGCGTCGCTGGGGAAGGCAGATGGGTCAAAGAGCCGCTCAGACTAAATTGCTACATGCTTATTCTCTTAAAGGGTTTAATCTGATATGGAACAGGCAAGTCATTCCTCCTGAGGGGGAGTCAATGCCACTTTCAAATAGTGTGTTTAGGAGGAATTGGTTTGAAAAAGCAATAATAGACCTTAACCACTCAATTTATTATTTTTTTTTTTTAAGGCAGTTGTCCTGCAGCCTTTCCTAAAGGAAAATGGCACTGAAGAGGAAACAAAGAGGGGTAATTGAAAAGAAGTCGTTATTTCTACCAAAAAAGTAATGGAAGAGTAATATGGCAGTGTCAGTTGTCATCAGCCTGGGGCACCTTTCCCTGTCCTGCAGACTGTTCAGCTACACTGATCTCCTGGCACACCTGGCTCTCTTCCCTTGATTTCCCTCAGAAACACAAGACTTTCCACATCAGCTTCACTGAGAGATGCCTCACGTCACAAGAAAAATCAAGATTGTGGTACAAGGTTTCTGCTGGTGTAGTTCCCTTCTACCTTGCTTTGAGGAGAAGGCCCTGCTAAGAGGCAGTTACGCCTCCGTAGCTGTCATGCCGCACAGAAGCTTCTCTTATTTATTTCATTTTTATCAGCAAACGGCCAGACCTATTAAAGCACAGGAGACAGGCCACCAGTTTATTCTACAAAGGTCTGAGAACACTTGGCAATGGAGCGTGAGGAAGGGAGATGGACAAAGGTGACAACTCCATGACCTTATCAGAAACTTGACAAATGGGATTGCGGCTTGGGGTGGGAGAGGAGAGGTCCCTAGGGCAGAATGGAAGCCACAGAGTGCATGGTGAATGCACAGGGTGAGCACTGCTGAAGAGGCAGGGATTTGATCTAGAAGTTACATCCAAGGTATTTTCTGCTTCATGGAATTCAGGGAGACCTTACAGCCCCTTCCAGTACCTAAAGGGGGCCTACAGGAAAGATAGAGAGGGACTCTTTGTCAGCGAGTGTAGCGATAGGACGAGGGGTAACAGTTTTAAACTGAAAGGAGGGAGATTTAGATTAGACATTAGGAAGAAATTCTTTACTGTGAGCGTGGAGAGACGCTGGAACAGGTTGCCCAGAGAAGCTGTGGAGGCCCCATGCCTGGAGGTGTTCAAGGCCAGGTTGGATGGGGCTTTGAGCAACCTGGTCTAGTGGGAGGTGTCCCTGCCCATGGCAGGGGGGTTGGAACGAGGTGATCTTGAAGGTCCCTTCCAACCCAGACCATTTTATGATTCTATGACTATGATTTCATGGATCTTGGGCAAAAAGCAAGGAATGCTGCATGGCACACTGGAGGCTTCCTCATTTGAAGATCCCAAAGTGCTTTTAATAACTCAGCTACCTGGCTGCTATTTCAAAGGAGGCAATTTGGTTGATGTTTCAAGCAGATGAAGAAGGGGACAGTTTTTTGCAAGGTTAATTGTTTTTGTGGAACACAGATGAAGTGAGATGTGATTCTTGCTCTACTAGGTATTTTGAAAATAAGCGACTAAGTTAAAGCCAACACTTTCATTTCCAGTGAGAAAGTTTCCTGTTTACACTCCTTATAAGCGAGTAGGAACATTGATTTCATTTTACAATACTGCAGAGAACTACTTTAAAAAAAAATCTGTTGTTACAGCTGAACTAATTGCAATTTTATGAATTTTGTTACATTAGCAGCTGAAAGGAATTAGATTACAGAAATTTTAATTTATTCTGAATTGCCACATTTAGAGATTGTGGTATTAAATGGCAGCAACATGTTTTTATTTACTGCATACTATTATAGTCATAAGGTAATGATAATGCTTGAAGCCATGCACTAAAACTCCAGGAGGGGGGATGCACTCAGGGCCCTGGCATCGATTTAAACCACAGATGCAGAATTAAGCCTTTTGAAACACACATAAAATGGAACAAAGGTGTTCAAGACAAGCTCAATGACATTTGCTAATACTGAGCATCTCCTTTCACAGTGGGTCCAACAGTGACAGTCTTGACCGCTGGACAATCTTTGTACAGGTAGTGGAAAATTTGATTTTCCTGTGGGCAGGATTTCAGTAGGGTACTTAAAAAAAAGGATTATACAGTCAGCCCTGCTGTGAATAATTCTAAAGTTGTAAACAATTTTGATGTCTGTATCATGGCCGAATGGACTGCAGAAATATCTAAAATTCGGCTTACAATGTTGAGCAAAACAGTAAATGTAGGGCTAGCAGAAAGTGTTGCACAATTAAAATAAATAAATAATAATTTAAAAATACTTGCTGAATAATTTCCTTGGATTTGGACCTCCAATTAAGAATTACTTCTGTTAAAATCTAGAATTGAAAAGGCTACTTCATGTTTAATCAGGGTCACTATAACAGTGATGGAATGTATGTACTTACATTTCTATTACCCTCTTCAGTTATCGGTGTCTAATCTGCAAACATTCTTCATCTGTGTCTTTCTTAAAGACCTTTCATAAAGCATACAAGAGAAGAAGCAGGAAGAGTGAAAAAAAGAAGGCTATGTGAATCATTCATCTGGATAAACTTGAGAATTTTGTCTTTTACAGTCTGTGACTTGTTAGTACCTTATAATTTTTCCAACCACTTCACAGGTTATTGGGGACTTTTTCCCGTAAATAACTCTTGGTCTCTTTATTACGTGTAAGCAGCTGATTAGGAGTATTCATTACTGAAAGTGAATTTTAGTTGAGGTTGTTTGAGCATGTAAGTAGACGTCTGCTCTTGTCAGGATCAGCATCATTCTTCAAAGTAACTCCCTTCAGCAAATAGTGATATTTAAACATTTAAGTTGAACATTCAATAGCCACAAAAAACCTTACAGTAAGTTAACAGCCTGAAAGGAAATATGGATTTGCTTCAGTGTTTATCTGGACAATCAAACTACTATTGTATGTATTAAGAAGCTGGTTTGTGTTATAGTGGTGAAAGCGATTGTCCACATCAATATTGAAATTACAGCTCTTAACTATGAAAGGATGGTGAAGTCAGGTTATTTCTGCGTATGCAGCACAGTATTTCTTATAGGAAATATTTTCTATCAGTTTCACCGATAAGGTCATTGATATTTAAACCATATATTATGGGTGTAAAAAAATCCCTATTATCAAGACAGGATGAAACAATTTGAATACAAGTCTTCATAGCTGTTACGGAGAACAACAGAAATAATTGTTTCATGATGAAATAGTGTCTGATACAAGATATTTAAAAAACAGAAAACGATTTGCCTGCTTGTTGAGAAGTTTAATTCCTGTACAACATAAAAGATAAACCTCTGAAAGATTCTTTTGAGAGAGAAAAAGTATTCCTTTGCTGTATTTTCAGATTTGGTCTAATATTTTCTCAGACATGAAGAAGAAAATATTTTTTTTTGTAACAGACTATGTATTTTGGAAGCAGAAAACTGAATTGCTACATGCATAGTATAATTAAGAATAGAACTATAGAAATTAATCCTCTCTATTGTTACCATTTTGATTGCAAAAAAATGAACTACTGATCTCTTCTATGATACCTTACAGGTAAAAAAGTAATAATAAAACATTCATATATTCTGTCACTCAGGTTCAAGACACACATTCTCAGGCAAACCACATCCATGTCTGATAAACAGGCATTTCATTGTTCTGGTTTGCCTAATCAGCCTGTCAATTAAGCTGATACTAAATAAAACCTGTCTAACTAGGAAAACAGTATGCAGACCTTGAATAGCCTAAGGATCAGTTTTAAGAAACATACAAATCAAATTATAACATTAGATTTCTTGGTCTTACTTTAAAATTCCTTCGCTGTACATTTGCGTATGCTTTGATCATTTCTGGATGTCAGTTTTACATGTAGTACCATTTTTTTTCTGTTCTTTTGCTATCTGAAATGTAGATTTTAATTGGCGCTTTTTTTTTTTTTGTCATCTGGGACCTGTAGTAGTCAGACTGTGATCAAATTGAAACTTCTTTCCACTATACCAAGGTACTGGTTTTTGAGAGATATTGTCTGTATCTACATGCAACTGCTTTTATACCTTTAAAAACATGCTGGAACCCAGTAATTTTTGCTGCAACCATATACACAGGGATAGATACAAACTCTGTCTTCTCTTCATGATTTGCTAAATGGTCATAGGTGGACATCCCTCAGTTTCTCTCAACTTCAGAAATCCTGAGAAACGCTCAGGGAACTAAAAGATTGTACTCTAAATGTAGACGTAGGCAACTCCTCTCAAAGAGGAACGAGCCATCACGTCACTTTTTCTTCAGGTGTCTACGTGTAAGTTCAGTGCAACTTGTTACTTTGCTAAGTTTCTTCCTGCCTAGTCAGGCTAAAGTTATTTCTGAAAGAAAAAAAAGGTGTGTGTGTGTTACAGTTAACCTTATTACTAAAAATAAAGCATTTAGTGCATGGAATCTTGCAGAAGGATAGTGTTCAGAAGCATGACATGAAAGCTCCCAAGCGACAATTTCTTAATCACATTTTTATGCCATAGTTAGGAAATGAAGAATATGTCAAATAGATAAAGATAACTCAATATATGAATCACTGTAAGAAGTTGTTTTTTAGCTCCATAATTCACTTCAGTCAAACATATTAATTCTTGTGATAGGATTATATAGCATAAAACATGTAATACATAGCATTCTATTAGGATATTGTAACTTAACCTAGCAAGCATCCCAGACATGACAATGTAACAACGTAGCAGCAAAATAATGTTTTTACTTTCCTTATTAACTAACAGAAAAGTCACCTTAACCTTTCTGGATAACAGGATAACTTTGATAGATCACAGGACAACTCACTTGCCCCAACCCAGCAAAAAGCAAGTATAAAAATGCATAAGCACGGCTGGTGGGGGTGAATGAGAATTTTCCAGGATCAGAACAGATGAGCAGGATTTTTAGGTCATGAGGAAACAAATGCGCTTCTGATAACAAAGTCTTATGCGTGGGGGTGGGGGAAACCCCTGTCTGATTAGTTACTCGAGGTAATGCTGAGAGCAGGACTGGGGAGACACTCAAGAATGGTGAGAAGAGACACCATTCTGTTTTGCCATTATTGTATTCTTGCATTCATGTTTGAAGCAAGGCCCTGATATATTCAAAGGTGGAAGGAAAAAAGATCCATGAAGAAAACGGTGAGAGAATAATTGTACTAAAATATTGGCTTAAAATTCTTTCAATAAATATTATCAGAATGTTGGTATCTATAAAGTGCTGACACCATTTTCTTTTAATGCTTTCAATGAAAAAAAAATCAAGCATTACTTGTACCCTAATTTCCAGAAAATTTAAATTTCGAACATTTTAAAAAAGATAGAATTTTACAATTCTGTGATCAAAGAAGTTTGTATAGAACACATATGATTTCCCAAGAGTTCATCCATTAGATTTAGAGACAAAAGGCAGTCATTTAAATCTTAATCTAATATCTAGTTTTCGCTGAGCATGAATCTCAGAGCTGTTCAGAAGACAAATTGTGGCAACAGTAAAACATTAAAAATTGAAATTAATATTGACTTAAATCTTCTTCCTTCTTCCCATTTTCCCCTTTTCTGCAAATATCAGAAGTACTTATAATTTTTTATTGTGGCGAACATTTTAATTCAAAAATGTAAAATGTTGAACGGTGTCAGTTGTAATAAGACCATGACAGTTTTGTGTGCTCTCAGGCAAGAGCTTTTAAAGCAAAGCCAACAAAGTATTTCAGTGTCAAAATGACTTTGGATGCAGAATGAACATTTTAGGACTGGGAGATCTTCACATTTGAATTTCAAAATAAGAAACTTTGAACTAATGAAGTGCAAAAGGAGATTTGTTTAAAGAAAATTCTTTATTTAAACCTCAGTAAGTAATAATAGTGTAATTGCTCACAATGTAATTCTTTGTTAATTTATTTTTATCTTCCATGCTGATATCTTTACAATCCACAGAAACAAAACAAAAGCAACCAGGAAAGTCTTGATTTACCAGAATCACTCTGGATTTTATTCTGTAAGGGGTCTTTGTACCTTTCAGGTGCCTTGGAGCTTGAGGGGAAAAGAGGATGACTAGCACTGTAGTAATTATTTCTTTTTCGTGCTGTTAACAGAACCAACAGAACCTAAAAAACCCAGGAGAGTGAAGGGGAAGGCTGTGAGGAACACAATGCAGAAGTTTATTGAGTCAGTACGATAGTCTGCAGTATTACATACTGTGTGCACGTTTCTGGAATACGTAGTAATTTTCTCAACAGGAAAAAGACGTTGCTGAAGTAATAACATGAACAGGCACTGCAGGGAAACCACAGCCTCTGACCTTGTTTCTTTTTGGCTTTATTCTTCTCCTTTGTTACTGCGATTTCTCTTTTCATGGACTTGCCAGTAATTAGACCTACTCTTGTTGCTCTCCCAACATCCACCAAATCTAACCAACCCACAGTTTTCCCTTCTGAAAATGGATTCTGTTTTTTAATATCTTCTGGATGTGGAGTTGGACACAGTTTCTGTGACTCAGTCCCCACCGCCAGTATGCAAAAATTTATTGAGTCATGAGAATGTCTTTGCTAAAGTTTGTCTGCTGACAAGGCCCAATTTCCTTTTGCTTTGGAGATGAAGGGGAGGGAGGCAGGAAGGGAGGGGAAAGACGGGAAAGGGGGAGTCAGGGTGACTGAGAATAACAAACACCTTAAAGAATAGAGAAGAAAAACTTATTGCAGCAAATAAGTCCTTCTTCTTACCAGCTTTACTCTGTTCCTTGCTTTTTCTGTCTCTTATTTTTCCAAGTATTAAAGTATTCTTTCCTGTTTTTCCAGTTCCCGCTCTAGAAGGAGCACATTTCCCACACGTCCTGCATAGGAACGTATTGGTGTTCACTCTTCTCTTCCCCAGTAGGCCCACCTTATGGGGGATGACACCCATAAGAAGGTTTCAAACATTTCCATGTGGTGATGGATGACCATTCAAGGACAATGCTAGAAAAAGGTATTTGCAGTTCCTCTGGTTAAAGAACAGAACCGGAGTGCAGGAAAGAGAGGCTTAAACGCTGTCCTGGTCTGGCAGAGTTTGTGCCCAGCACAAGAGAGAGAGAGAGAGACCTGGGACAACTTTTCATAGAATCATAGAATCATAGAATGGTTTAGGTTGGAAGGAACCTTAAAGATCATCTAGTCCCAACCGCCCTGCCATGGGCAGGGACACCTCCCACTAGACCAGGTTACTCAAAGCCCCATCCAACCTGGCCTTGAACACCTCCAGGGATGAGGCAGCCACACCTTCCCTGGGCAACCTGTGCCAGTGCCTCACCACCCTCACAGTAAAGAATTTCTTCCTAGTATCTAATCTAAATCTACCGTCTTCCAGTTTGAAGCCATTACCCCTCGTCCTATCACTATGTGCCCTTGCAAAATGTCCCTCTCCAGATTTCTTGTAGGCCCCCTTCAGATACTGGAAGGGGCTCTAAGGTCTCCATGGAGCCTTCCCTTCTCCGGGCTGAAGAACCTCGACTCTTTCAGCCTGTCCTCATAGCAGAGGGTCTCCAGCCCTCTGATCATTTTCATGGCCCTCGTCTGGACCCACTCCAACACGTCTGTGCCCTTCTTAAGTTGGGGGCTCCAGAGCTGGAGGCAGCACTGCAGGTGGGGTCTCACCAGAGCGGAGCACAGGGGCAGAATCCCCTCCCTCGCCCTGCTGGCCACGCTGCTGCTGATGCAGCCCAGGATGCGGTTGGCTTTCTGGGCTGTGAGCACACATTGCCGGCTCATGTTGAGCTTCTCATCCACCAACACCCCCAAGTCCTTCTCCTCAGGGCTGCTCTCGATCCATTCTCCGCCCAGCCTGTATTTGTGCATGGGATTTCCCCGACCCACGTGCAGGACCTTGCTCTTGGCCTTGTTGAACTTCATGAGGCTGGCACGGGCCCACCTTTCAAGCCTGTCCAGGTCCCTTTGGATGGCATCCCTTCCCTCCAGCGTGTCAACTGCTCCACACAGTTCCTCCCAGTTTTGTTTCTTCTGTGTGCATTTCCTTTATTTCATCTATCCAAGCTATTGATGAAAATACTGAACAGAAACAGACCCCAGGCAGACCTTTGCAAAATTCCACTTTAAGTGTCTTGACAACTTGAGAGAAAGCCATTGGTGCCTTGGATTCCCTCCAGTTTTTTTTGTCAGCTTGCTATTACTCATTTGACAATGTTCTGTCATCTACAGACGATAGGTTTAATAGCTAATTCCTAAAAGAACACCCTGACTTCTGCTTCCGTGTTTGTAATGAGGCCCAGAAGTTTGCCAACAGTGCCATTCTCCTTCACTAGTGGTAATGAAATTTTCTTGTTAATTCATTTTAAACTGCCTTTCATAGAGAAAGTTTCTCTAGCTCGACATTTTGCGTTATCATTTCCACATTTGCTGCAGCCAGTTCTTGTCTTGAACTGTCTTTTGAACCAGCCGCTCTATTGAACAGCTCTTCAAAGCACACAAATTACTATTTATGCATTTTTCTCTGCCACAGGGAGGCTGCACTTGCTGTTCCTGACAGTATTTAAAAAGGGAAGTTTTATATAATGCAGCCTATATATAGATAACATAGGAATTATATATTTCTAAAACTTTGTGCTGAAGAAAACCTGAAAAACAGAGGGATTGGACAAAGATTTTGGAGTAGGAATTGGAAGAGCTCCTAAGGCCACAAGGTCAAACCCACTGCTTCGTGCTGTGGCGCTCTCTTCATTCACAAGGAAAACAGTAACCCAGGTTCATGCAGTACTCAGCTGCTGGCCTCATCTGTATCATCCAGAGTTCTAGATGCATTCTTGAGCAAAAATGCTTTTGCCGTGGTGAAACTGCTGTTAGCGGTACCAGTTTATAAATATGAATGCATTGCTTATAGTAACTGCCGTGCACATATGATTCAACCTCTTCTAGCATGTCTTACCTCAGACAACATACCAGTAAGACAGAGCCGGTCCCTCGGTGGGTGTGCCGTACACTGATCACCAAAATTCGTTTTACCCAAGGAAAAGGACTTAGAACAGAAACTGCAGGGAGACAAAAACTATGACAAGTTTCACCACGAGCTCCACGTATGGGGAAGCCTGCCTGTAGTTTGCCTTTACTCATAAGTCTATTAATGATAAGGTAGCGTTCAATCTACGATTTGATTGTACCTTCTTGAGGACTGCTCAGGTGGCATCTGCATTCTTCCATCTGTCCCTTGGACAAATCGTAGCAGAGTTTAGCAAGCTGTGTCTGCATCTGCAGACCAGAATGGTGCTTCTGGCAGGATCAGTGCCAAGGATTTATGTGACAAGCTGATGCAAAATGGGTAAGGGCCTGACGCACACGTCTACATGTATACAAATCCACTGACAAAACATATTTTTCTTGCTGATGTTTCATCTCTGTCATCCCATTTCATTGTAATATTATCATCAGTTGTCAGTGTTGCTATGGTCTGTGGACAAGAATACTCTCTCTACTTCACTACTCCACGTAAATAAAAGCACAATTTCTGTGGAAATGCAGAATCCTGGCTGCATCTTTTTTTTCCAAAAACACTTGTTAGATGAAGACATTATTATCACAAAATCTGTGCAGTAAAATGCGGTACATGACTAACAAAGGTACAGGACATGATGTATGTGTAGGCTAAAGTCTGCAAAGTTGCTTAAATTTGGGAATGCAAACTATTTGAAACTTTAGAATGAATGAGCTTTATGGATGTAAATGCTAATATTTATACACATAAAAACTTATCCTTCACCAAAAAAAAAAAAAAAAAAGAAGTGGGGGCCTACAAAACCAGGAATATTTGAAGACTTTTGTACATGTACAAGTTGAACTTTGGTAAGGCCACTTATAAAAAATTGTATAAAATCTATGTCTTGTTCTAACCAGCTTGCATTACCTCTAACATTTCTAGGTATGCTTACAGCATCTAAAAGAAATATATGTCTGCCAACAGCAACTTGGTAAAAGCATCATATTAACCTCTCTAATACTTAGAGGCACTGCAGTGTGACAAGGCACTCAAACTGATAACAGCTAAATAATAAATGTCTTCCCAAAGTCAGTGATTAAAAACTCATATTTACATTTTTTTCCAATCAAGCATCAGTTTCCTGCTGTTTTATAACCTAGTTACTGAGCAATGTCTGCCAGCAGCTTAACTGACAGGCAAATTACATTGCTAACAAGTCCTGTAATAACTGTCAGATTCTGAAAATGATCTTCTCTTTCCTACCTAAAATCATGAGAATTTATAGGTTCCTTGGCAGATTATTCTCCTAAAATAGGTGTTGTTACTTCCAGTACTTATGAGTAATATTTGAGCATGAATCTCAATATTAAGTTTAGATGGGGAAACTGACATCTGAGGAGACTACTCTGTTTTTTTTAAAAGCCCTAAATTTAGTAACTTACTTGTGATCAACTGAGGTGCTAAGGTGAGAAAAGATGTGTGCAGCCTTTGTACCTCCTAAAGACAGTAATTCCTTCTTGACCTCTAGGATAGACACTGCTCCTGTAATAATACTATAGGCATGGAGGTTGCAGAAACCACAGACAACAAAACCCACAGAGCATCCCGGCGGCTGCTGCATTACTTGTGAGGAGAGTACAGAGCCAACAAAATCCCCTCTGCCTCTGGCTAGATGGGTGGCAAGACATATGAGAGCCCGCACAAGGCTCAGGACTTCTGCTGTGTCCTCTCAATTCCTTCTCACAGTCTCCCTTTGCCAACCACTCTTCAAATATCGTCAGATCAAGGTTCCCCCCACACAGAGGCAGGTGGTGAGTATTTTACTCTTAAAAATAGTGACAGCAGATGAAATTAGCCATCTGCATTCTGTAGGACTAGTACACTGGAGGCCCAAAACAGGAGAAAACAGATGGCGCAGAAAAAACTATAACAAAAAAAATAAAAGATGAAAAAACTGTAATAGGAGGATAACTGAAGAAACAAACTGTGTCAACTAGATGTTGAGATACTAGATTTCAGTAATGCAGATGGAGACAAGAAATGGTATGATAAAATGGATAAGCAAGGAAAGGATCCAACCTCATGAAGTTCAACAAGGACAAGTGCAAGTTCCTGTACGTGGGTCGGGGCAATTCCATGCACAAATACAGGCTAGGCAGAGAATGGATGGAGAGCAGCCCTGCCGAGAGGGACTTGGGGGTGTTGGTGGATGAGAAGCTCAACATGAGCCGGCAATGTGTGCTCTCAGCCCAGAAAGCCAACCGCATCCTCGGCTGCATCAGCAGCAGCGTGGGCAGCAGGGCGAGGGAGGGGATTCTGCCCCTCTGCTCCGCTCTGGTGAGACCCCACCTGCAGTGCTGCCTCCAGCTCTGGGGCCCCCAACATAAGAAGGACACGGACCTGTTGGAGCAGGTCCAGAGGAGGCCACGAAGATGATGAGAGGGCTGGAGCCCCTCTGCTATGAGGACATGCTGAGAGAGTTGGGGTTGTTCATCCTGGAGAAGAGAAGGCTCCAGGGAGACCTTATAGCAGCCTTCCAGTATCTGAAGGGGGCCTACAGGAAATCTGGAGAGGGACTTTTTGCAAGGGCACATAGTGACAGAATGAAGAGTAATGGCTTCAAACTGGAAGAAGGGAGATTTAGAACAGATATTAGGAAGAAATTTTTTGCTATGAGGGTTTAGTAGTGTTTCATAGAATAAGTGACTACATCTTACAATGTTATTACAGGTGTTAATATTATGTTTTTCATTAGTTGGCAGAACAGCTCATGAAATTTATTTTGTTACATTAAAATAAACCAAAACTTTTATTTTAAACCCATGTAAAGTTACTAGAAAGTCCCAGTTCCAGAATTATCAACTGACGTCTCATTATTGTTTGTGAAGTGTTGTCATGTAGAATTAGTGGAACAAGTGGACTCTATCTATGGAACAGAAGTTTGAGTTCATCCTTAATCATCCAAGAAAACTTGTTAGCTTAAATGCAATGCTTTGTGCAGAAAGAGAAGAAACATCCTACAGACCTAAGAATATCCCAGAGGGAATAAAAGTTTGATCACTTCCTTGAAGTTTGAGTTAATAGGCATGAGTCTTCCAAGATAATATGTGGATACTGCTTTTGACTTTCAGTCCAACAGCTGGGTCTTTTTTTACCAATGTAATAAAAAAAGGATTTCAGTATCATTAGAAACTTACACTTTAAATTTCTTTGTATCAAAGTACCCAGAAATAGTACAATAATCCTGAAAACATAATATAAGTTTGTATCTCTGTGTCTATATATATATAAGTCCAGAAAAACAGCTCCTTATAAAAAGACTTTTTTCTGTGACTCTACTGTGTATTATTGTGTTTGCGAACATTATTCTGGGTTTGACGTTATTGTCTTCTCCCCCCCCCCGCCCCGTTTAATGTTAGTGAAGAAGAAACCTTGTCTTTCATTTAAAGTATGATTTCCTACTAAGAGATTTTACAGTGAAAAAAAAAAAAGCAAAAAAAAATCAGCTCCAGCAACATTAACATATCAATATAAGAGTAAGAAATTCTTTTTATTAAAGAATAGCTTTTATACACATAGCTTATGGTATGGAATAACAGAGTTCATATGACACGTTTTGTAACAGCTTTTCTTCAAAACTACTTGAGAACTTTCAGGTATACATAGTGAATTTAAGGTATAGACTGTTTTTGATCAAAGTTACATTAAAATTGTCAAGATAATATGCTGAGAATCATCTTGTAAAATTTTTGCTGTTGTTTTGGTACAACCAGAGGAAAAACTACTCTCCAAAATCAAATTAGAGCGTTTTATTTAGTTAAATGTCAAGAACGATTGCATTTTTTATTGAATAAACACAATATAGTCAATTCCTGATTTAGCAAAACATGCACCAGATGTTTAAACTTTAAATAGATGAGTAATAATGTTTTAAATTAAGAATGATATTGACATGTGGGGTTTTTTCCTGTGCAGAAGGTGCAAAAAATAAGTGATGAAAAAAATCACCAGGATTTCTGTAGTACAGGGCCTTCTCCAAAACAGAAGTAGCAAATTCTAAAGTCAAATGTTGAGGACAGTTGTTCAGAATTTAACTATTTTTCACAGTAAATGATAGCAAATGTGGTTGCAAGCTGTGAAAGGGAAGGAATGTTAGCAGGAAGTATTGTATGGAGTATTGGGTCATAATATTCCCAGGAACATTTTGTTGAATAGTCTGTTCCACAAAATCTTAAATTTATTTCGAGTCAAAAAAATTCCTGCGTCCTATGAACACTGAAGAACAGAAATTAGATATTTCTCCTGAAAAATTAAATAAAGTGAGGTTTTTTTTTTTTTAAAAAAAAAGCAACATCAGACCAAAAATCCTCTGGGGAAAAAACTAGAATTTGGTTCTGCATGCATCATGCATATGCACAGATAGGAAGATCTTTACAGGAAAAAAACCCCACAGCTGAATGACTTTTTGAAGGAAACATGGGGCTCACCTATGCAGAGAAAGCAGAGAGACCCCAGGTCTTTTACTTGAGCTTCAGCTCAGCTTTCGTGTTGAAAAAAGGTTATATTAAATGTATTCAGAGGATATTGAGACAAAGTTGTTAGTATGTCCCAAATTTCAAATACCCCATTAGTGTAATTTAACCTCAGAATAAGTCTTTAATAAGAATGCGTATTTGTTATCTAACTGAAAGGAGTCCATCCAGTCTTGCTCCAAATTCTCTGAATTCATATCAAAGTTTATTTTGTTCACTGCTAGTAACTAGTAAAGTAGGACACCACAACTTCTTTTCTTGTTACATGTCTGTAACTCTTGATAATATTTTGCAAATAGGCTTACTCTTTGGAGACAAAATAAAGGAGAACCTTCTTAAATATTTCTGAAGTACTTGAATTTTTTTCCTACTGTTTTACTGGACAGTCCATATTTCTTTAAAATGGTTTTGTGAGAAATTTTATTTTTTAGATAAAGGACTGAGACATCCACTTTGCAGTGGCATTATATTATTGTTTTTTAATAAAAAAAAAATATATTTGAACCTGCAATCCAAGCTTGGGAAAGAAAAATACATTTTTAATACCATCTCTTTTTCCTTTTCAGCTTTATTAAATTAGAGTGCGTATGAACCAAAATAGAGGAATTAATCTCAAATGTTCTGTTTTTATGACACATCAGAGGTTTGCTCAATACAAATCACAGCACTAACTGGTATTTTACATGTTTCTTTCTCAGTGTGCTTGAGATTCATTACTTCATTAGACTGAACAGAAGAGTAAACATCATTCATAGGAAGTATTATGAAAGGAGAAATGAGTTACTATAGATAGAGTTACTCCTAATACCCCTTTAGGTCAATGCTTAAAGCATCCGTTCTGAAGTATTCACAAAGGCTGGATTTGGGCACAGCGAGCTACGCTCACCCTGGAGCTAAGGATGAGATCACTTCTGTAATTTGTGTGATTCACTGCGAGGCCCATCCTTGTTCCACCGGCTAAGGCGAAAACTTGTTGCGACCATCATTCTGGGATTAAAGCGAGCCATTTCTGAATGGTGTACATCAGTGTTCAGGCAAACACTGGAACTCAAGGAAAGGAAAAAAACCCTTTCAAAACGCCATCCTTCCACACCACATCCCTCCTCTCTTCCCCCAAAAAATAGCAGCGTAAGGCTCATTTGGATTATAGATTACTTAAAATATCTGAAGGTATAATCACAAAAAGAATTGCCCATGACATCTTTGTATTCCAGCTATTGCTAATTAGTGCAGGCTGACCGAGCAGCAGAAATCTTAAAATAAACTCTGAATTCTTCTACACATTTTCAGATAAGAGAAGATAAGGAGTTTAGTTTATGGTCAACTACCAAACTGTTATCTAAATTGGAGGCAAAAGATGATGAATCATATGAGACTTTATCTTCCCTCTCAAGAGATCAGTTTGTGGTTACATCCTGCTGTATCAAGAACATCCAAAATCTGCTAGAAAAGCTGATGGGATGTGAGGTAATGATCCAGATCTTTAGTGTCACTCTGTCGTCTCCTTGCAACTCTCTCTCAAGTTATGAGCAGTTCTCACGTCTTGTTTGAAAGGAGCTACGCAAATAAAGGAGAAGTAAACTGCAAAGGAAACGTTCAGGACATTTTTCTTGTTACCTGTGATACAATGTCTGAAAATTTACAACTGTGAAAGAAATAATGCAAACCATTATTCCTGACAGCAGTCCTACTGTTTTGGCCCAGGGACCAGAAACTCATGTATCACATCTACAGTTTGTCAGAATACCTTCACGGCAGGAGAACACATTTGATGCCAGCTACTGTTCCTTCTTTGGATATTTCTCTTCAATAATGATTGTGCTTTAACAGCTAGTCTTGTGGTTCACATCGCTTTTTTGCTGGCTCCATCTCACTAAGTCCAATGTATAAAAACTTTTCATCAAACACGGCTTAGGGTCTGAGATCTTCTCAAAGACCAGCAAGCAGGGAAAGTTATTAAGAACTGGATATCCACCTGCAATAACATTTAAAGTTACATGGTTTTGCCTAGGTCAAGCAGATAAATATTATTCCTGACCATATCTCAGCCACTTACAACTTTGGTTTAGGGTGAAATTTTTGCTGTTTTTGCGTTTTGGCTGTCTCTTGCTTCTTTATTTCTTATTTCCTGTTATGTTATTGACAGTAAGTATAGTAAGTGATATTTTTCTGTTGATAGTTAGTCAGCTGTTTTGTCCCCTGCTGAGCAACCTATGTTTCATTCTTCTAATTTTCGCTGGATCAGAGCACATTCTCTCAGAGACTTTCATTTCTACAAAATGATTGAAGACTGTAACCATTTCTAAGTTAAAAGTGACTAGCCTTTGAGAGATTTATAAAAAAGAGCGTACACAACAACTCATCGCCGCAACGAAAAAACCTGCACACATGTACCTAGCAGATCAATGCCTGCTATCCTGCAGTAGATTACTGGGCTACGCTATTCCTTACTTGTTCTGAGAGTTTGTAAAAGATCTTACGACAAAGTAATAGACAACACAAGGACTCCCCTCTCGCCCCATCTCTTTCTTGTGCCACATACTATTAGCAAGGTCTGCACTGGAATAGATGCACTTCACAGTAGACAGAGAAGGCAGAATGAGCACCAATTCCTTCCCAAACGTAAACACAAAAACCTGTATTAATGTACACCAAGAAGCATGTTTAGCATCCAAAGGACTGTAGTAAAAGATACGCTTTTCCTGCAAACGTGGATTTTTGCCTCCAAGTAAAAATATTGACATTGTTCATAACAGAGTGTGCCATTATAAAAATAGGTTTCATCTTTAATTGCAGCTATAATCCTTGAGGATTGACAATTATTTTAAAATATGCCTGAAAAACTATTTGAAGCTATTTCCAAACGGCTGATTTCTTCATTATTCAGTAAAATGGGAAGAATGTTAATCTTTTCTCTAAGGAGACTATCAATCTTTATATATACACAGTTGTAAAAAAAATATAACAACTCAAGAACAAACATGAGGTTTATTTTAGTATCACCTGAATAACTTAACAACTAATCAAAAAAATCACAGAGCTCACTGGAAAGTTTAGGCTTTACTACAAACAGAAATGTCATCATCTACTGCTCTCTCTAGAGTAAATTAAAACTTATGCCAAAACAAGAAAACTATCTTCAAAAATAAATTCAAAGAAAGATCAGCCCAGTAAATAAGAACTTAGTTTAATGACTGCTATACTTAGAAAAGCATCTGTTCTCCAACAACGCATATGGTAACATGAATGAGAGAAAATATTTTTGTTTTTGCTTATAGGGTTTTTAGTTCCATAGGTACAGTATATTTAATCTTTCCTTCCAGTTTAGACCTGTAAAACATGTTAACTATTTTTCTTTCCAAACTGAAATCGATAATAAGCTATACTGGAAAATGAAGGTTGTCTTTCTCTGTTTTCCAGGTGAAATAAGTTAGTCACCACTCTCTAGAGGTATTAATACCAACAGTGCCACAGCCACTGTATTACCAGATCATCCAAAAATGTCGCTTCAGTGTAAGAAGCATCATAATTTAGAAGCAAACTGTTCAGGGTTGGAGCTTTCATAGCCAGATAACACAGTGGATGTAAAGCTGTGTGTCTATGAAAACTGTTTTCACAGAATGCATATCCATTTAAAAACAGCATCTGACTGCCTCTCAGCTACTAGATGTGTGTATTAATTGATGAACAAATGCATCCCGCTTTCCAAATGCTGAGCCATCAAAGGTTGACTCTAATTCAGATCTTTAGCCTTTTACATAATTTGCACAGAAAACACGGGAACAAACAAGCCACCAAACTGCAGAGTACTTTGAGATCAACCTAAATAAGAATGTGAATAAAACAAAACTGTGAATAAAATAAATTGGAAACAGGCACAGTTGATACATTTCCCCAGATCATGTGGTCATCACGGTCATACACACTCAAGTCATCATACACGCTCTCAAGTATCTACAAAACCCTTAAGTATTATGGAATAACAGTCTCTGATTGCTGGGTTATCTCTTCTTCCTTGAGGGCTATAATTACCCCCAGGCGAATGGCTGACCTTGTGTACTAACCACTGTAATGGGCACAGAAAAGGCTGTTGACACACAGCACAGCAATTGTCTCTTCTCCTGCATGACCTAAATTTCTCCTCTGGAAGTGCCTCAGCGGAATGAGAAAGCAGAGCAGCTCTTTGGCGGTCACCCTGTGCAATCCTTCCTGGCCTGTCTAAATAAACAGAATTAGGCTGCAAGAAACAAATTGACTAGATACTGATGTAGGTCCTGAGGTTAGAAGTGGAATTAGAAAGACAACATAATACTGATAATGGTCAGTGGTTTGTGTCTAAATTTCCTGTACTAAATTGTTAAAAAATACATTTTCAATATTAGAGCTTTCAAAGGTATCTAAACATTCCCTTTTCTATTTCACTTAAATATCTTTAGCACAGAACACAAAAAGGTGCTGGAACGTGGCTAATGTTATTGACATTTGCAAATAAATGGGAAAAAAAGTGCCCAAAGTCATACAAGAAGTCTATGGTAAAGCTAGGACTTAAATTATAGTCATATTTGATTTAGTCTTACATAGTCTTAGTTAGTCTTATTATTAATTATTCTTAGTCTTTAGTCATATTTGATCTAGTCTAAAATACTCTAATATGAAAAGTATACTGTTTGTAAAGGGCATATAAAGATCTAATTTCTTCACACTTTTCTGATGAAAGATCTCAGTCACAGTAGGTGTTATAGAAATCAAGGGCTTTCTGTGAGAAGCAGGAAGATCTCTCGTTTCTGTAAAGGAATATCAGAATTTTCTGTAACTCATTGATGATTTCACAATATCTGTGACTTGCAGGGCCTGTTCTAAAGCCCATTGCAATTATTGAGAGTATACTCCTAGGAGTATACTCACTTCAAAGTGGTTGAATTTACTAATAAAGAAGATGTTAAGTTTGTATTTTAGTACGTTACATTTTCTGTGTTTAAAGTGTTTAAACTAACAGAACTTTCCAAGGTCTTTACAAGCAAAGTTTATCTAGTTGCCTCACACAATCAAAGTACCACTGCCACCCCATTTCTATGAAAAAAACCTTTATAGAATCATAGAATGGTTTGGGTTGGAAGGGACCTCAAAGATCACCCAGTTCCAACCCCCCTGCCATGGGCAGGGACACCTCCCACTAGACCTCGTTGCTCAAAACCCCATCCAGCCTGGCCTTGAACACCTCCAGGGATGGGGCAGCCACAACTTCCCTGGGAAACCTGGGCCAGTGTCTCACCACCCTCACAGTAAAGAATTTCTTCCTAATATCTAATCCAAATCTCCCCTCTTCCATTACTCCTCATTCTGTCACTACACGCCCTTGTAAAAAGTCCCTCCCCATCTTTCCTGTAGGCCCCTTTCAGATACTGGAAGGCTGCTACAAGGTCTCCCCGGAGCCTTCTCTTCTCCAGGCTGAACAACCCCAACTCTTTCAGCCTGTCCTTATAGCAGAGGGGCTCCAGCCCTCTGATCATCTTTGTGGCCTCCTCTGGACCCCCTCCAACAGGTCCATGTCCTTCTTTTGTCGGGGCCCCCAGAGCTGGAGGCAGTACTGTAGGTGGGGTCTCACCAGAGCGGAGCAGAGGGACAGAATCCCCTCCCTCGACCTGCTGGCCACGCATGATGTTGTGGTGACCGTTGTCACAAGAATATTTGTGGCTACTTTAAATTTTTTATACCACTTTTCTAATTGCTACTCATTTCACTTCTTTAGAACCATTAATAAAATGTTTACCGATTCCTCATGTTTGTAACTGTAGTCCTGGCATTTTATATGATTCTAAATTTCGGGGTCACTAGGCTGTCATTTTTCAATTAAATCATATTTGGGCTTTTTCTAATTCAGGTTTTTCCTTGAATTTAATAAATGAAAAAGCCCTCTGTCTAGCTCAGTTATAGGAGGGAAGATCCTGTGCTTTTTTGTACAGGCATAGAAACCTGGACTTTTGGGACCCACTAACAGCTTTAGTGTTTCTTCTCATAAGCCATTTGTATCTGTTCTTTCCCTCCATTATGCTTCCTCCTCATGGTTTTGACTGATTCTATGAGGTTAATGATTTTAGGAAAAAAAGAGTTTCAAAACAAATAAGAAGTGCAACATATGAGCTACAGAACTTTAGGTCTTTGAATGAAGAAATAGTCACACCAAATAAAACTACAATTTTCTACTTGAAGATGATAGGGGAAGGTAAATAAAATAGTCTGTGTCCTAGTTGTTTTATACTTATGACAGAAATACTAAATTTCTGAAGCTTGTGGTGTGAATGTCAGTTTATTTTGCTTTTGAAGTATCTTACATTTTCCCTACATGCTCGTTAGTTATAATGTCAATCAAATTCTTTTTTTTTTAAAGAAAGAACAAGTAGAGGTTCTCAAGAAGGCAGAAAACTGATGCTTACTTGTAAGAACTGATATGCAGCAAACATCTCTTAGTACTGCAGCAAAAGCATCTATTCAAGTAGCATTCTTGAATACCTGGAGTAAACAATTTCCCAGCCCTGATCATTCATATACTTTGTTTTTAGAATTCCATAGACATGGGCAAGTGTTCAAGAGGGTTTAATGTGCACACGTTGTTTGCCAATATTTTCTTAGATTTTTTATAGGGGTTTGTGTCTTCCCCTTGCACCTCTTCAGCTGAGTCGGGATCTTCCTTCTTGAAGCACATAAGAGTCTAGAAACCAGTAATCTATTCAGGAAAACAACAGGTTAAGGGACTACAGAGATCGGTCTTTTATCATTTAACCCATTCATTAGCTGTCGTGGATAGGAAACATCTCCCATATCCCTCACTTCTCATCTGAGTAGACTGTGTGAACAGAACCTACATCTTCTCAGTCAGTTATTACACCTTCAGAGTACCTTCTGCCCTACATATCTTAGGCCATCTTAGTCAAAAGCTAAATTGTACATCCCCATCTATTTAGACAGGCAGAAACCTTCAGACGTTGCATAATCTCTCATGCATGCCATCTTATCTCCTCAACTATTGTAGGTCACACAGCTCCTGGGCTAGACTTCTACTAGCTCAACATGCAATTTCTGGATGGTACATATAGCAACTTTTTCCTTCCTTTTATAACTAGCTAGGGAATCAAGCGAGCAAGCTGTTTTATTCGTGATTTCATAAAAATGTTTATCTGGTTTTAATAGCATCCTAATTTCTTGCTATTTTTTTCCATATACTCTTATTATGTGGCTATTTTCAAATGAAGAGCCAGACAGAGTGCTGCTAATGAAGCTTAATTATTCTTCCTCTTTGCTTTGTGTCCAATTGCTTGTACCCAGTAGCAAATGTGAAGAGCCAGAAACTCCATCACGTTGGTAGTTAAAGTGTATTTGCATTCTTACATTTCAGAATAGAATGTATCAAACTAGAAATATTTAGAAGGAGGAAACCAACTTGATAGATTTTCTGACAGGGATAACTGGGAAATGTGATAATTTCTTGATAATTTTTGGAAGAATTAATTTTTTATGCCTTCAACATGCAAATTTAAATGGAAATAAAACCTTTTTTCTTGCACGAGAAAATGGCAATATTTCAACAATATTTGTAGATTAAGAGTTTTTTTGATCAATTCTTCTTTCTTTGGAAAAAAAGAGGTTATTTGTGTTTTTCATTCCAGTCTAGATCACTTGTTATTTCTACATCTCTAAAGATATTTTCCTAAGAAAACTTGTCATGATCGTATCCATTCTATTTTCTCAGTTGCTGAGACAAGCGAAGAACCACATGCAGAGCTTGAACAGTGAAAACGATGCTACTGATACTCAGGATGAAACAAGCCAACTTGTAACTCCTTTGGGAAAGACTCCCTTGCAGTGATTTAAGTTGTTTCTCAATTTAGTCATCTACTCAAATCCAGGCTTTCATGACTGCGTTATTAGCAGTTGTCAAATTAATTTCAACATATCTAGTGCAGGTCTTTCTATTACACAAATTGAAGTTATTGCCTTTCAGAAGTACGATCTGTCTTCCTAGGAGGCTGCATTACAATTACCTTTAGGCAATATTAGAAAAGGTTGCTCATCTTTATGAAATCTTATTGGGGTAGATGGATGGCAATAAACGAAAGTCTGATGCAGGAGTTTCTACAGTAGAACTGAAGAATTCCCACAGAGCCATTTTCCATGAGTCAGCCTTTTCTGCCTTCTTCCAAGTTGGTAACAATCCTTCATCTTTCTTTTCACCCTAATTCCGCTGCTTTTTCCTTGTCCTACAAAGAAATATTATACTATATTTGGAAATATCATTTTGCTTCCAGGAAACCCTGGATTTAGTCATGCTCAGGTGATGACTTTTTCTTCGGTAATCCCAATGCTTTTGCAGCTTTTGAAGAGGGATAGCAATGAAACAACACTATATTCCACCTATGGAGAAAGATAAATAGAAACATTTTTAAGGCTTAAATTTGTAGCATATCTTTGAGATATAAAAGAGATACTCCTTTGAATAAATAGGAAATTTTTACTTTAGTAGCCATATGGGTGTTGTTTATTCCATATGAACAATTCCATGTTTTTCCCATAAGGCAACAGAAAGCTACTACTCTAAAATTGATTTCTACTATTATTACAAGAGATGAAAATTTCATAGTATAGACTCATCATCATGGAAGTCCTATCTGCATCTCAAATGTTTTGACAATTATTTGGAATAGTAAGATAAATTATCCTTCAGTTGAATATATTTTTATTAAATATGAGCAACAAAGGAAATCAAATGCCAAAATGAAGGAATCCATCTGGTATTTAGAAAATAAACAATGCTAAATAAAGAAGGACCTAAGAGGACTTGAAATTGATGTATTTTATCATTTGAACTGCATAGTAGAGATTTATTCTATATAGAATTTGACTGACACACGTAGGAATTTAAATCCTTTGTTCCAACCATGAAAGCATTAACATTTTTAGTACATGTAATATAATTCACCTGTAAGGAAAAATATGATTCAGATTATAACCTTTTAAATGAAGTGTGTTCCCTTGTTCATTTCACCTTCTTCATTTAGACATGATTTAATAAAAATCAGACTCTTCATAGAATAAACCAAAGGGAATTTTCCTGTGTATTATCTAAACCTCTGTCTTGATCCATGTCAGTTTTATTTAAGTCTGAAATTAACTAGTCCACAGAAGTCTTACTGGCTTCAAAGGCTGAAATTTCTTAATTTACAGTCTAAGATCCCCTTCATTAGAAAGCTCTTCAGCTTTTCTGCTACTCCCAAACCTAGCCTAGGAATTGAAGTGTAATCTCTGGAGAAATAAGCCTTTGAGACTGCTTATGAACTGGTACCTAAAGCAGGAAAGGCCAGATCTACTGGCAGTTGCCCTAGAATAAATTTGAAAGGGCTTGAATCACTGTATGGAAATGACCTGGCCAAAGGTGACCTGAAAGGTGAGATAGAAAGGGAAGACGTTCATTGTCTCAAAGGTTGCTCTCAAATGACTCATGGAAGACAATTATCTTACAAACAAAGAAATAAACAGGGTGAAGAAAAAAAAAATTAACTACCTTTGACCTTGTTGATTAAAATTAAGGCAATTAAACACAAGATAACAGAAGTATGGGCTGTATAAGTTTTTTTACTTAAGGGCACATTTCTCACTCTCCAGACACAGATTCTGATCCATATATTGGAAGACAGCAATTTTGTTGTTTTAATTCTGTTTCTCTCAGTATATCTTCACCTTTGAGGGTATCCTAAAACCTATAAACAGAATATGAGGGGGTTTTGTGAAAATTATTTCCAAAAGACAAGTTTTAGCACTTAATGAGTCCAGAAAACTAGTCTCCATTATAGATTAGATCATTAATTTATTATTTGAACCTGAGAAAGTTACTTACTTATTTAGATTCTATATCTTTAAAATAAACAATAATTTTAGAAAGATGGATGAAACAACATGCTCTTGTCACCACAGTTTGGATATCCTTAAAGTCTTATGGAGGAAATCTTAGGTGGGCTTTTCCCAAGAAGAAAATCCTTGCCCTTCCATATAGCCTTTAATCAATGGCTCCATGAAAAAGTTTCACTGGGGATTTCCTGTGAACCATCATGTGACTATGCTGGAGAATTATAGCTTTATTATGTATATCTTTAGTAGATGTATATCTATAAAAATATTTATGTACATGTATGTGCTGTAGCCAAAGTGGGGTCTGTCGAATCCCAAAAGTAGATGTACCCTAAGCAAAATAAAATTAATATTGTTTTTTATAGAATTTAGACATAAGCACAATAAAATAGAATAACTGATGAGAGTGCGTAACCATTTTGTAACATTGTAATGCTACCAATAGCCTTTTGTAACACAGCTGCTTTTACATTAATAATAACCAAACTGCAAAGGGGCAAAAAGAGAGTTGTGGTATAGTTGCCCAAACAGGGTGCAGGAAGACATGTGCTGGTAGTCAAAGCCGTAAGAGAAGAACTAAGGTTGTAGAGCAGGCAGTAAAGGTGTCTGTTAAAACCAAAATAATCCTGAAGAGCAGGAAAAAAGAATGTTTGCTAGAACCAGAAAAAATCCTACAGAATAAACGAAACAAGGGTCAGGATAAGTCCTGGCCCAAAAAATAAGCTGTTAAAAGCAGGCGAGATCACTCTCTTTTCTTTTTGGGAGGGGGCAAAAGGGTACAAAACATCAATGATGAGAGAGGAAAGACAGGGATGAAAGATGACAAACCACTAGGGTTTCTGCTTCCCTCATCAAATATCTCTTGTGAAGGTCTACCTTGACCTCATAGACTAAAAACCACGCAGGACTGTAGCCATCAGTGCTAGCTGTATGGCACCAGCTCTGTGGAACTGACCAACTTAGAGCTAGTTCAGGACATAGGCGTTAAGTACTAATTGTTTTGTGTATGTGCAGATAATCACTGAAAGTGATAAAGAACTAAGCACTGGGCAATGTGTTATGTTAATGAATATCAAATCCAGTTGAGATGTTTTGGAGTTTGAAACTGGTCTGATTTATCAGTCTTTCAAACACACTTCCATCACAGCAATCTCTAATTGCATAACTGATCTATAGATGTACAAATATTTGTTTGCAGTGTTATATACGTATTTATTGAACAGATAGATATACAGATGTAAAGAACAGCTTGGTTTGTTAAGTCCACTGTCAGGGCGCAGCGAGGACGGCTCCTCCCTGGGGAGTGGGTATTCACGGGCAGCCAAGGGACATCACTAGCCATGGCTCGTCCCACCTCATCCACTATAAACCACAAGCTGCCACACCATTTGCTAAGATTATTTACTGAAAAATAGACAGGAATATGATAGAGGAAATGACAATGAAAAAAAGGATATGTGACAGGAAGCCAGGGAGTGGGGACAAGGACATATTCAATGTTTAAGGTCCCTTTTGTGTCAGGCAATGTGCATGACTGAGTGTCCAGATCATGTCAGATATGAACCGTGTTACAAAGGGATGGAAAAAATAAGTGAAATGGTCCCTCTGCAGCTGACCTGGGGAGAAGACATATTTTCCTTACTTCAAACTGGTATGTGTAAACACTTCAGTGGATCTAGTATGCCAAAGCTCTTCACTTGTACTAAGATGCTTGATTTTGAGAACAAGAATTCAGAATGTATTCAACTTCTTTCTGCTTAAGGGTTTTCAGAAATCAGTAAAAGTTACTATGGTGATTGATGGTATGAGAGAGTGAACAACCAGTCTTTATAAGCTTACAGTAGCCCAAATGCAGACATGACCTTGGATATTAGCATCTGTTTAAAGAAAATAGAATTTTTGTTAAGGCACTGGAATTATTCCTGTACTTTATGAAATGTTTTGAGAGTTCTCATTAAATTTTCAGTTTCTAAGACCTCTCATTTATGATTTTGTGATTCAGTTTCAAATATTATAATTTAGTTTATAGGGCAATGGTATGCTTAATCAAAATAAAATGAATATGACTATTTTTCAAAAATCACGCTCTGCAAAACTTTTTAATAATATCTGTATGTGATAAAATGTGTAGCTTAAAAGATTTTTTGCTTTGATCAAAAGCAATGTTTTAAAATGATTCCCTCTATCTATATGGAGCTAAAGCCAATAAATGTCCTAGATTATTAATGTAAGTCAAATAAACATATTCCAGAACTATAAATTAATTTATCCCTCAAGCTATAAATGGAAGCTTCTTCTGGAATGGCAGCCCCAAAGAAATGATTATGACTCAGATAATTTTGAAAGGTAGGGTGGTTGGCTTTGGGTGGGGTTTTTTGTGATTCATTTGGATTTTGACATAAGAATTAGCATTGCCCAAACATTGCGAGTGCTCAATGAAAGTGGGTTTTTTTTACTTTTTGAACATTACTGCTAACATTGATTGGTTTAAAAGCTTTTCAAAGTCATTTCTTTGGGGCTGCCATTCCAGAAGAAGCTTACTGAATCCTACTAACAGCTAGTGAATGTAGCATTTTATTATAGCCCTCAGCAAATCCACAATTTTCAACAAATCCTCTCAAAAATTTTTCATTAGCTGATTTTCATACCTCACATATACTGCATTAAAAGAGTTATCCAGAGTGTTGTAAAAGTATGAATTAAACTGTATTTTTAAAACAAAAAATTCATCTAAACTCAGAGATGGGTCTCAAGGTACTCCGAAGCTTGGGAACGTCTCCATACTTCTGAAGAAGGCAGGGAGTTCTGGTTTCATCTTAACTGTGTACAAGTCACACTCCTTCCTTCCTGTCTCCCGTTCAATGACCAGGTTTCTGTGGAAAGATGACTGGGAAAGATGCTATGGATTCTCTGGCCAGGTAAAGGACCAGGATCTAAGGGAATACTGTGTTTATGATCCATAGGAGCTGATACTTGTCTCAGGCAGAGACCTAGGACCTGCATGCATGCAGTGACAACTGCAGAGTTAATTTTCTTTTATGATCTGGTTCTGAAGTGTAACTCTCCTGGAAACACCTCTTTTGGGAATAATTGTTAGTGTCAGCAGCCTGACTAAGTAAACCACTAGGCCCTCTCCTCTTCTCACACGCTTTTTCCTCTTATGATTGACAATACTTGTTTGGTTGTGTTAAAGACTGAGAATTCTAAGCTCTAATTCAGAGCTTTTCTAAGTCACTCAGTCATACTTTAGTCATCTCTGAAAACGGTACTTTGCATGTTTTGCCTACTGTCACACAGAGCCAAGGTATTTCTCCAGGATGGTGATCAGCTCCCTAAACCACAGCTTCTTTTTGAGAAGCTTGTGCTATTTGTTACAGAGATAGATCAACAAAGTCTTTAACTAACCTCAGTTGCTCATGGTTTCATCACAACTTTGTATCTCTCAATTTCTAAATAACATGCAGACATTTTTTTAAACAATTTTCCATCCAATCAAAGTCGGACCTGTGTATCGAACGTGGACAAGCTTTGCTTGCAAAAAGGTGGGCAAGTATGTATTAACTACCAGGAAAGCTGTTGGTAAATTTCTGCTTTAACCTTCAATAAACCAAAAAGGTTTCCTAAATCTTTTCTCACTTAAGGATTTCAGCTGAAAACTTCCAAGTAACTAACCTATGGCAGCCAATTGGCAGAGATCATTTCACCTCCATACTTACCAGTAACTGAAAATGGGAAAAATGGAATGCTGTGATCAGAAGGGTGGGGTAAATAGTAAGCATAAGTATTCCTAATTATGGTATGCTTGACAATTTTTCAAATATGACATTTATGGGGGAAAACTGATTAATTTCTTTTCTTGAATTGCTTTTTCTTCCTCTTAGGCGATAGTTAAATAGGACACATTTGAGGTCTTTTCTTCATATGGGTCAGTATTTTTAATTGATATTTATTATTTTAGCTGAATTTTCCAGAGTTTACTTACACTTCACAGAACATTAAATGATAAAGACTATGTATGAAGAATACGGATCCAATGAAGTTTAGTTTACTGAGATACAGACTGATGAAGAAAAGATTGATTATGAACTGGAAATTAATCTCTGTTTTATAGACAGCTTTCTAGAATAGCTATGCCATCTATTTTGAAATGAAGTACCTTCCCGTGTTTCAAGCATGACCAAAAAATAAATCAAACTGAACACTCTCACTTTAATAATTTTAGTAGATTGAAGCTGCTTGACAGATTATTCAAATCAGTATCTTTAGAAAAGAATACAAAATTGGATTTTTACCTGAAAAGGGATTATTTAATGAAGACTTGTGTCATCTTATATTTACTGCAGAATACTTGAAGTGGGTATTATTTTTTTGGAAAGTAGTCTTGGAGCTAATGCTTAATCCTTGAAATTCTTGTAGGAAAGAATAAAAACAAGGCAAGAAAGGTCTTTTTTTCTTGTAACATACGAAGCTATGCCTGCCCTTGCTGATAGGCATATGTCAAAAGTAGGGTTTCATCAACTGGAAGGCTTTCCACTTTATTACATAGTCATATAAAGATAGAGCACAAAACACCACTTGCCTAAAGGCAATGAAGACATTGGAGACTAGTAGGTACAATGAAGATAACACCAGTTATGTGATTTGGACATTCTGTGCTGACACCAGTCAGGACTCAAACTTGAAAATACACAGAATAAGAACAGATAAGTTTTATAATTTGGTTCACTGGCAGAAGAAAAAGATTGAACTTCTACACCAAAGTCCAACTTGCTTTTTGCAGAGCAAGTTCACAGCGGTTAACCCCAAAAGAGTGCTACTAGATACCTCCATGTTTTACATCAACAGACCAATGAACTACAGGAAATTTTTCTAATCCCATTTTGGGTAAAACCTTGATGTTTTGTAGACCAAACTCAACAAATAATGATTTCTTTTTTTTAAACTAATTATTATTTGACACAAAGGTAGTCACTAGACTTACATGTAAAGATGCATACTAATATGGAGCATATTTAAAGTTTAAATTCACATGCCCCCTACACACGTACATGTGCATTCTTCATCTGAGGAAATCACATCCAAAATGATAGCAGCTTTCCAGGCAGATGTCACCAGAGCAACTAGAGTCTAATTAAGTTTAAGAATGGCTGAACAGCAACGACAGAGCAAAACCTTTGGAGGTCAGAGATATATTTTAAAGGGGACCATGAGGCTGGAAAAAAAAAGGAAAGACAACTTCAGCGTGGTTAAAAGTGCAGGCTGAATATGCTGGGACAAAGGTTTGAAAAATAGCTGTCATATGGCTTGTCTCATTCATTGTACAGCTTACAAATTCTGCCACAGAGGAGCTGTGACTCCCACAAGGCAAAGTTTCTTAGCAATACTGCTTCCATAGCAGACCCATTCGTTTTTGGGGACTGAAGTAGGGAACTCAGGAAACACAAATTCTATGCTCGTGTCCCTCTCACAGTCTGTAAACCTGCTGTATACCGAAAAGCATATCAACTACCTTACTAGCTTCTGTAATTTGCTCTTCTCTGGGGAGATGGGATCTGGGTAAGGTAATTTGTTGTGTTTGTGGCAAAGGCAGAAGGCATTTTTGGTTGTCTTAATGACAAGATGGTAAAAGCGGAGGTGAGTTGTTCAAAGGTGTTACAGCTAATGTAATTTATCAGGTCGGTTTGCAGTTTCTCCTCACTGTTCTCCACCCCTGCTCTGGGACCTTGAACCTGTGAACTGTTGAAGACCTTTAAACTCTGTTTTAGTAAGTGGGACCTAAAACTGCACAAGCTTGACCATTAATAAACCATATTTATTAATGGTGTAAATGATCAAATGCACAGAATTAATTTGTGCATGCATTAGTTCATACATATATCTGCAGAATAATTTTATTTTATCATCTATTTCCTGTGTTGTGAAACAGTAGTCCAAACATTTCTATGCTTGGGAAACACTGAAAATCCTTCAGTATAAACATTTTGTTAAGCTAACCTCACATTTTAAAATCATTCAGAATAAAGCACCACCATTATCTAGCCTACCTTGAATCTGTGATATTTCAGTCGCTCAAAGGAATGTCAAAATCAGTAACAGTATGAAGGCAGCAGTTGTTCTGACAGCTGAAGCATGAACTGAATCTGTCTAGCAAAATTAGCCTAATATGGTCAAATTGCTTTTGCTTTTTAACTGTATATGGGCAACAGCAACACACTGTGTGTGTGACTTCCACGTCAATTAAGAAACATACACTGGGATTACCTAACAAATTGCTATGGCCATTAGTAAACAACAGGAAAAAATACCTCTTAAATCACAGGGTTTTCTTATGGCAAAGCCTTCACTGAAATCCTTCACAGTTTCCATTTTTCCTCCCACCAATAGTAATTAAACTTCTGCGTGGTATTTTATTCCTCAGTGATATATATATATAAATAAATCTTATTGTGCCTTGTTCCTGCTTATTGCACTATGGTAGTTTCAAGGTTTAGCTTTGTTAGACACCCCTCCAGTTGTTAAGGAAACGAGTCATTTCTCTTTATTTAGCAAGTAGCATGACATAGATTCATCTTGAACATGAATGGAACAAGTAAATAATCAAAACCTCCAGAAACTTGAACTAAACTTTTTGACTAGATTCACACTCCTTTAAAAAAATTGTGGAACTGTAAGAACAGGTTTACCTTAAATATATATGTTGCTTTCACTGTCTTTGAGATGTGTTTTACACAACAGGATTCTCTCAGTAGTTTCCTTTGTTTTTTCTGCTCTGTTTTTTTTGTATTTTTTCTGAGGAAAGATAGATCTGCATGGATAACTTTCAAAATAAGAGAAGAGGGAAAGAACAATAACTTGACAACACAGCTAAATTCAGAAACTCGATCCCACTGTCTATGTCATTGATGAAGATATTGAACAGTACTGGTCGCAATAGGGACCCCTGAGGGACACCACTTGTCACCGATCTCCATCTGGACATTGAGCAGTTGACCACTACCCTCTGGATGCAACCATCCAACAAATTCCTTTTCCACCAAACAATCCACCCATCAAATCCGTACCTCTAGAATTTAGAGACAAGAATGTTGTGCGGGACTGTGTCAAAGGCCTTACAGAAATCAAGACTGATGACACCTGTAGTTCTTCCCTTGTCCACTGATGTTGTCACTCCATCATAGAAGTCCCCTAGGTTGGTCAGGCAAGCCTTGCCCTTAGTGAAGTCAGTAATAGCTATATTTACTTTCAATCAGTGGAAAGAAGGGCATATGCTGAATGTTTTAACCCAGAAAATTGATTTTGTCTGATACATGCCCTGCAAATCAGCAGTGCATATCTTCTTGGTTCTATTTTGACTAAGCTGTTGCCAAAGATGAAGTACAGTAAAGGGGAGAGCACTTAAAATCAAGTGCCACTGTACATGACCTGTGAACTGCTCCTGTCTGTCAAAAGCTTCGTGCAAATGCTCACATTAAGCCATCTAGAAGTTGACTGACTTTGACTTTGGTGAGCTCAGCAATCGTGCAGGTGATCATTTGGAGCTACATGGGTGTTCTCCATTGACAAATGACACAGAAATTACAATTTAGCATTTTGTGTGTGCCAGTGGTGCATTTGGATTCCAAAACAAGTGACAAAATACAGTAGCCAAGACCCAGATGGTCATAATGTAGCTATATTCATTTTAGAACAACTGAATTCTGTTAGATTTTATAAGTAGCTGCCATTACCTCCTGAGAAGCTGAGTAAATAATCACGCAGTTGGGTTTTATTAGTATTCATGGTACCATAATTGCAGTGTTACCAACATATGAGCTGAATCATTTAGTGGCAGCACATCTATTTACACTGATTCACTGTGGTGTAGACTCACTCATTGAACAGACAAACACCACAGTCCCTGCCTACACGACACTACTGCTTCTCTGCCTACAGTAACCTTCATCAAGGTTCCAAGTATATATTCTGGTCATGACGTTCAACCAGAGGCTAAAAGTCTCTGTCTTCTCGCAAACATTAGCTTATGTGAACTAAGCAATGGGAAATGGTAATGGATTGAAATCCATCATGACAGGGCTGAAAATTCAGCATTTTTTTTTCTCCTTATTTCTTTTTGAGCACTATCTTCAGCTTGGTAGCATATCAGGAGCATAGCAGATGTGTTCTACTTTTTCCAGATTCCATTATGTTTCACCCAGGCCAAGAGGTAGCTAATTTTTCTTCTAAAAGTGAAGAACTATCATAGTGAAGAAGAGTATTGACTGGAGTAATCCTACGGCACAGCTGTTGACATCCTAACCTTTCTCTTACAGTTTATAAGGCAGTAAGCATTCTTTTTAGCTACTCCAGATAAAGAGCATCTTGTGTCTGAGAGCCACGATAGCAGAAAAATATGTTTTTTCAGAAGCATACTGTTTCAGAAGGAAAACGCGGATGGGAAAAATGTATAGTCATGAACATCACACAGAGAAAATAAAGTTGCAGTGAGAGTGCCTGCAGGCTGTAGGCTTAGCAACCTTAGAATAGAAAACTGTCACTGTTTCCTTCAGTATCAAATGCTTATTATCCTCATGTTGTTCTTTTCCATAGCAGAAGTATATAATCAAAGTTGCTGTTGATGAAGATGACACTGTAATTGATAATGTCATTTAAGCTGTGCTTATTAGACATCAAAAACTGACAGCAGCAAATGCAAATGTTAGATGTGCATTACTGTAAACCTCCAAGATGCTATGAAAATTGGCAGATCCATTGTTAGAATCCACATCTTTGGAGATTTGCTGAATTAGAAGTACTTTAGTACATAGCGACCCCTCTGCTATTCTTGAATAAAGGACATGTCATTCTTCCATGTTTTAATTATATTGTCCCTTGAGTTTTCTTTCACTAACATGGCAAGAAGTGGTCCAAGAAAGGAAGGACGTTCTTCTCCTGAAAGAGCAAATTCCCCTCACTCCAATAAATTTAGGTCTGTTTGTATAAAGAAGGCTTATACCTTGGCTTTCTACCTAGAATCTTTTCTCCCATTGCCTTGCCTGCTATAGCAGTAATTTGCCAAAAGTACACCTACTGATGGAAGGAAAAGATAATAGAACATAAAATCAATATTGAGGAAGCTAACATAGTCCTTCTAAATCCTTATAGTTTTGTAGATTTCCTGAGGAGTTAGGCCACATTCTTTTCTACCTCTTTCCTTCTTGCTCAAAGAAAATTAGAGTTGCCCATGTAAAGCATAATATGTGGCTGAAGAAGAACTGTTTAAGATAGTTGAGATACATCTTTTTCTTATATCTCTCCTGGGCACCTATGGAATGAAAATAATGTTTGTGTCTTTTCCTATGCTCTTTATCAAGATGAAAATATCACATACTAGACAAAACTCATTGTTCCATAGGGTTTATTTTGAGATTTCTCATATAGGAATAGATGTCAAGGTGGCAAAATGTAGCTGCAGAAAGTACTGAAAAAAGTAGAGAGACAACCTAATATCATGCCATCTTTACTCGCTTGACATACTAATTCCATAAGTGGTGCTAAAAAATAAGAAGCTATAAGTTTGTGTGTGCGGGCAAAGTTTTGCAATCTTTAGCAATAACTGCATTGCTCACATTTTCCAGAACCTAGCCTTTCACTGATTTATATTATTTCAGTTATCACATAATGAAAGGCAAAACCACAGTCTGTGGGAGAGATCAGAGTGTATAAAAGCCTTTGTTGAAGCAGCTCTATTTATATGCTTTGCATAAAGCTTAGCAGTTTTAGATAGAGTAACAATATGCCTCATTTTACATAATTTTCATGTCTCGTTAATTTTGTACTTTTATCTCCAGATAAAGATGATTATAGCATCAGTATCTCCCATAAGTCAAACTACTTACATGGGTTAGGTGCCATTTAAAGGTTAAACAGACCTTCATTGTGTTTCCTTCTCTCGTTCCTTTTCTTTCTTTTGACATAAATAACAGCTTCTGAAAGGAAAGGGAAAATAGGTTAACAATAACCTCCCAGGCAGGAATTCTAATGAGATTCAAACTTGTCCCTGTCTCATCTTCATTTCCTTCCTGGCAGGTCTGATTGCTTACATGTTTGATGTCTTTCATGAAATGTTTCTTCAGAAACTATTTTTTAAAGGGCATGAGGCACACAAAAGAGGAGAGGGAAACCTTGATTAAAAAATCCACAGCTGTGTTGCATTCTTTTTTTGTACATCACAAGGCTGATCTCTTCATGTGAATATCCTGCATAACTTTTCATCTTCCTGTGTTGTTTCAAGGCTACTAGCCTTTAATTCAGAAAACGCAACAGTTTTTTCTCAGTTGTGAATAATTTAATTCCTTTTTATTGTCTCAATTTCCTATTATACCTCTGTAACTGATCAAGTACTTTGAATTACATCAGTTACCTGGTATAGATTTTTTTCCTTCCTAGTTTCATTGTGTTCAGTATACAGTATTCCATTCCATATGCATACTGCATAGCGGGAACTTTGACAGCCAACTTTACATTTGTAATCAAAAAAGGACTCTTTTCAAGCCCAGGTTCTTAGTTCGTGTAGCTGAACAACCTGAAGTAAATGATACTAAGAAAAAGTATTTCTATTTCTCAAGCAGTTGTTCATTTATTGCTGTCACATTTTTAGTGAAGTTGTTCTCACCAGTCATTTTAATGGTTAGTTGTAGTCTTCATGTACTTGCTGGTTCTGACCAGCATAGGCTAGGATGGTAAGAATATTATGCCTCAACCAAAGGTAAGTCAGTTGATAGTGACAGGTGGGCTTTAAAAATGTTACTGTTAAATAAACCAAAATATTCAGTCATATTTTTGGTTTTTTTTCTATTATTCCATGCTTGTGCTCCACATCGTAATGGGAGACACTTGCTACCAAGGCAAAACATTCTCCCAACAATTTGAGATTGGTGACAAGCCTAAAAAGCCCCTGTTCTGAGGCCCTCCAGATTTCACACAAAGCCTGTGGCCTCTCACTGGCAATGACAGTACAGTACTTGTTGGTCAATGGGGCTACAACATGAGGGACTACCTTAACTGCTCCACAGGGACTCTGTTAGCACTTGATTCTTTCTGTACATTTCAGAAACATGGAATACATTCCGTGTTTCTCCTGTACGTCAACAAATTTCATACTAACTCCAGCTCTGTGGAAAGGGACCTGGGAGTCCTGGTGGACAACAGGATGACCATGAGCCAGCAATGTGCCCTTGTGGCCAAGAAGGCCAATGGCATCCTGGGGTGCACCAAGAGGAGTGTGGCAAGCAGGTCACAGGAGGTTATCCTCCCCCTCTGCTCTGCCCTGCTGAGGCCGCACCTGGAGTACTGTGTCCAGTTCTGGGCTCCCCAGTTCAAGAAGGACAGGGAACTGCTGGAGAGGGTACAGCAGAGGGATACGAAGAAGATTAGGGGGCTGGAACATCTTTCTTATGAGGAAAGGCTGAGGGACTTGGGTCTTTTTAGTGTGGAGAAGAGAAGGCTGAGGGGGGATCTCATCAATGCTTACAATTACTTAAAGGGAGGGTGCTGGGAGGATGGCACCAGTCTTTTTGCAGTGGTGCCCAGTGACAGGACAAGAGGTAACGGGCACAAACTTGACCGTAGGAAGTTCCATGTGAACATGAGGAGGAACTTCTTTCCTTTGAGGGTGGCAGAGCACTGGAAGAGGCTGCCCAGAGAGGTGGTGGAGTCTCCGACTCTGGAGACATTCCAAACCCACCTGGACGCCGTCCTGTGCAACCTGCTGTAGGTGACCCTGCTCTGACAGGGGGGGGTTTGGACTAGATGATCTCCAGAGGTCCCTTCCAACCCTTGTGATTCTGTGATTCCATGATTCCTTGCCACTGGCCATCCACTGAATAGATCTGATTAAATCTGCGCTCAAAGTGACCATATACAATTCATGTACTTTTCGTTGATTTTCCTCAGTAGAGCTGAACTTTTTGCTGGCAATGAACTCAGAGTAATTCTTTTGTCATATTTCTCATCTAATACAAAATAGGAATTATATCATATAACATCAGTGATTAGACAATGATCTATGATATATAATATCCTGTAACTTTATACTGAATCAATCTGGAGGGTATGTCATTAGTCCTTGCACCTCCCTTCCCAGTTACTTTAATAATCTTAGGAGGAAAAGTGAAATTTTTCTCTGAAAGGAGAACTGTTTCCTCCAGTTTTTAGGAAACATACATTACAGTACTACCTAGCTTGCATTCCTGTTAGTTTCTCACAGTAGCACATGTCCAGTCACTATTAAGCAAGCAACAAATGTCCCAGAGCTCTCAAAACAAAATCCTACGCATTTATAACTGCTGCAGGGCAGGCCTCTTTACAAGCCTTCTTCAAATATGAATGAGTTTGAAGTAGGAAACCTTAGAAGCTCAGTCCTTTTTCTGAAAATCTGCCGAGATTTTCTAAAGCTTAGTCATTTCCTTCCAGACCACAAACAAGAGAAGGAAGAGTTCATTGAACATGGATGTCTCAGTTCAGGTAGGAAGGATTTGAGATGCCGACTGTTCTAATGAGGCAGCGTGTCTGATCTGGGAAAAGCTGAACCAAGCCAGTGTACCAGTGTGTGTAATAGCAGAGTGATTTTCTCCAGGAAAACAAATAGCAGAGGTAGCATTCCTATTCATTCAAAAACTTTTCCTGGATCTTTAGTAGCAAGTAGTTTTGTACTGAGGAGATGCTTCATCTCTTACACAAAGTTCAAGTGGTAATTCTAATTTTTATATTCTTTTTTTTTTTTTTTCAGTCTGAAGAATCTCAAAATGCTTTTGACTGAGAGGCAAAGCCTTTAGAATCTTACTACATATAATGTATCAGTTATACATGAATAACTAGAAATTACTACAGTAGAGTCACAGACATAATTTATTAACACCACAAGTACAGGAGACACTTAAAATGAGATTAAAATTCTCCCTTAGCAGCAGGAGAAAAAAGAAATCAACAGGTGTGTCTCTATGTCTGTATCCTCTCTCCTCTCTTTCTCCTGTTTATTTTCCCTATGTCTACCATACAGTGTGGGTCTGGAGCCAGTGACTGACTTGGGAAGATTTGCTACTCAGTCACTCAGGAGTGGGGTTAGGGAGATTAGCTAGTTTGACTAAGCAATGCTTGGTTCATTTAATTTAATGAATTAAAACAAACTGGTTTAGGATACATGATAAAACAGCAGACAACAGTAGAGAGAGATTTTTGGTCAATGAAATTGAAACATGCTTCTATTATATAAAAGATAGGAAGTGTCTTTCTAGCTGTCCTGTAAATTAGGTATTTTTTCCAATATTTCTGCCTCGTGGAATTGATCATGCCTGAATTGAATTCATAGCTCTGGAGTGTGCCACGTATGTGTCATATAGAGCGTTTAGCTCAAGGACAGAGACACCCTTATGATATAGGGTTACTTGAGTATCCTGACATAGGATTGTGTGTGATAGGGCTAGATCCCTGGACGACAAGAGCAGGTCCCTGTTGTGGGGTGTTGTGGGTGAGAAGAAGTTCCCACCCTCTTCAGTCATTTCTGGGAGTGATTAAAGTCCTCGTAGCCTCACACTGTAAATCCACGCAATGAACAGTTTCTCAAATAGTCCAAATGCCTTTGGAGAAAGTACAGCTTCAAGTATTGTGTCCTATGTATCTGCTGATTGTGGAAAGATCCCACCCACAGTTTTGTTAATTTCCATATGCTTTGACTGATAGGAACACAACATTTTTTTGTTTCTTCTTCTTCTTCCTTGACAGCTACTTGCACAGATGACCACACATCTATCATATCAGTATGAGCACTGCAGTTCTATCCAACCTTATTATAACCATGCCAAGTAAAGGAGGATTTCCTTAGCTTCTTGGAAGAAGACACTAATAATGAATTTCATTCATAGCCCTTGTCTCCATGCCTCTTCTCTATCTGAACTTTACTAACTTCATTTTCTAGCCTTTTCTATTTCATAGCACTTAAAATCTTCCAGGATCAGTTCAGTCTAGTAAAATATATTTTTACTGCACTGCTGTCAAGGTATTTTGGGGATATAATACTGCCCTTCTCTTAACTGTGACAGGACAACTAATGACTCACTCAGAAAATGACTGTCTATCAACTCAGTAACATTCTCCCTCACAAATAATTCTCAGTATGTGTTCTGAATATTTTGAAAAGAGCGTTTCTAGAAAACAACCTTGGAGTGATGAATGTTACCAAATGGAATATTTCCAGAAAATCTTTCATGCTAATTCATGAAGCTATTTGCTTTCTATAAAACAATTAGAAGTCCTCCCTATTTACAGCAAACTGAGGAAAGTGATACTGATCTGAGTGTATGCCAATCTCTTTCCCTTTGGGGGACATCCACAGAATGCTGGGAGAAAGACAGAAAACTTTCAAGTGAATCTTGCAACCGTTTTTTTCCTTCACCATTTGCTAAAATCTATACTGGTTCTATTAACATAGTAGAGTGGGTCTAACTTCTGTTGCAGCAGGCAGTTGGGTCCCGTATGTACCTGAGTCTGGATATACCCTGAGACGGTATCAGTATTGGAACTTGTGGCTTGTCATCTTCTCATACGCTTGGCTTTTCCTTGGAAGTATCCCTGAGCAGACAGGAGGAGAGGAAGCCTCAGCACACTCCAACAGGCTGATCAAGGAAGGAGGACTGTGGGTTGTAACGTGAAGAAATGGCTGCTCTGTAAGTAGACATATCCATTTCACCCAGATTTGCAGATCGTCACTTAGATGCCTGACTTGCTCCACCAGAACTATATTTGTATTTATTATTATTATTATTATTATTATTATTATTATTATTATTATTATTACCACCTTTGTATTGTGAATCTTGGATTAGAAATGTTGCCAGGCTTTTGCCTTGATAAACTTAAAGATATTTTGTGAAATTTCCAGGATCTGACGTAGTCTTAGACGTTCCTTGTGTATAATTGTTAGGGGACATTTTGACTTTCAGTAATCAAAAGACCCCCAGATGTATCTTTGTTGATTGCTGTTAATTTGTCATAATTGGCATTAAATGATAGTATTTTTAAGTAAGTTGCTTGAATTTACTGGCTTATGGTAAATCTGCAGATTGTATTTGAGTAAGTTTATGGCAGCTTCAAGTGCACATGACATTTTGTTGGATTTCTACTTCCAGGAGAAACCGCTATCTGACACCTAGGGTTGCCTTCATCTTTTGACATGTTTTGTACTCGGATTACACTTCTTCCCTTGACTGACAGAAAATATTATTAGAAAATTTTTGTTTTTTCTCTTCCTCTTGTCAGTATTGAGAAAGGTTGAACACATGCTCCAGTCCAGTCTTCCCCTCCGTCTCTTTAGATTTAGAGGAGGTAGAATCTCAGCTGTGCAAATCACTGAAAAACTGTGTTTGGAGTTATGGCCAAACACAACTTAAGGAAGGGAATTGTGCACTCTGTGATCTGGAAAGCTTATGTCAGAGTTCAGAGACTACACAAAGTATGGGACAAGTGTTAGGTAAACAGCTACTGAATAGGTCTGAGACTTTTTTTTCAGAATGGAGACAGAAGTTCACAAATGCAACAAAAAATACTGTGCTGCTCACACTGCTGGATTTCCAATGGACTGTTCTCATATTCAAAAAGATTAATATCTCATGAGGAAAGCTCAGATTCCAGATGCATGTCTTTTGGTTTCATACAGCAATGATGTCCTTAATGGAAACTCTTAGCTCTGCTTTCTAAGGGATGGCACAAGGAAAACATGCTGACGATGAAACACAAACGACACAGTGACTGCAGTGGGAAAATTATATGTTACACATTTAATATGCAGTAAGTAATTACATTTTGTCTAACTGCCTTTTAATTGCTGACAACTTTTTCTTCAGTTTTTAATTTCACTGTCCATGTGTGACAAAGCAACCTGTGAAGAACAGCTATGGCTACAAATTGATCATATGGTGCTTTTGATGATCAGAAATGCATAATTGATTCTCTTTCTGCTTTATATTCTTTCCTGTCCTCAAGTCTGGCTGTACAATTCACCACAAGGGCAGCAGCAGTAGCAGCCTTATAAGGGTTTCGGCTTCAGGTTTTTTTGAGCTAAGGCTTTTCCCAGCAATTATCAATACTGATGCATCAGCTTTTAGGGTTAATGTCCTCATACAGCTTACAGGTGTTTTTGCCACAAGCAGGCTGATTGTAAAAGACTTGGATAGACATCCTGGAATCTTCTTAATACAGGTCTAATCCAGCACAAATATGACCTGACAAATCCTTCTTGAAAGTTTTGGTCTTGAGGAGGTGTCAGTCTTTGCTCTCACTTCAGTCACAGCTCTCAAGAAGGTCTGAAATGAAGATGTGTTGGAAGCAAGATTGGAATGGGGCAGATTTGAAGCAAACTGGGAGAATCCTTCCCTCCTCCAGGGTAGGAAGCACAGGTGTCTTGTCTTCAGTTTTATAGCCAGCCACCTTCTTAGTATGCTCAGAGATATAACTTAAAATGTTAGCTACTATTTTCTTCTTAATGAATTATTTCTTGGTTTCGTTATCAGACATGTATTTATATGATCTATAATGTGCCAGTGGGACACTGCTCACTACTTAACAAAATATCAAGGATTTTTTTTTTTTTTTGAGAAATCATCACATTCTTTTTCCTTTCCCATTCTCTTTATTTTAGTATATTTGTACATATTTATTTTATTTTTAGTTGCACGCACTTCTTCCAGCTACATAATTTTGCATCTTGCCATTTCTGGTACGAGATTTTATTTTTTTTCTCCTACTCATCCATTAATAATAAAAATTGTCAGCAAACATCCCTTGCTCTTTTGCCTACAAAAAACTGAAGATGAGAAGGTCAAAGGAAGAAGCAATCTGCTCTAGCCCAGCAAAATATGAGCTGAATATGTGATCATACCATCTACTTGTAACTACAAAAAAAAAAAAAGAGAAGAAAATCCAAATTGCTCTTTCCAATCTCTTTTTACTGAGGCACGAGAGGGCAGTGTTTCATAAACTCTAACCTGTCTTCTGCTCACCGTTACAACAAAGCCAGGACTGGCATTAATCTAGCATCAGACTGACACCCAAAAGATCGGTGTTAAATGCAAATAGCCCACTGGCAGACAATCCTAGTTATAACAAGAAGAAAGGCTCTAAGCCAGTAAATGAATCTATTCCAAAATTTGCAGAAATTCCTGAAAGACTGGTGATGTTACAAAAAAATAACAGCAACAACAAAAAATTCAGTAAAAAATTAGCTTCGAAGACAAAAGTAAGTATTATTAATTTTTTGTTGATTAGAGAATATGGAAGGCTACACTAGGAAAGACAAGAAAGCCAGCCAAAGAAAAAGGATATAAATATGAACCTTATAAAAGACATAAGAAAAAATATGTGCATGTGTGCTCATGTGTGTGTGTTCATACACATGTGTGTTTGTATGTATACATATATACAGGAAGGAACAGAAAGAGAGTGAGATACATACGAGTATTGAAGAACACACAAGTATTGGAAACTTAATGGCAGAAGAAAATTAGGAGTTATTCATGCTGCCTTAATTTAGGAACCTAGTCTGAATCTGTCCTTTTTTTGTCTCTCAGCTAATTTATATAGTACCTCACTCAACTGGTTTTTGGACATTCCTGTCATAAGTGTCAGATGCCCTCTCTGCATCTTACTGGGAGTCTGTGCATCGGATTTAGGGCTGTCAGTTCCACTGGAGGGAAGGATTGAAGTCAGACACTTTTGAGGCTCCAGCTCTAAATACATGACTAATGCCTCACATTAGGGAAAAGAAAAAAATCACACACAAAAAAAGGTAATTCTTTTAAGACATGATGAACCCAGCTCTGGATATTTGTGGGCCTAAATTTGGAGCAGAAACTTTCAGATGTATTCTTGAGATCTTGATGGCTTCATAATAGCACCTATCAGGCAGATATCCAGCTCCTGCTTAGAGGAGAGCTAAGGCCCCTGCTCAACACTCATTCTAATAAATGGTTTACTGAGTCATATCTTGACCTTGGAATAAGCAGCAACTGTCTCTGTCCTAAAAGCACCTGCTTGGCTTGAAACCATGCATTTGTTCTACACAAAAATAGATATTGGTCAACCCGTTCCACCAATCTATTTTACTCTAACTCCAGGAAAGCGGCTTATGTACTGCCCTTGAAGCATTAATTTTTTTTAAATGGATGTGTACTTGTCTTTTTTTATAATCCATGAACCTCTTTGTTTTGGCATAGATAGATTCACCACTTAGGGTGCAGTATATTTCCTAGAACAAGAATCAGCATCTTCAGCTATGTCTTAAAAATCAGCTATCTTGGAGTAAAATTAGTCCAGTATTATTTATTATAGCTGAAAAATTAATAGTCTTTATATAAAGCTAGCAATGGATTCTTCTGGTGCTGGCCAGTTCTCTTTGCTCTAGCATAGCTAGAGGCTAAAGTAATATTTGTCTATAAATGACGTGAATTGTTTCCCACCAAACCGTGCACCATTGTATGTGACAAGTTCCTAGATTTTCTCACCATGCAAAAACATGGTCTTAAGGCTATTTATGACACTTGAGATAGAAAGGTCAGCGAAGTGTTCAATTTCTAAGTATCTGGAAAAGCTGCAAAGTGCATCTAAGTGCTTCTATCTCTGCAACATACAGCTGTCGTTCTCTACTTCTTTCCAATGTCCAACTGCAAATTAAGAAGAGAATTCTTCTGGACAAGCAAGCAAAAGTTCTTGGCTAAACTCTGAATTTGTTATAAACACTTCGTTATCTTCCATTCTCCCAGACTATGAGGGAGGTATTCTTTTCTGCTTTGGATTATTGCCATTGTACAAATCTTGGGAGGGTTCTCCCTCTGCATACAGACTGCCTCTGCAAAGCAGTGTACTTGTGGACTGGATGAGGCTACTTCCAGGGAGGAAGGAAAAGTACACATTCATAAGTGAAGTAAGTTAAGTTGTTTCATCTGTATTTCCATACATGCTAGCAATTCTATATCTAATTTTATCCAAATAGAAACATGGATGATTGACTAAAGCTGTCTACACATGGATTTACATATCCTCAGTTTCAAAGCATTGAGTTATAATGGTAACTCCATAACTACTGTACATTATTCACATGCTTTCATACTGCTCTTATCGCAGGGATCACGGAATGCTAGAGGTTGGAAGGGACCTCTACAGATCATCTAGTCCAACCCCACTGCTAAAGCAGGTTCATCTAGAGCAGGTTGCACAGGATGGCGCCCAGGCAGGTTTTGAATATCTCCAGAGATGGAGACTCCACAATCTCTCTGGATAATTTTAGTAAATAGTTCTACTAATCCACTATATGTAGTGAATCCATTTTTTTCCTTTTCTTTGAAAAAAATCCCAAGTTTGAAAAGCCTAGGCTGCTGAACTATTGCAAATGATGCAGTTATAAGATTTCTTTCACATACTTTAGTATTTCTCATTTCCTGGTTTCATACCTGTGCCTGAGAAGAGAATGATCTCTTCTGACTAGTTTAATATTTGGGGTCGTAAATTCATGAACGCCAAAGATGTATAAAATCAAGGGAAGAAGCTCTGAGATCTCGAAGTGGAAATCTGAACATACCTCTGGTTTCAAGATATTTCAGAGACTTATCATCTTGACCAATAGAACCATCTGGGCCAAGTTACTTTTTTAGCACCGGACACTCTACAGCTTAAGAAAATTTTTAACACAATTAAATGCACTGGGCCATTTAAACCATTCTTGTATCACTCAATTTAAAAATATGTTTAGACATGTAATTGGCAACTCCCACCACATTGCCAAGCACCTGATCTGCCTGTAGACTGTATCTTATCCGGTATAGAAACACAGTCCTCTGGTGGAAGAGAATCAGGTCAGAAAATACTTAAACAAACTGGACATACATAAGTCCATGAGGCCTGATGGCACACACCCATGAGTGGTGAGCAAGCTGGCAGATGCCATTGCGAGGCCACTCTTAATTATCTTCAAACAATCATGGCAATTGCAAGGGGTGCCTGAGGACTGGAGGAAAGCAAACGTCACTCCTATCGTCAAAAAGGGCAAGGAGGAGGACCCAGAAAACTACAGACTGGTCAGCCTCAGATTCCTTAGGAAGCTGAGGGAGCAACTAATCCTGGAAAGCATTTCCAGTCACATGAAGGATGAGAAAGTCATTGCAAGACGTCAGCATGGATTCATCAAGAGGAAGTCACGCTTGACCAACCTGATAAACTTCTGTAATGAACAGACTGGGTTGGTAGATGAGGGGAGAGCAGCGGATATTGTCTACCTGTACTTCAGTAAGTCTTTTGACAATGTCTCTTGTATCATCCTCATAGAGAAGGTGACAAAGTGTGGGCTGGATGAGCAGAGAGTGAGGTGGATTGAAAACTGACTGAACAGCCAAGTCCAGAGGATTGTGATCAGTGGTAAGCAGTCTAGCTGGAGGCCAACAACTACTAGCGTAACCCAGGGGCCAATACTGGGTCCAGTCCTCTTCAACATCTTCCTCAATGGGCTGGATGATGGGGCAGAGTCTACTCTTAACAACTTTGCTGATGACAGAAAACTTAGAAGAGGAGCTGATATGCCAGAGTGTTGTGCTGCTATCCAGAGGAACCTTGTGAAGTTCAACAAGAAGTGCAAAGTCCTGCACGTGGGCAGTTACAGCCTTATGCACCAGTACGTGCTGGGGGTGACCAGCTGGAAAGCAGCTTGGCAGAAAAGGACTTGGGGGTCTCGGTGGACGTCAGGTTGAACATGGACCAGCAAAGTGCCCCTGCAACAAGAGAGGCTAATGGGATCCTGGGCTGCATTAGGAGGAGTGTTGCCAGCAGGTTGAGGGAGGTGATCCTTCCCTTCTACTCAGCATTCCTGAGACCACATCTGGAGTACTGTGTCCAGTTCTGGGTTCCCCAGTGCAAGAGAGATATGGACATACTGGAGAGAGTCCAGCAAAAGGCCATAAAGATAATTAAGGGACTGGAACATCTTTCCTACACGGAAAGGCTGAGAGAGCTGGGACTGTTTGGCCTAGAGAAGAGAAGGCTCAGGGGAGATCTTGTCAATGTATATAAATATCCAAAGGAAGAGTGTAAAGAAATTGGGGCCAGGCTCTTTTCAGTGGTGTCCAGTGACAGGACAAGAGGCAAGGGCACAAACTGAAACACAAGAGTTTCTGCCTAAACAAACAAACCTAAACAAGGGTGGCCAATCACTGGAACAAGTTCCCCAGAGATGTTGTGGGGTCTCCATCCTTAGAAGTATTCAAAAGATGTCTGGACATGGCCCTGGACAACTGGGTCTAGGTGGCCCTGCTTGAGCACGCGGGGTTGAACCTGATGACTTCCAGAGGTCCCTGTCAACCTCAGGCATTCTGTGATTCTGTGATTATGTGATTCCGTTGCTGCATTTTATAAACCACAAATTTAAAACAGATAAATATTTCATCATTTTTTTTACACACAATTGTACAGCTTTCCCCCTGACACCAAGGATAATGAAAGTCTATAGTTATCTGTTTACAGCTTGAAGCAGTAGGCTACTAGTTTCTGCTAATCATCTTTCATTTCAGTTATAATGGCTGGTGCCATAGAGAATGATCAGCATAGTAGCCTCGCAAGGATTCATAAAGGAAGCACTTCACACTGCTGAATGCGTGTCTCATGCTGTGCTATGCTTTCTCATGAGTTTACTTACTGGCTGTAACGTATTAGGGTGCCTTTGAAAGAATAATTCCAAATACCAGTAATTATCTAAATGATATCTCAGTGAAATTGAGGCTTTCTATACTTTAATCTGATCTGCTACATAAGGGAAAATTCAGACTTTTACAGAAAAAATCCTATGTAATGCCATATGCTATGTCTAAATTACTATTTTTCTTTCTTATTGCAAAGAATTCAAATTTTAAAACTGTTTCACATCTTCTAGTAGTTTGTTTAAAAAAAATGAATTATATACTCTACAAGATGAAGTGAGAAAAGTGTGTATTGGATTCACTGGTTCTGAAATCCTTTTTATCCTGTGACTATGCTCCAAGACTACATCCTGCTCCATAGTTACTTTATTGTGGTCACTAGTGGCACAGAAATATTGAATCTAGTTTTTAATTAGTTCAAATAACTCCAGTGATTAATGAATGGGATTAATTTTACCCAACTCATCAATCTGAAAATTAAAAATTTGTTAAAATTTGGTCCAAGTTTAGGCATCTCCAACAATGAAGACAGAGGTATTTCTAAGTCATGCTATTTTTTCTAGAGGCAAAACTTATGAAGAAGATGTGTCGCTCATCCCTTCCTTTGATGACAGGAGAAACCTGAGTCCAATTTCCTCTCTATGACTAACTTTCAGAGAGCTTATAAGCAGAAATGAATTCCATCCCAAAATTCATTGCAGTATATTTGAAGTAGTCAGCTGAAGAGTTGATTCAGTAAGTTTGTATGAGCTGCAGTCTCATGAGCCAAGTTAATTCCCAGAATACAGAGTAAGATAAACCCCACTGGAGAACAGCAAAAATCTCAGTAAGAGCTAATTATGAGCTTTGTGATTTATTAGTAATTTTTTGCAGTTGCAAATGGGCTCTCTAGTTAACATGGCTAAAGGCTGTAAAGGGAAAAGGGATTCATCCACTGCCCTGGGCACTAGCAGTAGGACTATTTATCATGTTCAGCATATGTCCCAAAGCTCTTCTACTTTCCTGTTCTGCAGTACTTTATTATTCCATTGCTCCCATCATTGTCCAGTTTATCTGACAGAATTAGGAACTCTACTTTGAAGTTTTCAACCCAGTATTTTTAGGAGTGATTTACTTGGGTATTCTTTGCCAAGAATACACAATAAAACCTTTCTTATCCTTATTTGTTTCATTATTTGTTCTTGTTTTGCTTTTTTGTTGTTGTAAAAACATAATACGTTAGCATTCCATATATGTTTGTGGGGAGATGTGTATCGCTTTGGGAAGGGGTGCCTTACTAGACTCTGAAGAAACACAGTAGCGCAACAATTTTCAATTAAAACCTGAGCAGTTGTTGGCACACGCTCAAGTGCAAAGCTGTTCAGATATATAGATGATTAGTATGAATGGTGCCCATTTCACAAGTACGTGCTGTCCTCCACGATAAGGTGACTCCCTTGTATTAATAGTCTTTTACCTACAGAAAAGTGAAGCACTTCTCCAGAGATACATTCTCATTAGGCCACTTGTTTTGAGGAGCACAGTATGTCCTGACCCACATTACACTTGTTTTTCCTGTGTGTAGCATACACAGTTATCAAAAGGCTCACCAAACAGATGTGACGACATAGATCAATTTTGTGCTGAAGACAGAAATATCTTAAACCTATTTTTTGAGATAATTTGCATTGCTTTCTTATATGTGAGGACATAACTTGCGAAGTCTGGGCTGTTGTGTCCAGATAGCTAACTGAGCATTAAATGAGTTTTAAATGTATCCAAGGAAGAAGGATGAGAGGGAGGAAGGGGTGGAAAGAAAGAGCAAACAAACAAACAAGCAAACAAAAAAACTCAAGAGAAGATAAGAGCAAAAAAGAGAAGGCCAAGGGATGGGGAGGGGACAGGATGGTAGGGACCGAAGGACAGCTTAAATGATGAGGACCTAATCTACACCAGAGCATCCCTGGTTAAGGCATTATCCATGGAAATTTCAAGATTTCAGTATGAACTGTCATACTGGCCTTAAGTCAATAAATACCGATGATTTTCACAGTGATAAAAAAGGACTGAACCGTATGTGAGAGACACACTGATGGTGGCTGAGAGCAGAGTGCCTTTCAGTCACATTGCCTTTCCGTAATCCTGTGGTGAACTAGGAATGCAGTGCTAAGTACCAAATTGGAGACCAAAAGCTCTGAAATGACAATGAAATGGTAACAAATGGATATGCTACGTGCTCCTGGCAGACATGACCAAGGGCTTATGGGATAACCATACTCTTCTGAAGGTCAGCTGTGGGCCTGGGATATCCTAAACGCCACTACCTACCTGTGTTTTGGCAACTGAACTGAGCGCTTAATGCCACTGTTAAACAACAAGCACATATGAAATCTTTAGTAGCTATAAAAATTAAAATGATGCTACAGTTTGTTTCTTTGAACTTCAGCACCCCAGGAGCTAAGTATTAATTTTCATTGTGTCTAACAATAAATTTCAGTTTAACACCTTTTTTGCAGTGTTCCAATGAAACTGTTTGTTTTCCAGCTGGTCTGTCACATAATACTACGTCCCAGATGATTTAGAACAGTGAACTATGCTGATTTTGCATCTCCTTTTCATCTCTCTGCTGGGAATTGGACACATCATATCCCCAGCTGAGCCCCCTTTACAGTTTGCATTTCTCTTCAAATACAGAGCAAAATTTTCAAACTCATGTAAGACAATGGGTGCCACTAGAAAACCATTGAGTTGGCTGTTTGTTTGCTTGTTTTCCATTTTTTTATAACCTACAGCCTAAACAGAATGAGGCGACCACCTCTGAAAAACTGATGACAATATTGAACAAAAACTGAAGACTGCTTATGCAACTCTAATATTTTAAAAGGGTAAAAAGAACCAACTAGGAAGGTATAAATCATTTAATGTGACCTGTAAGCTGAATATCTAATGGGGTGTTTAACTTAGAACTCAAAAAAGTAAGAGTCTAATTAGTGCTAGTTATTAGAGTTTCTTGGGAAGTTGAACTCCTTAAACAAACTCAGTGGTGTTTTTAGAGGCTAGCTGAAAGTCATGACAGTTATGATTAAAGACAGGGATTTCTTCAAAGCTTTTGACATGCATTTTGATTAAAAGACACACATAGGTGGAATTTACAAGCTGACTGGACTAGAAACAGGTTCATTGACCAATTTTGAAATGTGAGATATATGAATGAATAAAATTGTTCAAGTAGGATCTTTTAGAGACCAATTCTCTATTTGGCCCTGCTTAGTTTCTTTGTCATCTGTTGGGATAGTGATATCAAATACTTCCTGGAGAAGCCTGCAGATGGCATACAGACTAGGAATGGTGGTACATAATAGCTATATTACAGAGTCGTGGAGTGATGAGGATTAGTTGCTTAAATGATCGCCACTGTGTTTGTGTACCAGCCAGACACAAGGAAGCAAAGGCGGCAGATTAAAACTACTGAAATTCAAGCACCACTTCCAAGAGGGAGACACACAGAGACATAAGTATAGATAATTATCTAAGGATAAGTTCTCAATACAATTTTGTGGCCAAAATGCTACTATATTAATAAAAAGAAGAATATCACAGAACAGATGGAAATTGAGGTTTGCATCTGCACATTACACTGATGAATCAAATGCTAAAATATTATGTCCCCTTCTGGGATCCATACGTGGAGAATAGTGTTGAAATCATAAAGACATTTCAAATTAGCGCTCCGAAAATTATGTGCAGCTGAAAAACAAGCCTTTAAGAGCTCATCTGATCAAGGAGTTGCGTGAAATGTTTCTGAATCCCTATGGAAACCTGCCCATGCACAGGAAAAAAATCAGATAATGGAGTGCTTTTCAATTTTGCCAATCAGTGTAGCAGGATCTAATAGTTGGAAGTTGATGTTAGACAAACTCAACCTTGAAATTAGAAGCAATTTCCTGGCTGTAAGGGCAATTAAACAGTTTCCAGGGAAAATGATAGACTAACCACCCCTTAGAGTGTTTTGAATGAGACTAGTTTTTTTCCCCTAAATAATATAGTTCAATGTAGTTTCTGGGAGAAATTCCAGGCCCGTAGGAGTGTTTGAGTTAGTTGACTGGCATTATTCTTTTCAAGAATGAAGTTGTGAATTTATATGTTGGTTTATTCATTTCCTTCTTTGCTGAACTTTAAGAAAATATCTCCCCAAGGCTTCAACAGCTCACCCACAGGGGTGAGGAAGAACAGTATTCCTAGAGGCACAACTGATCAGATGTGTTCTTGATTGCAGTTGTTTTTTTCCTTTCTTGCTCTGAACCATCTCTCAGTAGCATAGCGATGACTAGATGTAAAAGTAGGAAGATTTTTTTCTCAAAATTCAGGGGGAAAAGGGGAAGGGGAAGGGAGAGAAGGAAGAAAAGTTGACTTTCTTTGAAACTTGGATGGGAACTTGGCGGTTTCATCTGCTTGGGCCATATGTATGCATGTGACAACTGGTCAGTTCCCTGCCGTTGTGGAGGCCTCTGGGCCTCTGGTCAGTATTTTGATCTGTGCTGTTCCATCTCTATAGAACGCAGTTCAGTGTTGCGCTGTAACCAGAGACTGCATATTTAACGTAGACGTATTTGGAAGACATATCTGGATGTATATGGGCGTGTAACAACAGAAGTCTGAATGGGTGATATAATGAGCCTTTTGGCATTAAATATTTTTATTTTGTCTGGTTTTCCTTTCATAATTTGTCAGTATACCAGTCCATCAAGAATACAGTCATGGTAACCACCTTATCCGTGCCAGTCTTTGAACCTACTGAATTCTCACTGGTTTATACTGGTTTTACTGGCACAGTTTTACATTATCACTGAAGCTATGTCAAAAGCTGGCCCTTGTGTCCCTTTTAAAGAAATTCAGTCACTGCTATACCTAAAAGTCTGGCCATAGAGTTGCTGAAGTTCACATATCAGTGAGGGTCTAAGAACTGAGGGCAAAGTGTGAGAAGCAGATCTCTTTATTGCAACAAGCTGGCAGTGATTTTTAGTGGCAAAAAACCCAGAAAAAACAAAAAAAAAAAAAAAAAAAAAAAAAAAA
>VFFE01008299.1:1241969-1292476 GCA_008921705.1 Burhinus oedicnemus
TCTTTGAACCTACTGAATTCTCACTGGTTTATACTGGTTTTACTGGCACAGTTTTACATTATCACTGAAGCTATGTCAAAAGCTGGCCCTTGTGTCCCTTTTAAAGAAATTCAGTCACTGCTATACCTAAAAGTCTGGCCATAGAGTTGCTGAAGTTCACATATCAGTGAGGGTCTAAGAACTGAGGGCAAAGTGTGAGAAGCAGATCTCTTTATTGCAACAAGCTGGCAGTGATTTTTAGTGGCAAAAAAAAACAGAAAAAACAGAAAAAAAAAAAAAGAAAAAAGAATATTTTTGTGTTTCTTTCAAAAGCTTAAATGTAAACACAATAGCAGAAGAGTTTGAAAAAAGAGGCTGTAAGGAACGTTTGCCCTTAAAGAAGTAGAAAGGGAGGACAGGTACCGTTTACCTATATTTAGGCATACACAATCTGCATAGTTTTTCAGTCATTATGTCCTTAGTTCTATGGCAGACAACATCAAAGATGCCTAAATGACCATAAAGAAACCAAGTGTCATACATTGTGTGTGATTTCCACTTTGAGCATTCTGCTCCTCAAAGCCCTTACCAAAAGTAAAAGCTTTTCATCTTATGACCCCACAGTCATTCCAATTCCCTGGAATGACTTCTGACAACAGTAGGGTGTTTTTGCTTTAAAAATATGAATCTTTGGTGGAAGTCAGCTTTTTCACTTTTAAGCTGGAGAAATATTCATTGTGATCAGACTAAAGCTTAAAAATGAATTAAAACATAGTGAATAGAGGAATTAAAATGAATTAAAATGTAATGAACACACTTCAGGAAAGCTGTGGAAAATACAGTAAGGGCATTTACACAAACTATTGGCTGTAAATAAATCTTACAAGTATAAAAATAGACCAGTGGAGTACAAATTACATTGTCATTTTTGACTGCACATGAAGGACATTGGTAACAGTCAAAAACTGTATCAGAGTCTATCAAACAATTCAGATAACAGCAAAGAAATTATGAAAAGAAGGTAAGCTGTCAGCATATATAAGATATATATATAGATATGTGTGTATATATATATCTATCTTAGCAAAGACAAAGCGATCTTCTAGACAGGGAGTTTCATTTTCTGCCACTTCAGCCCTTTGTATTCCTTTGTAGCTTTTCATTTCATGGTTTCAAAAATAGCCAGTACTGTCCCTCAGAGCGGCTTATTAGTGTTGTTTCAAGGTTTTTTCCGCCTTTGAGATATGACTGGAGGGAGCTAGCTGACCCTCAACATGGAAAAACAAACAGCTCTATGAGACAGGAACTAATTGTTAAACAAACTTAGTGGACTGCAACTGAGATGGTGTACCAGTAAAGAGACAATTTGGGTAAATTGTTTCAGGAGTGATGGACAGCATGTACCAAAGCATAGACCTGAACATATTGGACAATACCTTCAGGAATAAGCTGAGGGTATGTGAATGAAAAAAAGATATACAGCCACTTAAGAGAATTTTCAGGATTAATATACCATAAGCTGAGTAGGTCTGCAAAACCAAATTAAAGTGAGAAAAGTAGGATGTTAACTCCTTCCTGCCTGCCTGCTTGTCTGTGTGCCTTCTGTCCCGTCTTCCTTCCTGCCTTCCCACTTCCCATTTTCCGTATCTCATCCTGTTAGATGAAAGTCTTGGGAAAAAATAAAGGCGATTATCAGACAATTTGGACTTGTTTTTCAAAACATCCTCACCATCTCCTTTCTGTCATTCTCAGTCATTTATGTTTTGTGTAAAATTCAAATGGAGAACTTCTTTGGCACAGGAACCAGATATACCTAGTGTTCATGTGGGAATTCTCTAACCCTTTGGCTGTTTCTCATTCATCTCGTAATTGCTGTTGTAACAAAATTAGAGTTTAATATCAGGCTTTAAAGAAGACTTGCATGCACAAAGAAAATGCAAAACTCTAAGATTCCTAAGACTAATAACTCAGGCGCTCATTCTAATTTAGTAGAAAAATCATTTACTACTGGAATTAAAGCAATGTGATATGAAGATGCTGTTAGACTAAGGATTGTTCTCTTCACTCATATGTAATCAAAGCTTGCCATTAATGGATGAGAAAAGATTTCCTATCCTCAGAACCATCCAAATGTTATCAATCCAGAAAAATCAAAGGCTTCCCATATTTTAATTCACCCCAATTTAAACGTATTTGACAGCTAGAAGTTATATTTCTAAGATATTTTTATTTCTTTTAAATGCTTGTTTCCCTGAAATGCTGAGCATTTATAAAACCCATTGACCCAGTAGAGAGCAGAAATGATCCATCTGTCATGTGACTGGATCCCCCTGAGCATCTTAAGACAGCAGACTAAAATGACGGGTACAATAACACATAAATTGGATAGTAAAATTCCCTTTGACTACAATGGAATGAACTTTCTTACCAAGAATGTTTATTTCAAACTCTGTCCTACACATGGTCTTTTTTTCACTTATGTTAATTTACATATCTCTAGGCCCAAATGGACAGTTATGTCCATGTGATGGTAGCCAGGGTAGGATCTTGCAGAGATTCACTGACTCTAAGCTTTCACAAGCTGGCCTGGCCATATGCTGTTACTGAACACTCATCGTTAATTACAGGTTTGAAGAGTTTTTCCAAGGATTTTGTTCCCAAGGAAAACAACAATTTTAAGAATGTTCTCTCTCTTCTGGACACTACTAATTGAAGATTAACTCATACATGCTCCAAATACTTATCCTTTTCTTCTGCAAATAAAAGTACTAAATGAGGTTTTCTGAATAAAACATAAACATTTATAACTGTTTTAAACATCTGCAAAACAATAAATTCTGCTCTGCCTTTCAGGCATAGTAAAAACTGCAACATAATACATTTTAGCAGCCACTAATACCCATGTTTGTAAAATGAAAAGCTGTTATATAAAATGGACTCTGCTATCACAATAAATGAAACAGCATTGTCTTAAACTAAAAGAATTATTATGACCTTTGTTTTACCACTTCTTTTAGTGAATTGAAGTTCTGGCATTTTCTTTTCAATCTTGAGAGGAGGAGAGAGAATGCATTTTAGAATGTTAAATGCAAATTTTTCAGCACCTGTCATTGCTTTACTTCAGCATTACCTTTAGCACACATTGTGCAGCTACCGTGAAAGAGTCTGTGGCTGCATTTTATTCCAAGACTGAAAGACTTTTTTATATGATTTGCATTCTTCCCAATTCATTTTCCTTGATGCACCCAGAATTTTTTAGTTGTCTTCTACTTCCAGTCATCGTAAGACAAAGTAAACAATTATCATCTGACCCTATTTCATCAGATCACGCTAAATGTTGCTTTGAAATTCTGCAGGCTCTCCAAGAGAAGAGTTTTCAAGTTGTCTATTCAGTTTCCTCTAGCGCCAGTTTGCACACTAGTAAAAACTCTATGTAGAGCTTTGCCGGTTTAACACAGTGCAACAAACAGCAGCCCTTCGGGTTAACTGGGCCTGGGGGAAGCTGGGTGACATCTTTCAAACTTTTCCCAGGAAGCAATGGAGAGGAAGCAGACTTGGGTTCCAGAAACAAGCAGCGCAAACGCACCCCAAGACCCCAAGATAAACCAGCTGCTGGATTCTCTCTACAAGGGCTCCCATATCAAAATCGTCCAGGAAAAATAACCATGGAATTCATTTCCAGCTAACACTTGGGTAGCCCTTACATTGCTCTGGGAAGCGGTTGCCAAGCATTCAGTTCCAGTGCAAGTGTAGCCCACACCTCCTTCCTCAGAAGAATCTGATAGTGCACAGGAAAAAGTACAAATTCAGAGCACATTGAGCTGAGAAACAATAATCTTGCACGTCTCGTGGAGGATCTCATTAAGAATTTGAACTTGTACTGTAATGAAACAGTCACAACTCTGAAAGTAGAGACCATAAGTTTGTATGAAAAAACACAGAAAGAGCAATTTTCCTAGACCAGTAAACTTTAGAGATAGGGAGAATTCTTCAGAGAACATAGAGATTATTTCTAGTCAAGTGAAAATTTTACCTTTTGAAAATAGAGAATCTCATCCAATTGAAACCAGGTAAACCTTAATGTAAAGTTTGTCATTGAAAAATGTGATATCAAATCTCACATAGTTAGGATGAAGGATAAAGTTGTGTTTACTCACCAAAAGCATCGTTATGTTACACTGCTCAATATATGGGGAAGTTTGCAGATACATCGACCATGAGCGTGCTCTGTGACTGTGAGACGTCTGAGCATTTTGAGCTGGAGCACCTACCAGCCTTCTTTTTGTAAGCGGGTCATCGTGACACCATGCAAATTACATGCAAGCAGAAAAAGGTACTGAAACACTAACTTATTTATGTTATCCAGTCTCTAGTGGACTCAGTAGTGAGTCTCCACTCTGTGAATTAATTCTTTTTTAAGATTTCTAACTTGAAGATTTATACTTTTTCTAATTAATACCTAATGTAAATGCATATGTGTAATCACGCCTGGAAACAGAGCCCTCAGCCCACATGGCCCTAAAAAAAGAAATCATGAAAACAAACATAAAAAAACCCAACCAAAATATAACAAACCTTCCTTGATCAAAACCTTTAACATTTTAATAAAAAAGTCCTAATGGCAATTTTTTTGTCAAAAGTGTTTATTTAACAATATTAAAATTATCTCAGATCTGGGGCATTTAGAAAAAACTTAAAATTTCACTGGAGTAAGTGAATTATTAGATTTCATTCAGCGAACTGCTGTTAGTAAAGAGCTTTGTCTGCCATTCTAGCACTTCTGAAGCTTTTGATACTTCACCTGTAACTATACATAGCCCACTACCGTGCACATAAGTTAAGTACTTAAGAATATGGCCTCAAGTTGCACCAGGAGAGGTTTAGATTGGATATTAGGAGGTATTTCTTCACCAAAAGGGTCATCAAACATTGGAACAGGCTGCCCAGGGAAGTGGTGGAATCGCCATTCCTGGAGGTATTTAAAAGCCGGGTAGACGTGGTGCTGAGGGACATGGGTTAGTGGTGGTTTTGGCAGTGTTAGGTTGATGGTTGGACTCGATGATCTTAAAGGTCTCTTCCAACCTGGGTGATTCTATGATTCTATGAGTATGAAGCTGAGGTCACCCATGGGTCAATGAGTCCAGTCTCTTGAAATTAGAGGAAAATATAATCACCTTGTACATGCTCAAGCTGTGTCTTCCATAGCCCAGTAAACATGTTTTTTACCCTTACCAGGGGAAGGCACGAGTGCCTGGCACTGACCTGGCAGTGCAGAGACTCAGTATTTGTCTCCGCTCACCTTGGGCTGAGCTGGTTTTATCTCGGTTTAACATTTGCGCAGTGATCAGTTTTAGCTTGAGCACTGGGAACAGTCTGGGTGGTAAAGCTGCAGGGAACCACGGTGCCACAAACAACAGTCCCTTGGGGTAGTGGTGGCTGGGCGAGGCTGGGGGTAACTTTCAAGGAAGCAGACTGTGTTAAGAAAATATGAAAAATAAACACAGGTAGAACAAGACTGAGGACGAAAAAAACCCAAAGATGAACACCGTGCTTCTCCTGCTGAAGATCTCAGAATGCTAACAACAAATTCTAACTTTTCCTGACATTTTCCTAACTGAAATTTTCAGTCTTAGGACCCAGAGGAATATTAATGAGGTGAGTACAATACCAGAGAAGAGGGAATGATACTAGGAAGGTTATTTTATATAATAATTTTAACTGTAATATTCATGAGCCTTTTCTATATTCATTAGATAATTTGGACTATTAACCCATTAAACCATTCTCTGGCCAACAGCAAATTCTTAGCATATATGTTCTGTTTATCTTTGGCTCTAAGAATAGAATCATAGAATCACAGAATCACAGAATCAAGAATCACAGAATCACAGAATCACATAGGTTGGAAGGGACCTTTAAGATCATTGTGTCCAACCATCAACCTAACACTGCCAAAACCACCACTAACCCATGTCCCTCAGCACCACGTCTACCCGGCTTTTAAATACCTCCAGGAATGGCGATTCCACCACTTCCCTGGGCAGCCTGTTCCAATGTTTGATGACCCTTTTGGTGAAGAAATACCTCCTACTGTCCAATCTAAACCTTCCCTGGTGCAACTTGTGTTCATTTCCTCTTGTCCTATCGCTTATTACTTGGGAGACGAGATCGATCCCCACGTCTCTACAACCTCCTCTCAGGTCATTGTAGAATATTTTCACTGTAACTCTTGAAGGCCTTCTCCTCCTCTGTACTTGGAAAGTTGTTCTGAAGCTTTCTTACTCCCATGATTAAAAGCTTTCCCAAGGTTTAAAAGTATTATCATTTTTAGTTTATTTCCAGTTATTCTGGTGCCAGCACCACTCTATGGCTTTCATAACTGTTTTATCTGGTGTTTCATTTATGTTTGCTATGTTAAATTGTCTTTAGTTCAAAATGTATTCTGAAGTTTGCAGGATCCCAGCTGTGTGATATAAATCCTTACAAAGTCTGGTAAAAAGGAAGAAGTGAGCAGATTCAGCAATGCATACTGTCCCATGCAGAGCCTTCCTCAAATGGATTTTTTAGTGTTTTTTTTTTCAAACAAAGTCAGTATTAGGGATAAATTTAGGCTTAACAGGACCTGCTGGTAGATATAAAGCATGAACAAAAACTTCAGACAAAAGACAAATTATTACTCTGTTCCTCCACATATTAAGTAATACCAATTTTAAGTTATCAAGAGTTTCTTGATTATTGTCAGAGGTATTCCAAATATGTGCCCTGTGTGATGGTACAACTAAGACAAACACCAAAGCTCTAGCAAAGCCTGGGACTGAAAAAAAACCTCTACAGAAATTTAGGGAATGAATCTGTGTATGCTGTGTTCATAAAGTATTATAGAAATTACAATAGAGAAGAGTTAAAGGGAAAGGTGAAATGTAGGAAAATAACAAGATAGTATATTTGGGAGTAAAGTTTGCTTTCTTAATAAAGGAATCACACTGGCTATTTGTACCCTGTTGGGGATAAAAAATTGAACTGCATGCGAAAACTTTTTCAGTCCTGTAAAAAAGGTAGAATTGCTAGTACAGAAACAGAAGAAGAACAGAGTGAGACTGAAAACTGAAATCTTTAGAATATTTCATCACTTTATTAATTTCACAGCTTCTCCAAGCAGAGTAAAAGTTAATACAAACAGCATCTGTCTAAAATATAATAGAGGGAGAAGTCTCAAAATACCATCAGATATGTGGGCTCCTTTTGTAAAAACAGAAAAACTCTTAATTGTATGGTCTTTAGGTTGACAAAAAACAGCGTTGAGAAAAAGTGACTGGGGCATTGTAAGGCAGAGAGGTCAATAACAGCCATACCAAGGCTTTGTTCCAACTTCTCTGACTTTCAGTGATCTCTTTTTCACAGTGAGGCTGAAAGGATGGGAGAAGCTTTTTGCCGTAGAGATAAGGCATTTAGATTATTACTATTTCGATCATTGGTCTTTCCCCATTTGAATACAAAATTTTTCTGGTCCAGCTTCATCCTTTTTGGCACTCTCGTAAGTCTCGTGGAAGCTGGCCAAAGGGGCTTTGGTTACCTTGGTAGACTGGGATAAATAGGTATGCGCTGGGTGTAGGTTCAGATTCTGTTCCGCCAACATAAAAACATGCTTCTGTGGGACAACAGATCATCCTGCGTAATCAAGTATTGCTAGTCCTCACTGATCGGAACAGAGTAGGAGGGCACACATCAGTATGCATAACGTATGCTCTTAGGGAATAGGAATAATTTACCAGTGACAGGCAGAGCAACTTGATAGAGTCCAACCTTATCTATGAGATCAGATATTCTGAGAGGCAACTATAGCAACAAAAACAGGAGATAGGACCATTCAAATCTTTTTCCACCTTATGCATATACATCAATAGCCTCAACGCTTCTCTGCTCACTCTTGTCTGTCTCCTGCTCCTCAAGATTTTCACTCTGGTGTTCTATGTGAAAATACCCAATAATGGAATCTTAGTCCTGTAGACAGTGAGGCAATTTTTCTTTATGAATATTTTCATCATGTTGATCTGGAAGTCTGGATTTGATCCACCAGTTCCCAAATCTCTAACAGTCTGTCAGTCTGAGCTTCCCTGAAAACTATAACAAAGCAACATGAATAAACGTAGACTAACGACTACAGCTTTCAGAAGGTGAAAACTGATCAAACTAAAACAAAATACAGTTCTGTTACATCAATGGGCCAAAGCATTATTGTGCAGTTATATAAGAAGTATCAAAAGTCGTCTTAATAGATCATCTCTGAAAAACTTCTGATTCACCAATATATTGCATAAAAAATCCCCAAGGTTTTTTTGCACAACACAGAATTACAAGAAAAAACATTGTTTTTTAGATAAAAAAAAGGATTAAGAAGTAACAGCATGTTGATGACTTACAGCTATAGAATAATTTTGTGTGAAATAAACAAGCAGAAGGATGCAAGTATTGCCTGAGTCTAAAAAGCTGCTAGGAAGTGAAAAGGACAGCTGAGAATTATTAGAAGTGCAAACACAGTAATAAGGGTATGTCTACATGTCACATCGCGACGCTCCCAGGCATCTGAAAGGACAGAACTATGTCCGACAATTTTCACTCTGGTATCATGGAACAGAGTGCTACTTCCTTTACCTACAGGATAAATTATTGCTAGAAGTGTTACTCTCTGATTAGCTCAAGTAGCTCCGCATAGCCCTGTAACGTGCAGTGTAGGCAGAGAAGCAGAGGCTCTGATTTGAAAGCGGTAACTGAACTAGGCTGCGGTTTCTTGCTGTAGTTTAACGTTCTTTTGGAAAACCCTGCTTATTTATACCCCTCCTGACCACATATGTGAAGGTCAGTACAAGGTCTGTCATGTTTAGTGGGTTGAGCCAGGTACTTTGCTGTCCTATCCTGAAACACCGACTCATCAAAATTAATGGTGTTTATAGATGAGAATTGTGTGTCCACTTGCCCGTTGTTTGTGAAAAGAAAAAACCTTTCTTAAAAGTCAAAACTAATTTTGCATAAAGGTCACTTAGAAAACAAGACAAAACAGGCTCAAAAGTTAACAAGCAGATCAAAATAGGAATAAAAGTAGCAAAATAATGCTATGCTTATGAAGACAAACCTTAATGTGAAATAAAAATAGTTCTGAAAAAAGGAACTGAAGGGTTTGACTGAAGATTAACTTCATCCTGAAAAAGTTAATAAAGCTTTTAAGATAGGAAGTTGAAACATTCAACAAATAAGAGGCAAAAGAATAACTGATGGAGTGATATTCATTTGACAATAGCTTGAAATAACACTCAGGCGTCCCAATTCAGGCAAAAAGGAAAATCTTGTTTTCAGAAAAAATTAACATAATGTTTTAAGTCAACGTAGTTCTCTAAGCAGCGGTGTTTGCTATGTTTTATCATGGCTGTCTTAAGACTTCGGGAGGTCCTATACATGATTTAAAAGCATGTTTATGATCTGTGCATATGCAGAGTGCTCTATATGTCATGCATAGTAAGAGGTATGTGGGTTCAAGCTTATGAAATCACTATGCCAATAAGGCATAAATCCTGTAAAGTAACTTTATATCCCACACAATCTATCACTAAATTCAATCTGGCAGTTCGAGTCATCAGACTGGCAAGGTCCAAGATACAATGCTGGAAATAATAAAAACTAGTTCTCAACTGCTTATCAACCTAGAAATATTAGAGCTAGTGCATTGTCTGTAACAGTTTGAAACATTTTAATTGCATCTCAATTATTCTATGTTGCAACTTGAAAAGGTTTAAAAATTGTACGTTGAGTAGAAAGCCAAAGTTTTCTAAAAATTAAATGCACAGTTTTACTCTGTAGGAGATATCATTCCATGGAAGAATTGAATAGAAATAGAACAGTAACTTTAACTGAAAGCAAATGTAAGTTACATGGGATTCAAATTTTTGAGGGTAATAAAAAATATAAATTCTAGTAGTTTACTGAAAAATAATGATGGCTGGCTGCCGTTACAGAGTGAATTTAACTTCTTCAAACACTTAAAATTATTTTTGTGACATTCTGGTTCATTTCCATGCATAGCCAGGTGATATCCTCTCTCCGCCAACCCACCTCCAGTGGCAAAATGCCACTCTCATAATGCTGTTGCACCAGGTATCTTCGTTCATTCACTTGTTGCTCACGCACAGCACTCTAAGAGATAAGCTCTCTTAAAACAGGAGAATTTGCATTTTATATTGTAGAGGTGGTGGCTAAATCCATACTTAGTGGAATTGTTGGGTTTAAAAGACCTTTTATGACACTCATCTGAAAAAGATCTGATCAATTCAGTCTAGTCAGGGCAGCGAATCTGACATTTAAAACAAAAGGTATTATATGTTGGAAGGTCACTGTACTCTCTATGTAACATTGCTTCTCAGATTAATCAGTAGTTTGTCTTATTCTCCTTTTATCAGGCAAAAAAGTTAGATTGGAAGTTTCGGAAAATGTACCCATGATTTTCCTTTTCCCTAAACACTTGGCTTACAGTAATTGCAGATTGTTTTTACTGTCATTGTACTTTGTGTTTCAATTTAGCAAATGTTTAGTTTTCAAAACCTTTGGTGAAAGAATATGAAGGTGGTTCATTCAGTCTTAATTTGTCTTTGCCGTATAAGGGCATGATACTTCATCAATGTATGATTATACATCCTTTTTCTGTTGGCCCTCTAGTGCATTTGGTGCAGATGATGCCTATTTGTATATGAGTCATACACTATGCATCAGTAACAACTCTGGACGACTTATCTGTGCCTGAAAGTGCACCACTTCCCAAAAAACTCAGTGACAAATACACTATTTGGAAGGTGAAAGGCAGAATCTATGAGCAGAGATCTCAGTGAGTGCCCTGATCATAGAGTATAGCTAAAAAGGGGGCAAGTGGTACCACCTTCCCTAGTAGAAAACTGTCTTTTTTGAGAAATATTTGCCATTCCAGATGTCTTAGCCAATTCACAGAATCACAGAATCACCAGGGTTGGAAGGGACCTCTGGAGATCATCTAGTCCAACCCCCCTGCCACAGCAGGGTCACCTACAACAGGTTGCACAGGATGGTGTCCAGGCGGGTTTGGAATGTCTCCAGAGTCAGAGACTCCACCACCTCTCTGGGCAGCCTCTTCCAGTGCTCTGCCACCCTCAAAGGAAAGAAGTTCCTCCTCATGTTCACATGGAACTTCCTACATTCAAGTTTGTGCCCATTACCTCTTGTCCTGTCACTGGGCACCACTAAAAAAAGACTGGTGCCATCCTCCTGGCACCCTCCCTTTAAGTATTTGTAAGCATTGATGAGATCTCCCCTCAGCCTTCTCTTCTCCAGACTAAAAAGACCCAAGTCCCTCAGCCTTTCCTCAGGAGAAAGATGTTCCAGTCCCCTAATCATCTTTGTGGCCTTCTGCTGTACCCTCTCCAGCCGTTCCCTGTCCTGCTTGAACTGGGGAGCCCAAAACTGGACACAGGACTCCAGGTGCAGCCTCCCCAGGGCAGAGCAGAGGGGGAGGATAACCTCCCTCGACCTGCTTGCCACACTCCTCTTGATGCACCCCAGGATGCCCTTGGCCTTCTTGGCCACAAGGGCACATTGCTGGCTCATGGTCATCCTGTTGTCCACCAGGACTCCCAGGTCCCTTTCTACAGAGCTGCTTTCCAGCAGGTCAGTCCCTAACCTGTACTGGTGCATGGAGTTATTCCTCCTCAGGTGCAGGACCCTACCCTGGCCCTTGATGAATTTCATAATGTCCTCTCTGCCCAGCTCTCCAGCCTGTCCAGGTCACGCTGAATGGCAGCACAGCCTTCTGGTGTGTCAGCCACCCCTCCCATTTTCGTGTCATCAGCAAACTTGCTGATGGTACACTCTGTCCCTTCATCCAGGTCATTGATGAATATGTTGAACAAGACTGGACCCAGTACTGACCCTGGGGAGCACCACTTGTCACAGACCTCAAAGCCTTAGAGTCCGGCATGATGAACCGCAGCATAGCAGCACTCCACAGGCTAAGTTGAGCTTCATCTCTGAAGCTGCAGTCCTGCCTCTTTCCCTTAACCCATTGCTATTTTTTTCCTTCATCTCGTTCTTAGAAATAGCTTAATAGTTTTGGCTGAATCATCAGGATGGGGAAAGCGAGTCAGCCTGAGGCAGAGACATAGCATGAAGAAGGTCAGGGCAAATTGTTGAAAGTGTGGTGAAGTTATGTACAAATTAAAACAGACTGTTAAAGAGGAAAAATTCCTGGAAAACTTAAAACTACTTTTTCCTCCTATATACAGGGTTATCCAAGGGCTGTATGCTGCTTTTGTCTGCGTGGCTATACAGACGCCTCTAACACTCGGCCTTCTTAAGATTCCGGGAGAAGTAAAGAACACAGACATTTTCTGTATGGGCACAGACCTCAGCACCACAAAGACCTTTTGTATGTTTTCACACAGAAAGCAGAAAAAGAGGGAGTGGGTCACCACACAAAATCAAAATAGATTATAATATTATGTTCAGTGGATGCCCCTCTAGGGCACTATTGTGTTAAAGACCGTATAAACTCATATGAAGACACATTCCTTTCAGCCCCTCAGCGTTTCTGTGAACGTACAGCCATCATGGAAAGCCTCTGCAGATCCAATTTACTATTAATTGTTCAAAAGGGAAACTTCCTTTCCCTTTCACGCACTTGCCCATTACCAGGGCAAGCATTTAAAACACATAGATCAAAGACAGAGAGGGATGAACAGCCTAGAATTAAATAGAGGGTATGTTATAAGTTCTTATGCAGATCTGAAACTGGTCTTGGAAGAAATTGTCTTTATAGATGCTATTTTCACTTTTTAAAATAATTTCAGGATGGCAGATTTGTGCTGTATGGGCGTTCTGAAAGTACATCAAAAATCTAAAAGTTTCTGAGGTTTTCTTTGTGAATATAGGCAGAGAAGGTCCTCGGGTTTTATTGCTCCCTCCCTTCTGTTTTAATTGTGTAGTTATTGAATGGGAGAGAAGAACTTTTAAAAAGAAAATAAGCTTTTCTTCTTTTTTTTTCTTCCCATCTTCGCATGAAAGAAAGTGACACGCGAATTTTATTTTTAGAGAGGAGAGTTTAAAAAAAATTGTAAAAAAGCCAGTAGCCACCCCGCGTGTTTGGAAATTCAAACTGTTACCTTAGAGAACAGATAGATTCATCAAACACATGGCTAGAAGGGGAAGGACAAGATAACCAAGAAGTGAACACATTTAGCATAATAAGCAGCAGTTACAGCAGAAAAACTTCAATTAGTGAGGGTCTTTCTAAATGTTTCGTAGTAGAGATAACTTTTTTTTAAGGCATTTAAAGAAGGGTAATGCATTGTTATTATGGATTGCCATGCAAAAATGACTGTATAGGATAAAAAACAGAGAGGAGTGCACCAAAACTGAAATAGTAGGACATAAGGAAAGACTGGCATCTTTGGTCCATGATGATAAGCGAGGTGGCTTTATGGCTTGTTAGAGCTAATAGTTCAGAAAAATAAAATTATGCTGGATTTCAATCACACAACCTTAAAAAAAACATGACAGAAAGGCAATTTTTGCATCTTTTTTTTTATTAGTTTGTACTGTAGCATTTTTAAGTATGACCATACTGAATATAGGCATATACATAGGCCTACAAAACCTAAATTAATTTCTTCTTCTGTCATGTAAATCTCCTCCTATGACAGCACATTTCATATAATTCCTTCCATAAATATATAAACCAGCATTTTAAAAGGAGTTGGGTAATTTTTGTCCTTCTAGCATTGGAAAACTTTTCAGAACTTCTGTGCCCAAGGGCTCAGGGATCATGCTCCAAATTCCCAGATTCCTACTTCTTCTTGCATTATTATTCTATCATAACTTAGATAACTCTTGTCCTTCCATGGTACTTTTAGAAACCCAAGTCATAATCCCACACTGCCTTAATTTTGCTTAACCGAAACAACAGATTCTAGACGCCTTTTCCTATGCTTATAAGTAACCCTTCTCTACAGCTATGTCTACCTGGAGTCACCTTTTTCTGGGCAAGGTGCCCAACTACGGACACTTTAGGCAACTAAAACTGTCTCAGTGGTGCCTGGTAATAATGGCAACACTATTTATTTCCATTGGATTCCAACAGATTCATTTCTCTGCAATTCATTTAGCCCTTCTGACACTATAGGCTGCTGTAGACATGATGTTTATAACCTACTTGGGGCTCTTGGGTTTCTTAACCTTCAAAGCGGTTGAGGTTACTGATAGCCACAGCTGCTCCTTCACATTCCTTTTATCTGCTTCTGAATATATTTTCTTTCTGTGGCATGTAGGTTTAAAGGATATGATTTAGTGAATGGTGACATTCAACTCTAAGGCTTTTGCGTATAATGAAAAGATTTAAAGTATTTTACAGGCTACACATCTAAACCAGTCACTTCTTGACATGTGTGTCCTCAAGCAATGGTCCCAACCTGGTGAACGTGTCCTGTCATCCTAACAGATGGCCATTGGTCTAGACAGCTGAGGGACATGAATTCACATTCGAGTGATGTGAATTCATTCATCCGGGTGTTAAGTGCATGATACACAGCCAAGAAATTCAAAACACTTGTCTGTCTTCAGGCTTTGTGCCTTTAGTTAAGGAACTGAGAAGTTTTAATCTGTTTGTATCATTAGCAAAGCATTCATATATATGCATCTGTTGATCTAGTCTTCTCGATGTGCTCATAAACTGAAATATGTAATGAAAAGTAGATTCATTAATGCTTATTCTATAACATCAGAGCACATTAATTAAATCTCTTGGAATTCATTTGTTTATGCCTGCAGTAAAATTGACAAAACAGGGGATAATATGAAATGATTCTGTTGAACTCAGTCCAACAACAAACAGATAAGTAGTGGCCTATGATTTAGGATTTCCCTGTGATTTTCTGTCTATGCTCTGCACTGACTGTGGCAGAAAAATGAATGGGATTTGCTAACTCAGTTACATACTGACAGTCTCCAACCATGATTATGGGCTTGGATCAAGAACATCTGTTCTATGTGCTACACAACTTGCACAAAGTGAAAAATATCATAGCATTTTCCCTATTTAAGGAGCTGTTGCAATATTTCTCTTAAGAAAGACTGTTTTCTTTTCGCAAGAAGTGAAAGCATATGACTGCACATCTGTTTACCCCACTGAAATGAAATCCACTGCTTTCAGAATGTTGAGACATGACAAATCCATTGTGTTTTGATCCACAGAAAGACCCCATGTCATCCCTTCTGGCAGCCTACCCCACACAGGAGTGAAGCGCCATGGCAGTATGCCTACATCAAGGCAAATAACTTCATTCGAAAATTATAGAACATTATGGAAAGTTACACAAACATCTGGCTTTCCTCTTGTCTGCATAAAAAGACCAGCATTGTCTACGCTACTGTAAAAGGAGCCATAAAACACAGTGCAATTTCCACTACAACTCCATGTATAATCTCAACAGGCAAAATGCAGCTTTACCAGAGAACTGAATTTTGTGGGACATGGACACTGAAATGTTCCAAGATCAAATGATTTAAGGACATTTAACCCTCAAAAAAAAGTTTCTAACCAAAATAGTATTGCAACAACATTTTTCTTAAAAGAATAACTGAAACAAGGGTTAAAAAAAATAAAAATTAAAGCTGAAGCAGAAGATTCAGTTTGGTTCAACCTCAAATTACTTATTCTTTTTTTTCCAAAACAAATATATTTTTTCAGTTTTGCTCAGAATATTTCTTTTTCTGGTTTTGCAGTTCAGTTATAGAACCAGAAAGTCTAATTTTAAATATCACAGTATACTCTACTGCTACATTACGACTTTTTGGAAAAGCCTTTAGCCAGTTTCTGGAAAATAATGGTTGTATTTAAGTGCAGAACACTATTTTCTTAAACACGAAAATAAACACCTAAACTAAAACTGGAATATGAAAATTACTTGTCAGCCCAAGATTGTCTATTTTTTCCAATTGTAATTGTTGGTCTAATGAAAATGGTGTCTGTATTTACAACCTTGCTTTGCATTATTATTCATTATTTGAAAACTTTAATATTTTAGTGCCTCATTAGCACACTGTGTTAAAAGAAACGGTGTGGAAATTAACTTGTCTAGCACTCCCTTCGCAATTAAAAACACTAACAAACCAGATTTCTTCATTTGAGAATACTTTAATGGTGGACTACTAAAACCTCTGACGAGGTTTTTTTGTATGTTTGTTTGTTTGTTTTGTCTGCTGACCACATAGCGTAAGTAATACGTATGTAATTAGCCGCAACTTGAAAAGACTAAACAATCACATTTAATAACAAAAAAGGAAGTGCATGTGTGTGTATGTCTCCAGTGATGACAAAATGTTTCCCCTGAAAAAACTATATTGGCCAGGACAGAGTAGAAATAAGCAAAAAATATGCTTACGTCAGCAGAAGCAAACCAAAATAAATGTTACATGATTTTGGAACAGCTAGTCACACAGATATGATGGGTCTTGCTTTTATGTTTTAATTCTGTTCGCTTTTGTTGCTTGTATGATGTTAGACATTAACTGAATTTTAAGTCTGCTGTAAGCCTATTCATTATTTCACTTAATAAAATAATTCAGTTAGCTCCTGGTTTACATCATGGCATTGACTGATGAGATTTCTAGCAATTCATATATCAATGAGGTATCAATGAAAGGAAACATTACATTTCTGTACAATGGCACGAGGACCAACAAACAATACAGTCAGAAGAAATAAATGCTGATGGCAATGAGTTCACACAGTCGTGCTGGGCACGTATTTCAGGATTCTTATCTCAGTTATCACCCTGTTTTTATTACCGCTAGTCTGTTTTGCAACCATTATCATTACCAATGATATCCAGATAAAATAGTTTCTGATGTTGAATAAAAACATACACTAAGAAAACACTTAAAGCTTGACTATACAGCTCTTGCCTTTTCTCTTTTTTTTTTGTTTTGTTGTATTTTTAACCTCCATACAGCATCCCTGACAGGTGTGTTGGGAGTAAAAAGGTTTGAACCAATCCATATAGGGCAGAGTCACTTTTCTTTTAAGGCAGAGCCTTTTCTGAATGAAGGATATGTAGACGTTTTGACTGATGTGTGGAACGGTGTATTACGGTTATAAGCCTTCTGACACAAGGCTTGCTTACTGTCCTTACTAAGATTAAGAATCTTTGCCCGCTCTCCCTATTCCAGAGCCCAGGAATCAGCAGTTGAAAAAAAATCATGGATTTAGCAGGTTTGTTTGAAAAGGAAGGAATATTTAAAAAACAAATCCAGAAAACCCACAAATCAACCACCAAGCAACGCCTTTTCAAGCAGCCATGTAAAAACTGCAGCAGATTTATTATAGGCAGATGCAAAATACCTCGACTGCCCAGTGATTAAAGCACTTGCTCCCAAAGCAGGGCGCTGGAGTGTTGGGCCTTGTGTCAGTGACTGATTTTTATAAAAAGGATAGCTAGAAAGCTTTGAAGAAGGCCATGCCAGAAGGCATGGAGATTTGGGATTTACCTCACAGGAGGATCACAAACTGTTTGAATCTCTTACACTTTGCCTGAATATGCAGCTCCAGAATGAGCTCAAGTCTGAATAGCATAAGGAAATCGGAATTCTTCTGCCTTGGAGATTAGGGATGGGGTCAAATCTCTTTTGTGACAGAAAGGAGAATGGAAAGACACAAGAATAGTTTATCTTCTATGTACACTCTTCAGATAGATCACTGAAACCTAAAAAAAATAAAAATCAACCAGTCCACTACAATTCCATTTAACGAACTATTTATGACCTTGTATCTCCAGCTCTGAGTTTTAAAAATCTTGCTAAGCTATCTGTCTCAAAAAGAGGACAGTTACTATGGTCATTTTACTGAAGAACGAAGACAATCTTAGGTATGGCCATCTGAACAGATCTGTGCCACTGGAGGGTTGCTGGGTTAACCTGGAGAGCAGGACTCTAAAGTGGTGTCAGTTACTACTACTAAAGTATGAAATTTGCAGTGTTTGATGTTTTTTCTTCAAGTTCCAAAAGGCAGGCTGCCACTGATCGTTTGGTGAATTTACACTGAGACGGAATTTTATGAATTTCTTGAATCCCCTTCAATGTAATATGAAACAATTTAGAAAACTATCAGCGCACATTGTTACACTATAGGTTGTCAGGGCTCCCTGAAAGTGTATCTGAATCTTGATCTGTAACAACATCAGGCTGGTTTTTTTTTATTTTGCCCAAGATGTGAGATAAATATTGTCACAACATTTTTGTCAGATATGAAGAAAGCAAAGAAAGGGAAAAAAAACAACCAAACCAAACCCTTTCTGTTAAACCCCATCCATCTATTCTGCTTCAGTGAAAGATTAAGTTTGCAGATAGAACGCTGCTGCTCTCTCCCAGATTTCTCTATGTTGGGTTTATCTTCAGTCATAATTATCTCAACTGTCATGCAGGATATAATTTGGATCAAATTGGACCGTGACTATTTTCAACTGTGAAAATGTCAGTATACAAGTTTTAACAAAGTCATACTGGCTAAAGACCACATTCCCTCACACAATACAGTGCTTCTAGCCATCTCTAATTTGTGGCTGCTGGTCGTATCTACTGATAACAGGGGCTTCCCTTTTTAGAAAAAGAGAAAAAGAGGCAAATTATAAGAATTTAAAAGTACTGTTGAGGAGGCAGGAACTGATTTTTTAGGGTGAGTGTGTTCTGATTTTGGTGATTGCACATCTTTCCTGACCTTGATGGAGAAATGGCCAATGGATCCAATTCTGTGGAAGGGGAGATCCCCTTAATGACCTAATGGAATTCTACTATAGGATATAATGAGGACTGAATTCATGTTTAAAGATCTAGGCAAGGTCTCAAAGGATTCATTTCACCACTGTTCCACAGATGCATCTCTACTTTCCATTGTTAAACAGAATAACACCTCCTGCTTCACAGGCATAAAGCATTGCTGATGTTTTTCAGTATATATACTGTCTGCTTCTGAGCACCACAGCATTTCTAGACTTCTGGGTTTTTTGTTTTGAGATTTGTACTTTGGTGTATCTTAGCTAGTGTTTAATGTTTCAGTACTCTTTCCTAGCACTAACATTTGGCTTGTTGCTTTGCTGAAGTGTTTTGTATATGCCAAATTATTTTTGCGTTATAGTTCAAATAATAAGAGCCGAGTGGACAGTAACTGTCTATTTGCTATATCCAACTGATTACCTCAAAACTAAGAATAACTGTAGGCCATTTAGGTCAGAAAGCAAAGTTTCTAAAAAGCAAAGTTTCTAAAATATTTATAATGTGACATGTTCATTCTGACCTAGATAAAAGAAAATGCACGGACTACAGAGGAGTTTGGGCTTCACTGTCGGTCAAGTCAAGGGTAAGTTGAAAATAAACTTCAGAGTGCAAGTGTAGTGTAGGGATGTCCTGGTTTGGGTGACACAGGACTGATTTGTCTTCTAATGCTTGGGAAAAATGCACTTTTAGAAGACTCTGAATTTGTGAAAATATTTACTTTACAGCCAGCTATGGTGTGTGGGTGTCAAGGTCTCAGTGTTTTCCCAGGTGCAGGGATGAGGAGGAGCGAGACCCGGGCACTTGACCCAAGCTGGCCAGCAGGATTATTTCATACCATGAAATTCACATTCAATATAAATTAGGAAGTTTGCTGTGAAGTGCTCTCTCTCTCCCTTCATGGCGGTGATCCAGAGAACTTCTTGCCCCGGTGCCGGAGCCCTGAGCCCTTTCCTTCCTACCGAAGCCGTAGCACTTGCAGTGTCCGACATGTGGCTGTCCACTGCTGGGAGCGCACAGCTTCCTATGGATAGAATTGGTTAAGCATAATCCTTGTATATTTTTTTGTTGGTATTGCAATCAATATTGGTTCTTTAGTGTCATTGATGTTAATTATCTAGTCTTATTCTACTAAATCTGTTTATATTTCAACCCCTGGGTTTCCTTGTTTTTCCCCCGATTCCCCTTCCCAGGTGAGGAGGGGTCATCAGGTGTTAGAATAATTGTCTAAACAACAATAAATTGGTGTGGGTTCCTCAATCCATAACAAAGGACTTGACTTTAGACAGTCCTTTTAAGAAAAGAATCAAGGAAATTAAAGCTTTAGAGCCAAGTTTAGGATGAGATTTTTTACTCTTCCTAAAATTTGAAAAACCTTGGAACTTCATGTAAATCATTTTGTAAAACAGTACAAAAATCAGCTTTTTCATATTTCTCTGTGTTAATACTTCCTCTCTTCTTTAGATTATTTTCTGCAGTATAAATTTCAGCTTTAGAGGTAGGTTAATTAATGTGGGTGAAAACAAGAAGCAGGCTAGAATTTCACATCCAAACACCACACGTTAACAGGTTCCCTCCCATAACCAAAAGAGGCAGAAGAGAGAAGATCGAAGAGTCAGAAAACTCAAGAACACAATATCTGGACAAAAATTGCTCTGTAGCACTTGAGAACTCTGTGTGACAATTTCCTGTTCCTAAGCTTGAACTGATAATATTTAGGTCTTAAAAATAATTTGGAAAACCTTTTAAAGAAAAGGTTATGCAAGTACTAATTACTATGCTTTTTACCATTCATTAGACATCTCCTTGTTCAGAGTTATTTCAGAATTCGTGCTGAGGACTTTCAAAGGTGGGTGGTTTGTCTGGCATTTTCCAGCCTTTTCTGCAGCAGACCTTCAAAGAGAATCGAATGCATTGCAACTATTTTCACTTCAAACTAAGCAAGCACCAGCATTATAAAATGACATTATATATATTTTTTTAACATATATAGATACATATATGTGTGTGTATGTATAAAAATTAACTAATTCCTTTGAAACTGCCTGAATTCTGTATAGCCACTGATCAATGCCACTGATCAATTGTTAGCTGTATGATTCCACATAGGACAGTAAGGAGAGTGAGGTTCAAATACCGCTTCCAGCTTCAATCTCAGCGTTAGAAGGCCTGTTTGTTAGTAGTCTATCACACTACTCAGGAGTCTTTGCCAAATTACTAGCTCATGTTTTACTTCTATGTGTGAATGGCTTTCACTTGCAAGCTAGACTTATTGCCAGGTAAAGAAGGGTAATTCCTTAGTTATTACTAAAGTCACTCCTGGGCGTTGAATTTATTGGTAACTACAAGGCATTTCTTCACTTCAAGTTTTCTATGAGAAATTGATTGTCCCTACAATTGCTGTTTGTCAGCACCTCTGTTTTGACATCTTCAAGTCCCTTTTCTACAAAATAAGAGCTATATTGACATTTATATGGCAATGCTTAGAAGGTACATGACTTTGCAATCTCTCCTCTGGTCCCCCTCTTGAAGTCTTTCACTGCTGTCAGTTTTAATTCCTTTATTGCCTCTTGAGCTTATTGCTTCATAATATGTATGCAATCTCCAGGGATTAAAGAATACAAGAAAGTGCTCCTGATCTGAGAGTTCACAGCTGGAGGAATGAGCCACGTTATCCCAGATTTAACTATTCAGACAGTATACTTCAAGGACATAGACAAAAGAGTCCACAGAAAGACAGTGACGTAAGACTTTTTTTGCCCACCCAGACGTAGGCATACCTAAATGTCAGTAGGCAAAATATCTTTCTTCTAGTCATTGTCTAGTTGGCCAGTGACAGTTGCATCTGCATTATACGCTTCCCTGTGCTTCCCTAGAAGACTGTAAATCACAATACAAATAAGGATAAAGTACATTCAGTCCCTCTACAAAATAAATGCAAAAAGAAAAAACTAGAAAAGATAGTTCCCTCATACCTGTAGGGGAGGCTTTCAAAACTCTGCACACTGCAACGGCGATTCACTTAGACTCCTATGGGTCGTTCATTCCTGTGTTAGAAAGGTTGCTTGGCAGATGGATCTGAGCACAGCTACGGCAAAGAAAGGACAGTAACTGCTTGTGGCATGAGTAGTGGCGCTTGGTTAATACGTTTCTGAAACAACTGCTTTTAAAGCTGTTGCTGTTCTTCAAACCACCTGATTAGCTGATCCTTAGGAGATCTGATTCTTTCTCAAGGTACTTGTTTCTCTTGGGCTATGGAAAAAGTCTGCTACTGTTCTCCTATTCATTTTAATACATCTTCCAACCTCTTCTCTCTGGAAAGTCACTACTTCTTTTCCAATAATCAAAAGAGCAAAGATGTTGAGTTTCTTTTGAAATAAGAAATGGAACAACTAACGAAAGCATGGGTGCCTATGCACTAGAAAAATAACTTAAAAGAGAGGGAGTGTTTGTGAATATAGAGTAGATGGTTCTATGTTCACTGAGCTTGACCACGAAGCATGTGAGTAGGCACATAATAGCCTAATAGAGTGGGATGAAAGCATATTACATTGATAAATGGAAGGGAAAATGAAAACATAGGATGGACGTTCACATAAGACCCTACACTGTTGAAACCCCTACCTCTCTGAGCAAATCTTGCCAAACACAATTTCAATAATTCTTTTGATCCACAAACTTCATGAATACTGACCTCCCTCAACCCAAACATAAAAAAAATACTTGTGCAAAATTTTCATCAGGAAGAGGGGGCATACTAGAGACATAGCCAATGCTACAGCTGTAATAAACCATCAGATATTGAGATGGCTGGTAGAGGTACAAATTGCAACACTAGAATACTACCTGAACAGCAAGGTAAGAAAACAGCAAAATCTGTGTCTTTGTGAGGGGGCAAGTCTTTGGGAAGTAGAAACTTTCCTACCAAAGAACTAGAAGACTGCGAGTCTTTCATCAGCCATTTTAGAGAGAAAACAAGATGAATCAGGGCTCTGAAAAGGCAGTCTCTCCATATTTCCTACACCCAGGAGGAAGGGAGAAGAAGGTGGAGCAGGAATTCCTTAGGGGGTTATAATAAACTACTCGCAAAGGAAGCTGATACAGGACATGTATGTATCTATGTAAATGTATGTATGCTGGCCTTTGTTTTGTCTGTGTATTGTTCTGAGGCTTCCTAAAGAGAAACACGCCTAATTCTGAAGCACTTTCAGAATCAAATACCCATCTATTGAATTCAACTGCGTATTCTCAGAGGTGAATTGTAAAAATCCAGAAAGAGTATGTCTAAGCTTGTGGGAAGTTCTACATTGACTTGTGAAAGAATAACAGAAAGAGAGCCCTCAAAAATGTGCTGAAGAAACAGATAAAAAGTAGTGCTTCAATGGAATCAGAGAGGAAAGATTAAACGATAAAATCTGCATTGACAGGGACAAAACTGGTCTTCCAGAAAAACAATTTATTCACTGAAGCATGTAGTTTGAAGGTTGTTCAAGCTATTTGCTAAATAATGAACAGAAAAGAAAACATTTAGGAAAATAGCATAAAAATATGCTATTGCTGACAGAGTTTCAAAAGAAAGTGTCTTAAGTTTTTATTTGAATCATAATCCTCTTTTTTAATTTTAAAATCAGTTATTCACATAACACTTGGTGGCATGCAAACATCACAGCCTGGAGAACATTCAGTTGATATCTGCCTTCTAGGTCTGCAATGGAAAAGACGACTGAGATTTATCCTAACTTAAGTAAACCTAATCTTTGCATGTTCAGTAATAGTAGTAAGAATTTGCATAATGAGAACATGAAGCAGTCTGTTCTCTTGTGTAAGATTAGTTTTTCATCTGTCTGTTTCTCAAAAGTATCGGAGCTTAGACTATTCTAAACAATCATTTATACCTTTAAGGTTTTGTGCATTTTGAAGTTTAAAGAGTCCCTGTACCAACCACAAAGCAGGGATATAACTTACATTGAATATGGAAACATGTTTATAAAGTGTTAATATACTGCACAGCAGCTATTTCATAATCATCACTGAGCTGACTAGAAAATTAGGACAGTATTTTCAATGTGTATTGTGTAATTAATTATACTGAATTATAAACTGTAGTATTTCAGAGGTAATATGAAAGAAAAAAGGATGCTGTCACAAAATAAGAAGTTTCAGGGTAAGATAAATATAAAGAAAGTCTAATCATTCATTTTAAAGCTAGAGTCATTGATTCGGTTATAATTCTTTATTAAAATTATTTTATTCTAATACAAGTAATTGATGGAAACATAATTTTCTTCTGTCCCATAGCCAATGCTGAAGTAGCACAGCAGTTTCTCAATGGGTCATTTTCATAAAGACACATTAATTGATCTACAGGGTGAATGGTACTGAAATGCAAGTGTTTGAAAGACCGTCCATGGAAATTGACTGTTTTATTTCTCCAAGGTACATGTCATATTTTCTTTTGATGAAGCTCTGAACAAATTTACTCTTCAGCGCTCATTTCCATGACAACCCCCCTACCAGTAATCACCCTGAATGGCTAGAACAAATTCCATCCTTTTATCTAAAAGTTATCTATAATTTTTTACCACATAACCCCAAAATGCCTATACTAAAAAGTTTCAACTAGCAGTGGAATAGTTCTCAGAGTATTTCTTAGTTTATCATGGCTTTTGTGGGAGAGAGAAACCTTTTAATTAGTATTACATTCAAATAGCATTTGCTAGTTGCGAAATATTCTTTTATCACGATTCAACTCTTTGCCAGTGCTGGTTAAGTGTTTGGGAAAGAGACTCGGCCACGTGCCCTGAAAAGCAGACTGTGGTATCATGATAATTACATATCATGTAATTTTATGACATGACAATTCATGCGTTACTGTTCTTTCTCAGCCCTCAAGCAATCAGAATAGATTGTGTGATAACTTCTCATGCACTGCTGTGAAAATCCAACAGGGTGGACACAAACCCTTAAGCTATCAGAATTACATTACCTCAGAGCGCTAAGTCAACAGGGCTAATTTTGCAGTGGAATGATGAGGACCATTCATACAATTCGTTCTGTTGGCTTTAATGAAAAAGTAATAAAAACACCTGGGGTAGGCCGCATATCAATTCTTGTCTTGCTGTTACTCTTTGCTCCGTGCAGCATGTACAGGCTACTGAGTCACCACAGCTGTATAAGCCCCAACGTGAGCACTTGTTAACCCCGAATGAGAAGATGAATCAATTACTTCTGTTTCAGTGCTGTCAGGAAACACAGTGGAAACTGTGACTAAAAAGAGCTATCTGAAGTAAGTATTTCATATCTGTTGCCAAATCTACATATGTTTAATAAGGTTTTTGATAGCAAATGTTAAGAGCTTTGGATATTTAGAGCAATATCAAACTGTGTTATATCAGATTTGCTGTAGTATGACATAATATAATTTGAAATAATGTAATGAAAATTAGATAATTTGCTAGGTCTCTTCTATTGAGTCAATAATTACTAAAATCTCCAGGTTTAACATTTGATGCACCAATAAGTGAAGATGGTCATTTTATTATGTCCAAGACAAACAAGACCAAACACAAGTGAAACATTGCATCTAGAACCGTGCCTGATAAGGCAACCCTCGAATTTATTAATTATAGTCATTTTCTGCACATTAAAAATGTTCAGCTAATTAAAATGTGAGCTGCCCCTCTTGGTTGTGCTCTGGCAAAGGCAGTACTGGGCATTACAGGCTAGATTTGGACAATACGCCTTTGTAATTCAATATGCTTTGAATTTCTTATAGACTGGCTTTGCCGCTATCAATCTCCTGTGCCAGTCAGCAAGTAATTGTACAAACACAGACTTGACTGGTAGTTAAACAGGTTAAATCTGTGTTTCAAAGCCTAGCAAGAATTAAAATTCCTTTGCTGTGGGTGTACCATCTATATTCTTCACTATTTAACAATGGGGCCTGTTGTACAGGGCTTGAATTCATCCAACTGTTTGCCTCAGGACTGCACAGATTATTTACATTTTGATTGTAAACAATTTATCTTCATGTTTAATTTTATGCTCGTGAAGAAGGTATCCTCTATCTGACTTGAATGTTTCTGATTATGAAAAACTTCAATAATCACACAAGATCTCCAGATACTTGGTTTGTGGAGGTGTACCAGCTCTTCCAAAAGAAAATACCACCACTCCTCCCTGATTTTGCTTCTCTCTTGATTCCTTTATATCTTTAGAACCATGACTACAATGTGATATGCTAGGACTCTGGAAAAAAAAAAAATCCCACTGAACAGAATGAAAGGTTTAGTGGAATAAAAGACTGTGAATATCTGTGAAGATATTAACTAACTATTACAATCAGGTCATTTTTATAATCCAGCTAAGACTGTTCCTGAGCTCCTGTACCATTATAGCCACTTTTATTTTATTCCACATGAGTCATCTTACTGCAATTTAAGGTCCCTCAGTTATCTCAGTTGATGTTGCCTTGGACTGAAATTCAGATCTATAAAACTCTTCTATTTATGGTATAAATATTTTTTTTTTCCGCAACCTCATCTAATTTACTTCTGTTGTACTCAATTTCCTCCCTTTTCCCTTTGATTCTCCTTTCTGAACTACACTGAAATTTCCAAAGTGGGCTTACACTTTGTTTTGTCATTTCATATTAATAACAAATTCCCTTGCATATTCCCCACCTTGTTTGAGTATTTTCTCAGTGTCTTTTTCTATTTACACACAGAATAGTATCTGACCAGTTGTTAAATGCATGTTGGAACGTTATAACCTCTATTTCTCACTTTGCAGCAACTGGATGATCAACAGTGCCTGTGATCCAACTTTAGTCAGTACAGATGCTAATAGAATGTTTTCATTTGCAAAACCTTCTCAGGTTGTATTAAAATTGGCAAGTAGTGTTTTGGGCTGAAATTTAGGAAACAGGCTTCTAGAAGAAACAAGAAAGCTTCTGTAAAAATAAAACTATCGAAAAACTTGAAAAAGATTGGGCAAGTAGTGAAGAGCAAAAATGCCATCCTTATTTTATTTTTCTTTGGTATGTTTCAGTCTTCTTGTGACCTAAAATGGCTTTGATCTTCTTCGAACAAAAGACGTTGCACAGGTCTTTTGTTGCTGCCTGGGCTACAGGGGGTATTCATAGGGGGCAAACATTTGCAGTTCTAAAATTATCAAACAATTTGTTTGTTCTTGGGTGAAACCAACAGCGTAAGTATAAGCAACGAACACAGGTGAATACACTGTACTTGCCACATACTGCTTACAGCATTTCACAGCAATAGTATTGTATGACAGTAACTCCACCAAAGCGTGAAATAGATGTAAAGACAGTAGGCAGGTAGTCCAAATCTCCAGCGGAGCTTCATGAGTAATTTACATACAGGCTAAATTGGTTGATGTCATTTATGTATTTATGGTCTCATGCTTTCATAGACAATGATCACTGCTGACAAAAATGTCATGTGGCTTTTTAGAACACAGAGGTTTAGAATATTTGAGAGTTTGTAGATTAAGTGTTCTATAATTTTTGGTATAATAAATCATATTAGCTGCTTTTGAAGGAAAAAAAAAAGAATAGCTGGGGTAAAAGAGACATTTCAGTGCATGGAATTTTGATGGGGGAGGGAATTTTTTGTGGCATACTGTTGAGCAACCCTAAAATCACTTCAAACAAGTCTGCTAATGTATTCCAGCTAAAATAGTCATTGTGTTTTCTAGACAAAACGAAGAGGCAAATTAGCCGATCAATCTTACTCTTTTTTATTTGTTAATGAAGTTGTTCAGGGAGTTCTAACACAATGTTTTGGGGAAAAAAAGGAAGAAATGTTATGAAAGCAATTTTTTTCCCTGTTCAAATGGATTATTTCTGTTTGAATTTTAATTATTACCTTTATGGATACTTTTCTTTTGCGTGGGAATGTTCATGACCCAAACTTTTTTTCATTTTTTGCCATATTCTGTCTGCATAATACTGAAGATGAGGAATTCAACATATACACTACAATGCATTTCATGTTTCAGTTTTTTCTCTGAGTTTCTCCTGCACCAACTCTTGCTGATACTAATGGGGAGGGGAAAGGGTCATATTAGGAACTACAGTTCACTATGGTACTATTGAAGATTCTGTAAGTTTCTGGAAGCACTATGCTAGAACAGAATTACCTTTCTATCATTAGAGATTATTTGTCTCCAGTCTGGCTTCTAACTTCCTGTAAATCTGGCCTCCTGTTGGTATAATTCAGGGCAGACCAACTGTCAATGATGGAGCCACGCTGGTATATGCCACCTGACGACATTTGTTACCACCAAAACAATCTTCTTATAGCTACCGGAATGCAGAAACTATTGTACCATTAGGAAGCATATCCATACTATATGAATTCAGGTTGAGTTTAAGCAAATATTTCTGAGTTTGTGTTGTCTTTTGCTTTGCAGGAGAAATAGTTGTCTTGCAATTACCCTTAATACTTGAGAAATAAATAAAGCACTACAATTGCTATTAAAAAGTGAGGTTTATTTTAAAATTATGATATTTGGTTTCATGTTTAGTTTCAGTTAACTTAAGCCTCTCCTGCTGCCAGAAGCACAGTCCAACCTTTCCACCACTATGTGGACATTCTTGTCACCTGCTTGTCCTGGCATGCCTGTTCCTATGGTTGCATCGTCAGATGCAGGAGGGAACAGATTCACAGAAAAAAACTAGCAGTAAAACAGAATTATTTTCAGACAAGTGTGGTTCTAATCCTGATGACTAAACAGCCACAAAGTGCTAGCAAAAAAAGCATCAAGAACCTTTGATGAGGACGGTGACAAGTGAGGAACTGTCTCTTTGGCAGTAGCTTGAAATATAATTGTCTCCTCTGATTATGAAATCATATTCTTGGGTGTGTTTTTCAGGGTTTTCTCCCCCCAAGAGCTGTCTTGATAGGTAAACTTGGTGGAGGCAAAGGTACGGCACAGTCAGAGCATGTAGGCGTAAATTAATACATAAATTACACTGAAGACTTCATATCAGGCACTAAATTTTGTAAAGCACTTGCATATGTATTCAAGTCCACCTATACTCTATAGCATCCACATGTGGTTCATATTTGGTATTTATTTACATCTCCTTAAAAGAGTAGGAGTTAAACGTATGCTTATGGGGGTTTTCAGAACTGGGACACCTTCCAGAATGATGGTTAAATGCCCCTTTTGTGTGTACTATTGCCCTTGTTTGTACTATGATTGCTTTTAGAATACCAAATTGCAATTGTCCCTTGTAGAGGACGCCTAGAAAACTTTTGGCATAATCCTAACACCTCAGTTGGGTTTAAACAGGTCTGTTTCACTCAATGTCTCCCAAACCACTCCAAAAATCTTAACCAGGAGCTAAAATTTTTGTTCTATTAAGTACTGGACCCACTAGGAATTTTGTTAGTAATTTCAGTAGAATGAAGATGCATTTTTTACTACCTACAACACACTGTTGAGAACTAATGCTTGGGTTTCAAGCAGAGCAATTTATATTAATGTCCTTATTTTTGTCTAGGCAACAGAGCCTAGAGACATTCTACCTGTTCATGTGCTTTCAGTATACACTGTCTCCTTTACCGGCTTCGTCAGGTGCTTCTGGAGAGCGGAGCAGCAGAGGAGAGCCGATCAAAGCTAATCAAGAGTGAGCGGAAGCAGGAAAAGGACAGTTTCAGAAACAGAGTATGGGGGTGTGAGCATGAGCATACATACACAATCACCGTCCAGCTTGTAGTCTGGGCTCTGCAGAAGGCAGGTTTCCCCTAGAAGGGAAAGCCTATTAATATGAAGTTACAGATTGGGGAGGGGGAATCAGAATTTGTAGTAAGCATCTGTTAAATTTACCTCCAAGGCTTTGCCTTGTGCTTCTATTAGTTTTGCAAGCTATTTCCTGGTGGAGCATCTAATTTTCTGTCTCCATCTATCAGTCAACTGTCACTTATGAAAACGTTGCCTTGAGTCAAATCCTGCAATTCTGTTCAGATAATGCATCCCAAACAATTCCCAAAGAGATAGTTTTGATGAAGGAGATAGTACAAGACTAGGTCTTTGTTTTATAATCTTCAACCTTATTTGGTTTTGTCCCTTTACATCAGTCTAGTCGTTATCACTACTTGTGATTAACAATACTTGGTTGAAATCAGGTTATATTTACAATTCAAAAGCACCAAATACTTCGTAGTACAGTCCTGTCCATAACAATTAAGATCATTGGAAAAGACTGACTGTAGCAGTACTTCCATTTTGATACACCTGCTTTTATTTCCTTCTTTTTTTCAAGAGTTTAAATTATGGTTTTCTTCTTCATTAATACAAAACAACACTTCCTTAATTTGCTCTAGGCAAACTGAACTATATAAAACAGTAATGACATGACCTAAGACTGAAAGTCTAATGAGATATCTTCAGCTAAGTCTACGTACGCCTCAAGTAAAGCAAGAATGTGAATGTAATAATTAGCACACATCAATGGGAACTTGATTTCCTTTAAAGCTTCTCTATGTTCCACCTTTATTCACCACTGAAGCAGATTTAATTATTTTTTACCATTTGTACACAGTTTACAGCTGCTTTAGCAGCTCTAGCAAATACACACAGCAATTAACTGCTTTCTGTGCTATTCAGGACCTCGAAAAGTGGTGAGAAAAATGGGTATCAAACCTCCTGTCACTTGGTTTTACTGAGAAAAACCTGCTGCCGTATAGGTCAATCTGACTGTGCAACTGTAATGTGCTATCGTGCAGAGGATTCAAATCTTGGTCTTCAACTGGTAGGGACATTAAAAAAGACAGAAAAAAAGAAGCAAATGCAGGGAAGGGGTGTCTAATGTCCGGTGATATTTCAAACCAAAGAAAAAACCCACTAAATCACTAATCTGAGACTGACTGTCAAGTTACGGAGTAAAGGTTACAGACATTTAGAAATTCAAAAGATGATAAAAATTGGAGAACTATTTTCTATTCTTTCACTTTACATTAAGAAGAAAGAACAACGTACTGGGCAACAGTTTCCTGACATACTTTTGGAACAGACACAACATTATGTCATTGCTTATACTGAATTTAGAAAGGCTGTCCACACAAATTTGCCATAAAAAATATTAATTGGTGTTTCTCTGCTATTTTTAAGGCAACTTTCAGTCTCTGTTAGCAGAGGAAGATGCAGATTACAGAAGAGCAGATACAAAAGTATTTCATATCAGAGCAGATATTTTCACATCGGTCGGTGCTGAAGAAAGTTAAGACACAGGAGATCACCAAAGCTACACCCCTAAAACCTAAATCTATTCTGATTGCTAGTCTAAGACGGTTTTTCAGTTCTGCTTTAGTACTTTTAGAAGCATAATAAATGCAGATTGAAGTAGATAGTCCTTACTAAAAGACTGGGTTTGTTCTCTGAGCAAAGTACAAAGTGTCCCGCTGACACTTTATTGTGAATACTAAAGAAGCGTTCCACCTAAAGCTATTTCCAAAGGGAAGTACACACTACTCATTTAAGGAGTTGTTTGTTATAAAATCTTTAGCGTTTGGTACCTTGAATCTTTCTATTTTTATTTTTCCTGCAACTATTCTAATACTCGGTTAGCTGCCTCACAACTACACAGCTTCTCTAGGAACAGGAGTAGGACTTCCCCAGGAATGCAGGAAGAGGTGGTTGCTGTCTTTTACATGAGTCAGGTACTACACTCAGTTCCTGTCACGTGAGATGACTCTAGTTCCTAAATGTAACCAGATTATTGGGACGGCTTCATGCAGCAAGACTGCAAAATATACGGACAGAGTATGGGATAGGATGCACCATACATAAATATATGGACACACTTTCAGACATTATGAAGTAGCTTTGAAGGAGTCAAAGGCCTAGACTATGTGGATAGGGATGAAGACAGAATATGTTGATAAACACGTATTGAAGAGTGAATAAATGGATTAATTCTTTCATTTTATAGGGTTATAAAATCTTGGTATCACTTCAGTAAAGGGCCTGGGTATTACTGCAGGCAGCTCAGTGAAACTACAGCTCAGTGAGCAGTTTCAGTCAAACAAATAAGCAGGTTACGTGAACGCATGATGTAGAACGTTATTATGCCTCCAGAATACTGGAGATGATGGGGGTCTTTGGATTAGAGGTTCAGAGAGTGTTAGTGAGAAAGAGCAAGGGTACGGAGCAACGTCCAGTGAAGAGAGACTGAAACTACTGGATTTGTTTACCTCAAAGAAGGGATAAATGAAAGGGTATGGGCTGAAAGTCGTTAACGTTTCACACGCATTCTCTAGCAAAATACTTAAAATGACAAAATCAACCACTAGAAGACTGGAAAATGCCAAAACTAATAATATTTTAACAGATGCGCCCCAAACGAGAGAAATAGTACCAGGAAAAATAGTTTGCACCAAGTTGATTTCTCAGAGATAAAAGATCTCATTATTTAAAAACTGGGTTTTTTTCAGGTCAATTTCTGCAATTTAGAATCTTCTTTGTAATATTTACATGAGAGGAACTCTTTCTCATTATGTTTGGTTTTACACTTAATACACAGGCTTATTTACGTTGCATAATTATTAATGGAATATAACCTGCCACACAAATGTGCATCTCAAGCTTCACGTTCTTTCAGGATACTTGCAGATGGGAATATGGACACTTGCAGATGGGAATATGTAAAATCAGATGTAACGCTAGACAGTATTGCAAACGGAAATACTTATTCTCAAAACGATGACCAATAAAACAGTTTTCTTAGACTCTTTCTTAAACCCTTTTTTTATCTTCTGATTGCAAATCAACAATTTTGCTATATTCCTTCAAATTTTAGTAATATTTTAATAGTTTTTGTTATCTAAATATAGGAAGGAAATACACAGCATACACTTTTTTTTGAGAATGGAACCATCTCTGAGTCATACAAATAGTTTACCAGCATATTAACCAGTGAAGATAATTCAGCTCTAATTTTTAATTAAAGCTAGTAACAGATGCAAATGTTAAGGCAGATTTACAGCTTCTGTCATATGGACAATTTTCAACTGCCTGTGACTATTCCTTATTTCAGATCTTTCAAATGAAAAAACTGTAATTCTCATTGGATGGTTCCAGCTTAATAGTTTTGGAAAATATTCTAAGATGTAATGCTTAGAAGTTTCTGAGTATTAGGCTAAGGGGAAAACATTTAGACCAAATTTTATCAAAAAATAAACATAATCAAGGTGATGGCGATAAATGGTAAATGGGGCCCCAAAAAGTGAAGACAACCTCTCCTGGAAGGGGGAAACTCCAAAAATCTTCTGAAAAGATTGTTGGGACAAAAGTAGAAAGGAGCTAATAAAATACGTTTCATTTTAGGAGACATTGTCTCTGCAGAGTAGGAGCAAAATTTGCCAAGTGGGCAAAAGTAGTAAAAGGGAATAAAATGTAATGAAGTGAAGCATACAACATCACTTCTAAAATGAAAATTATTGTTTAGAAATGACATGACAGGAGTGAGATTTAGGCTTGGAAATCCTAGAATCACACTTTTCTTTCAGACCATTTGGTGACCTGAAAGGCAGATTTTAGGGGGCTTATTTTAATTCTTAAGGTATCTGAATTTCCCTCTTTCACTTTGTTATATTTGATTCCAACATCTTCAGACAAATTAGGCATGAAGCATTTCTTGGAGTCATGCAAATTATTGCAGTCAGGTTGGAATTAAACTCTCTCTTTAGCAAGTTTGGAAACTGCGGTTGTGGTGGAGGGGAGAATGATGACAAAACCTAAAACTTACACCGGCAGCAGTAGGAATATTTGTTGAATGTGTAAGACACACAAACCAAGAATCTCTGTTATGTCAAATATCTGCCACACAAGCCAGTTTTGGGAAAGCTGATGTGGTTGCATCTGACTGAAATGGCTTTAGTAGATATACTACCAGGGCATAGGATAATCAATGAATTTCACCCTTAAAATAATAGATGGGTAAGTCACTGATGCAATAAAACTAGTTTTTATAACAAGATTGTTTATAATCTCAATAGCAGGATTGTTCTCTATGAGAAGTTTCCTTTGAAAGCTCTTCTGCTTAAATCTAATTAAACTATACAGTTGTAAATGATAAAGTCTAACTATCATGCAAGCAATTTCACTTGCATATACGACTTGTGTGAACCATTTGGACTATGTCAAAAGTTTTGTTAAGTATTTAGCATCTTTTAGAAACAGCAAAATCTTTTAAAATATCATTAAGATTTTTTAAGTATTTACTTTGAAAATGTACGGGAGTTGCATGCAAAGAGAGAACTACTGGCTTTTCTAAATCTGTTTATGTCAAAGCCTACAATATGGTCACTATGCAAATATTAAAATCCTAAATTTAAACATACCTGGCATCCTACCACTGTGGTAGAAGCAATTTGGTTTTAAATAAGACCAACAAATGATATCATGTTGTACAAACAGTTTATAAAATTGTTACTTGCTAAAATAAATGACAGGGTGAAGGTCTTTTTATCACAATTTTTCATTTGTTTTTAACAGCAGTACCACAAAGGGGGGTCATCTTTAAAATCTTGCAGAATGATGACCTTTTAAAAGCTGCCGACTTCTTATTGCATTAGTGTATAAAGTATGTTTTCCTTACAGTTACGTGTTTCCCACCCCCGCAGTATCTCAATTATACGCTTATGGGTAAGAAATTATCTACAGACTAGATAATTGCTTGCATTTCTTTCTCCATGCTGAGTCTGTTTGCTGATTGTTCTCTGAATACACAATGATGGCTGTGTCAAGCTACATCTCATAATTTCTGCTGTTGCATCTGACTACTTATTAAGGACTGAGTTTAAATTCATTCTATTTTCAGGTGCAGCCTGCAGTTAGAATAAAGCTTGAAAGGGAAATGTCAGTGGTACATGCAAGGTGCAATTTTCTCCTATATATGGTCGTCTTCTTTTGACATAAAGTTACCAACAATCAAATGAGATTTCTGCCTCTAATTTCACAGATCTTTTGAACAGACCAAATCTGTAGGCTGTAATTTAAAAGGTACTTTTTCAAAAGATTTCCATGGCAGCTGAGAACTCAGAACTGCATGGTTTCATCTGAGTATTAGTGATAAAAAATTAAAACTTCATTCCTATTTGGCCTGAATTTTTCCTACTTTTTGATGTAAAAGCACACAGACTCCTAAAAGAACTCATTCCAACTTCAATAATTTAATACCGTAATTAAGAATGGGCAGATAATAATTTCTTTCTTACCCTAATCAAAGATGGTCTTAACTTGCTTCAGTTGATAAGCATAATTCCAGAAAGTCACTATTTCTTTTTCATGTCCTGTAAAACTAACAAAGTGATAGTGGATAAGACACAAACTCTAAGAGTGCACGTACTAACGTAAAAAATGGAAAAAACCACCTTGATATCAGCTATTGAGTCCTAGAGTTCTCCTCAAAATATAGCCTTTTGTGTTTAAAATAAATATCACTGTCTGCACTACAGAGGAATCCTTGGCAATAAAAATATGAACTGTTTGGCTTCTATCAACAAACAAATCAAGCATTAGTTCAGTTGTTTGGTCACAACCTTCACTTGAAAAACCCTGAGGAAAGACTATGGACTAGTGTGCGTTTCCAATTTCAACCAAGACTCCTAAAGTAGAAAAGCAGTATCTCAAGAATCCTTCTTTAGTCAGTGAAGGAGTTTCAGAGCTTTAGCTCATTTAAATAAGTAACCAAGCTGGGATCAGTATCCGAAGGAACTTGTTGTCCTTCATTTATTACAGACATGTGAGGTGGGTCCCTACAGTCTACATTGTACGTAAGAAAAAGTGGTAAGGGAAAGGGACAGACATTGTCACCTTGACTCTGTGACAAATAGATCACATTCCTAGAGACACAACTGGATCAGTTGGGAGAGCTGCAGGTTGAAATACCACAACTACTAGTAACTACCACTTCTGAGTCCATTTGTGGATACCAACTTGCTGTTCTTGAGAATGACAGTCCCCTCTGCCCTATATTTCCTTGTCTTATGTTTGTTTCACTGAATGATCCTATGCTTCCCAGAACTGCCTCATCCTGTCACATTTTGCTGGGAATCTATTATGACATCACTTTCTCATCTTTTACGCTTTCACCATTATTATTTCTTCGTTCCCTGCTGTAGTAATAAAATTTCCCATTCCCATTTCCAAATAAACTCTGTTCCCTTCCATTCTCCATCTTCATCCTTAGTAAGTCATTTCTCCTTCTTCCTTCTTAGTGAGTCACTTCTCCTTCCACCCAATGCCCTTACTATTACTTGCACTTTGCATGTCACAGCATTTTCTCCGTTCTCTTCCACTCAAGCTAGGTCTTCTCCAAATTAAAGCAAAGTAAAATCTTTCATTAAAGTAAATCTTCTCAAAATAGAGCTAGAAATGTAGGGGATTAGCTGATAATCTTCTGTAGGTCTCCCAAAATCTGTTGCTAACATATCCACCTATGAGTATTCAGGTACCTAAGTTTCATGTCAATGAAGCCTGTATATCACGGAAAGTAGGACTGGCATGATCTGTGAAAAAGCACACATAAATAAAAATAGCAGAAAGAATAATTTGTCTTTGTGGTTCAGCAACACAGAGTAGAGCTCCGTGGTGGTGGGTTAAAAAGCATGTCTTTTGAATATGTGGTGTCTACCACAGACTAGGTCTTCCATGGAAAAACCACACAGTTCACCCACAATACTTCATGAAGTTGACGTTTCGAAACAAGCCTAGAAAACTGGAAGAGTGGCATGGATTTCAGCAGTGTAAGTAAATTAAAATAGCTCCATTATTAATTGAAGAAAGCACAGCACCAAGAACTTGCACCAAAGTAAGCAGCATTTCTGTGACTTTCTGAAAAAATTGAAAGACAAATTCCGCCTGACAGAAATGGGAAAAAGTAAAATTGAACACAACAGAAGCTTTTTAAATGCTTCCTGTTGCTAGTCACGACCGTACCAGTGAAGCAGTATTTTCAGCATCAATGCATACAACTGCCTAGGGAATAAAGAACAGAAGAAACTATTTCAATAATTCTTTGCAAATCCATACAATGTTAAGCATAAATGTGATCCAGAAAATATTCTCCTATTACAAAATCAGCAGTATGCCAGTTTCTATTATCTCTGTTATGGTCATGTACAAAAGCTTTAATCAAGGATAAATGTCTCATTCCCTGAAGCACTATAAACCCATCCATATTAAAAAGTCATCTATTTAACGAATAAAGTATCTGTAGGCATAGCTACTGCTAAAGTTAAAGTAAATTAATATGTGATGTTTTAATCAAGATTAAATTTAGTTGTGTTCAATGCTGTGCAAACGCACACAAATCACAGTTGTTTTTCCCAAAATACGTAAAGATTTTCAGATTTCAGTCACTACTCGATGCAAGATACCCAAGTTGATGAATCAGTACTGATGTATCCAGTGTCTTTAAATGGATCTATATGTCTGTCTGTATATGTCTGTGAAAACAAATAATATCATTGAAGAGACATGGATGATCCCCTACAAAACAGGCAAATCTACAAAGACACTAATAGATAGATCGATGAATGAGTGCTTGCGTAACAAAGAAACTGTACACAGTGGCAATTATTAGGCAAGATTTAGAAAATATACATCACACAGAAGAGTGATTATGTTTAGCCTGGAGGGGCAAAGTACAGGGGAAAAAAGACTGGAAAACAAGTCTGGTAAAGGAAAACTACTGAATATACGTAGGGTAAAGGAAGTAAAACAACTTCTAGAGAAATGGTAAGTGATGGATAAAACTTCTGAAAATATTATGAAACCTAATAACAACTTTGAAAGCCATTGCAAGGTATTAAAAGAGCTATTAGATAGCCAACTGGAAGATACTGGAAGCCCCATGCCTTTGGTGGCATCTGCCTGACTGATTAGCAAAGTTCATCTCATATAGAGAATTTGTGTGTGTGTGCGTGCGGTTTAGACAGAGATCGTATCAGCTCTGCCTGTCAGATGGAAATATTTGAATCTATAAATACATATCATATATGACATCTTTTATTCGGTATATTCTGACCAGAATATGAACAAAATACTATGACTATGAGTGTGGTATATACAAGGGTGATGGAAAAAACTCTGTCACAGGGCATTGTCATACTTCTAGATCAAGAGAATCAACAAGCAGAGAATCCTACGAATTTTATGAAAGCAAATGAAACTTTCCGCAGTTTGACTCATGGCACGTTGAGTATTCTCATCCCATTATTGTATTTTAAAGTGTGAGGAATTAAGCATAATTGTTACCTAGATTAAATTTAAGCATACATATCAAAAAGCCATGAGACATACTCTTAACACAAATCTTGCAGGCATAAGAAAAACAAAGTGGACAAAATGTATTGAAAAAATAAGACTCACTTTAAATGAATGCATTTTTTGTATTGACTTGTTGATAGAGATGTTCTGAATGACGCGTAAAAGATATTCTATGTGGTAACAGCATACTTACACTGACTTCTATTCTAAGGGACCAGAGAGTCATTATTAGTCTTTTTCTGCAATTCAGAATAAAAACTGAAGAATATTCATTACACAGATTGATTACCCTGATTTTTCATATGACTTGTAAAGACTGAAAAGCTGGGTGCTCATATATCCTGAAATGCACAAGCTCTATATACCTGTCATTTGAATATTTGGGGTTACACGATGAAAATGTGAAAGGGAATGGTGGAGAGGAGTACCTGAAAGGCTCTGCAAACATCAGCTTCATACCTCAGTATTTCACTTAGGGTGTAAATGATTCGGTGAAGAACAGAGTTCAGGGGCAGTAAAATTTACTGATGAGAAAAAATAGGAAAAGGAAGAAACCCCTGCAAATGCACAGAAACAAAGTAGACAAACTAATCTGCATGGATTACTCTCAAGTGGCTCATCCATCTCAGCAGGGAGAAGTGTAAAGTAATTAGACCAAGGATTCAAATAACCGGACACCACCAGGCAGGAGCCACAATATTGAGTAACTGCGTGGTTTGAACACATGCAATAGTAGGTTTGAACAAATTAATATATGATGCTCCAGAGAACTTTTCACCACGGGACAATGGGAGCTATATGGATTGCAATTTTGCACAACGGCCAACTTGATTTTATTTTTGCAGCTTGTAATATTTATTTTTACAGCTTCATAAATCTTTGTGACTTTTGTTTGTGACTACAGTTTGTGACTATAAAAGCCCTTATCCGCTATATATTGAAAATACTCTGTGAATCAATATAAGCAACCTGAAGATCCTGACAAGGAGAGACAATCAGTGGTTTAGATTCCGAAATCTTCTTGACATTGACCTCTCTGGAGACCGTATGACCAGAATTTTGAGATTGTACTTGGTTCATCAGCATGGCCAGAAAAGAAATTGGCACTGAATACTTCCATGCAACACATATAGCTGCAGTGGAAGTGCACCAGGACAAACTCTATAATGGTGGTTGGTTTAGTTAAAAAAGGGAAGAAAGGGTCTGAGATGAAATTTGTGCTTCTGTTTTTTTGTAATGGGAAAATGATATTGTTAGGAATCTGATTAGCATTTGATCTGCACTGTTCTGGCTCTGTGGCCATATATAATCATATACCTATATGATTATAGGTATACAAACTTTTCCATAGTTCTGGCTCTTGTGGCTGTATTTAAAGTGTGGAATATTATTACAAACTGTGGAATATTATAAATTAATGATAACTATAAAGTCCTGAGGGGAACAGGATTTTAATGCTAACTGTTATAAAGTAAATATCATAGTCTTCACAGGAAATAACTAAGTTCAGAAGTTATGGTGGATATGTGGAATACCTTTGCACAAATAGGAATTTATAGCTTATGAAATTATGTTTAATCTGACCAAAAAATACAAGTGAGTAAACAGCTACTATAACAATGGTGTCTGATGGACAGAGGCAGCTCACCCGGTTGTAAATGTAATTAAACACACGACAAAGCAACTGTACATCTGTGACACGATGAACAGCACAATGCTGGAACTGTTACACACAACAGATTTGTCTGAAGAGTACAAAAAGTAATTTGCAGAGCTTTTCAAGATTTTTCTGTGTTTCTCAGAGAGCTATGCTATTTATTATTATTTATTAATATTGATATGGTCATTGACTTGTACCTAAAAATGTTTGCATATTGCCAAGATGTCACTCATTTGTCTAATTCTAGCATACGTGAGAGCTTGTCAGAACACTTAATTAAGTACATAATTTTCTAAACTATTTATTTGTCCTCTGTTCATTTAATCAGGGAGCAGAAACAATACAATGTTAGATGATAAATTTGATGAAAAAAATAGAAAAAAGAGAATGAGGAAAGTCTGCGAGAGAAACAAGCATCTTATTACTGATTCATAGAATCACAGAATTATAGAATGGTTTGGGTCAGAAGGGACCTTAAAGATCACCCAGTTCCAATCCCCCCTCCCATGGGCAAGGACACCTCCCGCTAAACCAGGTGACTCAAAGCTCCATCCAACCTGGCCTTGAACACCTCCAGGGATGGGGCAGCCACAACTTCCCTGGGCAACCTGGGCCAGTGTCTCACCACCCTCACAGTAAAGAACTTCTTCCTAATATCTAATTTAAATCTCCCCTCTTTCAGTTTAAAACCATTCCCTCTCATCCCATCACTCCACTCCCTGATCAAGAGTCCCTCCCCATCTTTCCTGTAGGCCCCCTTTAGGTACTGGAAGGCCGCAATAAGATCTCCCTGGAGCCTTCTCTTCTCCAGGCTGAACAACCCCAACTCTCTCAGCCTGTCCTCACAGCAGAGGGGCTCCAGCCCTCTCATCATCTTCGTGGCCTCCTCTGGACCCGCCCCAACAGGTCTGTGTTCTTTTTATGTTGGGGGCCCCAGAGCTGGAAGCAGCACTGCAGGTGGGGTCTCCCCAGAGCGGAGCAGAGGGGCAGAATCCCCTCCCTCGCCCTGCTGGCCACGCTGCTTTTGATGCAGCCCAGGATGCGGTTGGCTTTCTGGGCTGTGAGCGCACATTGCTGGCTCATGTTGAGCTTCTCATCCACCAACACCCCCAAGTCCCTCTCCTCAGGGCTGCTCTCGATCCATTCTCCGCCCAGCCTGTATTCATTACCTTACTTTTACACACATTGTACATTTAATTACAATTTACAGAAAATGTTTGAAAAAAGCAGGATTTGTTGATGAACAGAGACTTAAGTATGAACTATCAGACCCTATGCATACCTTACTTTCCTTGACCTGCCTGATGACTGAAAAAACAAATAACTTAAGTGATGAAACACTACGTCACTATAACCAAATGTGTCCCTAGCCTTATAGGCACAGCACCTACCCTAACATGACCCTATTACAGCATTAACCTTATCTAATTGATTTGAAAGTAGGAGGTAAAAACGAAGTCCAGCATGTTGCTCAAATTGTCAGTGTATGTAGCATGAGGTATGTCTGGGAAATCTAAGGAGAAACAGAAAAGCCGCATCATCAATTCAGAAGCGCTTTTAAAGCTTCTGGTGGCAAAAGGAGAGCCAGAGCCAAAGCTTTAATAAAATTTGACTTTGTGCCATGTTCATTTCCTGTATGGCAAATACTCAACCCCCCCTTAAGCAGTGTGATGCTGTAGAAGGGTAAGGCAATGTCACAAGTCATGTAGAAAAACATGAACTGTAATTGTTAAGAGACTTGTGTATGTAAAGAAAAGGAACTCTAGTAAATATGTGCAAATAATAGTATGGTTTTCTCACTTTAACGATTTAAGGGAGAATTCAGCAGGGTTATCTTATAATTATGTCACAAAATACAATATACTTCTTTATCGGATTTCATTTTAATTTTTTATCTGAAGCAGTTTTGCAAAATTCCTGATGTTCATAATTTGAAATTAAATTAACTTTTTAAAATTTTCTAAAAAAACTGAAATACGGAAGTTGCAATTTTTAGTTATGTAAATAACTACTTATTCTACAATGAGACTGAACTTTTTAGTTGCTAATATGTTTCCTAGCCTTTGCAAAACTTAAATAATAAAAGCCCTCTCAAAGCTACTAAAGCCATTCTAATGTTTTGAATTGGAAAAAGAAAAATAAATCTTCAAAATTTCCCGGTAAAAAATATAAACACATTTTGATTCAGAGGTCTTCAAATATTTCATTCTGCATAATTTCACTATGCTATTTTCAAATCATTAGGATATACCGTATTAGATATCAAGATTAACTTGTCAAAATGCTAGTTGAAACAAATTAAAGATAATTACAACTAATCAAAGCACTAATTATTATGATTATTGTTTAATTGAAATTATATATTTCAACTGTATTTATAATATTTAATTTTAAATGTGCTCGGTTATGTGATTAAAAGCTAATCACATGGAACACAGCTGCCTAGCAAGGATCACGGGAACAACACAGGCAGAGGAGTCCTCGCTGACCTGATAAGTGGAATGACGTTGCAGAACCAGGTTCTCCAAAGACCATGAGAGGAAACTCATGAGACCACTGACTCCAGTGGGAAACCCACCAGGGTGAGTCGGCCAAAACCCCTCTCTCCATCATGCCATCCAGGCTACCAGGGGTGATTGCCTGAGTGGGTATGGGACTTATCATGGATGCAGGAGGAAGAGCATTTTGGGACTGTGTAAAGCTTCTGATGTGGCTTAAAGGGATTGTCGGGACAAGCAAGACTCATTATGGGATGCTGTATTGGGGCTGGCTGGACTGGAGTTAACTTCCTCCATAGCAGCTCATGCGGTGCCACTGTGGTTTGGATTTGTGACTGAAACAGCATTGACAACACACTGCTGGTTTGGCCACTGCTGAACAGCGCTTGCGGGGGGATAAGGTCTTCTCTTTTTCTCACCCACCAGTGACCTTAAGACCTGAGCAGCCAGAGGAAATGGATCGATTTGTCTTTGCTGCTCATGTTTGTTTGGTGTCTGGTGGTGTGGGTGCCCTCAAAGGCGGTTTTCTCTCTGCGTTGGTCTGTGTGGCCAACTGTGTTAGCAGTTCACGTGCGTTATTGGGAATACATGCTCAGCCTTGCCACTGCCTGGACCTGGAGACACGGGGCCACAGCAGCCTCACATCTATGGAGCTGGGACCGGAGGGGGCTACCTGGGTGCTGGAGTCCACCAGATGTGGCATCCTCTGCCAACATAAGGTCCCTGCTCTTAACTGAGATGGCCATACCAGGGGACACTACTGAGTTTCTGAAAACCTAGCTGTACAACTACTTACCTTGGTGTCCTCAGTGCTCTTGCGTATTCTCGAAATGGAGCAGCGTCCTTTTACAGTCCTCTGTCCTGAATCTTATTTTATTTCCTTATTTGGGTAACTCTTGCAGATAATACAGTCTCCTCTCTGACCTGTACAGCAAGTTCCTCTCAGCTTCAGCTGATGTGGCAAGTAAAGACTTCCTCTCAGCCAGGAAAAAAAATCCTTTGCTCCTTTCTTGAATTAATCTCTGTTTTTAGAGGTCTTCACTAGCGCTTTGTCCATTTCTTCTTTGTCTTAAATATTTTCCCTTTCTATTCTCCTAAGCCTCCGAAGAGACATACTTTATTTGAGGTTGGAAGTGCAAGGTTTACTCGTTTGTTCATGGACGTTCATCGTCCTATCTGACAGCTGTTGGAGATGGCAGTCACAGCACTGTTAACACCCTCACTGTCGCTGCAGGAATCAGAGACATTACCATGACAGAAATTTGAATAGAACTGAATGGGCAATTTGTCAACCTATAGAATAGGATCCTCAATTTTATCCTAACCTGAACTTACTCCAATCATATTAATAACTGGAAATATTTGCAAGCAAAAAATACATTCCAAGAAAAACATGTATAATATGAGAAATATGGGACTTTTTAGGAAGATGAATGAAGTATTTATGCTAGGAGTTACAATGTTAACCATTTAAACACGCTTGTAACTTCACCCTAAAAGTCTGTATATGCTCAGTTAGGTTAGTGATTTGCTATCCAATTTTTCCTTTGAGAATGGAAACCAGAAAGGAATATATTTAGGAGGCAGTAATAAACACGGGTAGAAGTTGGAAGTGCAATTTATAGTAAATCATGGGAAAAGTTTCCCTTGTAGAAGGAAAACTACTGAAATCTATTTAAACATTTTTCATTTCTCTAAATGCTCTCTAGATTATACATCAAATATTCTGTGTTTAGAGGTTTGGTTTTTGTCCTCGAAAATGCTATAAAAATACATTTTTCTGAACACCCAACTAGAATGAAAAAATTGACTATTTCTTTATTTTGTTGCAATATATTCTATTTTATTGTAAGCCCTGAGGCTCAATAAATGCTTTTAGGCAGAGTGTAGTAGTTAGCTACCAGTAAACTAAGTTCAGAACAATGATACAAGACATTCTTAAACAGGGATTCTTTTTAAAAGAGCTATTGCAGTCTCTGGGTGCATTACTTTTCTGAAGGTGAGAACTGAACACGCTGTAGAGTAAGTGAATCTCATGAGGTCATGCTGTTCCTATGCTGAGTCTGATTTTCATCTCAAGCTATTTTTTGGTGGGTTTGTTATGTCAGCAACAAACAAAGCCAGCTCTCTGGGGTTCCTGTCCAGTAGTGGAGCTGGAAGATACATGTATTTCTGTTCATATTTCGTGATAGCTGATTGGCAAAGGTTGCTTTTCTACGCTGCACCAAGGTCCTACTGAAAAAGTGCCAGGAAAGTTATATGCTCCGTTCAAAAGGATTATTGAATTACTTTTGCCACATCTTTTATTCCACATATCAAGAAAAAATTTTGCACTATTTATAAAATACCTCGTTTGGGCCATCTATGAAGGACATCAAGTAAGATTTAGCCTGTATGATCGTAAGTCATACATTTTACAGTTTTTTTCTTTTTCGTCTGTTCGGAAAAATTTATAAAACAACAGACTCTTAAAGAAAACAAACCCAAACTCTCAACTGACTTCAACAGGTTGAGTCAGAATGAATATAGAGGAGAAAAAAAGAATTTAAAGAGAGTGAGACATTCACTTAAGTATTAAAAAAATGTTTTGGACAACAGAAAAGACCTGACATTAGAAATTATTAAATATAGTAAAAGAGAGATGTTACAACACATTTTAAGAGAGAAACTGATGTGAACATTCACGTCTTTACTCCTCTACAAGCAAATATACTTGAAGTCATGCAAGTATCTACCAGCAGGTACCTCCCTTTGCTACTCCAGAGCACCGCTATGGACACAGTGCAGCAACAAAGATCCCCACTAGATGGTAGTGGCATCACTAATTGCTGATCCTTCACCTTAAAACTATTTTTTTAATTACGTTGACACTTGCACCTTGAAGATTATAATTAAAACACGTTATTTTTAAACCAATTATAAGCCTACAAAAGTTACTAATGAATTTAACAAATACTGAAGTTTCCATCCTGTGAGAAAGCATTTTACTAGCACTTGTTGTTGGACTAAATGGAACCTAAAATAAAATATGGAAACATTTGCATGACTGAAAAGTACTGGGAAATTCAGAAATCATGACATAAAATGTATATATGCAAAAAAACCAAAAAAACAGAAAACCAAAAAACCAAACCCTTTCACTTTGAGTCAATTCAAGATTAAACTACAGTTTCCTATAATGTCCTGAGAATCATCATTTAGGGAACTGGTATTTTGTTCTTTAATGTCTTCAGTCCTTGGCTGAACTATACTTTTCAAGACTCAGTCTGCTGCTTTATCAGAAAAAAATGATACAATGTAATTTAGAAGAAAAAGTCATCCCAGAAAGCTCATGAGAAAAAAATGGTTTCACCTAGAATTTTCAAGAGACACTTTGCCATAAGAGAGTACTGCTTCTTACTAAATGGTTTGAAAGCAAAAATTTATAACCAGTTCAATAAATGGAAATATTTCAATTCACATCCCGCTGTTTCCAGACACAATGAATTGGTTTTCTTTTCCAAGCAACTAGAGAAAAAGTATCAGCAATTTTTTCTACCAAAAAAAAAAATTTAAAAAAAATTCCCAGCCTGCTCTAATGGATATCAGTTGTATGTTATGTACTTTGGCTTGTCTTAATGTTTTTCTGCCGTTACCATTAAATTGTGCGCGTGCACTAGTTATCCTGCTCTGCCATGTTTTTAGAAGGGTCTCTGCGACACTCTGGCCTCTAAGACAGCCTTCATAAACCTCTTTCAAATTGTTTTTTCTTTCTGAAGAACTCCTGTTCGTAGCCCAATAATTTTTTTTAAAAAAAATCCAAGTTAGTCTCTAATTTCATGCAATCATATTAGTCTGCTCATTTTTCAGAAGCTTTCAGTAACTCAAGGTTACTGCTTCTAGATTTTTTGGTGCTTGACAAACTGGAAACAGAGGAGGACAGAAGTAATAGCAACAAGCTAGGAGATAATACCAAGGAGGAAATAAAATCACATTAAATATGTTGGGTCCCTGCCTTGGGCACAATCTAAAGATCTTAAGTCAAGTAAAACTCTATTCACAAGTAAATCTAGTTCCCTGATGCATCCACAGATTAAGAATGGCTTGTCTCTTCTTCTAGAAATTACACTAATTGTTTCCTCAGGGAGGAAAGTGATGTCTATGCGAGCTGTTATGTCTGTGGGCAGACGTTTTCTTTCATGGGAGAGATTTCAAGGACGGCATTCTCTTTTCTTGCTGTAGTTATTGAAGATCACCAAAATGGAGTTATGATAATCTATCCTGCCAACTTGTGTTATAAATAGTGCAGGTTTCAGCCTGATTTATGCATATTTCGAGGGTACAACACAGGTAGGAAAGCCACGCACACCGTGAATTCTCCACTAAGCGTTTAAGACAGCTTCAAAGGGCTTTTGCCCTAGGAAAGAATGCAAAGCGTGGCCAGGAGGAGATGCACTGTCTTCAGATCTCGGCTGAAATACCTGCAATCTCTAAACCGTGAAACAATTTGGTTTCCCTGAAACACTGCGAAACATGGAGAGCTCCCTGCGATCAAACAGCACGCTCTGGTGAGTTTCTCTTTCTGAGAAAAGGATACCCCAGTGTTAACAGAGCTTTTGATTTTTCTCAGATCTTTTGTTTTTCGGCAATTTATGTTGTCAGAGGATGCCACATCTGGTGGACTTCAGGATCCCGCTGGCCCCCTCCACTCCCAGCCCCATAGGTGTGAGGCTGCTGTGGCGCCGTGGCCCCATGGCCCCATGTCCCCAGGTCCAGGCAGTGGCAAGGCTGAGCGTGTATTGCCAACAGTGGACAAACACACTGCTGACACAATGGGCTGCACAGACCAATGAAGAGCGAAAAACCGAATATTTGCTCAGTGACATATGTTCTGTGTGAGTTCCTTGTCCTCTCCCAAATTTTAGGACCTTTATTTTTGAAAATAAAAGGCCTGCTAGATCATGAAAGATAGCCTTGGACTTCGGCAGATGTTTAAACTCTGAACTGTGATTCCTAATTCTCTGCTTAATTCCCAACTCATCCTTGAGGTTCATAAACTCAAATAATGCCTCAGTTTCCATTAGCATCTAATGTTACACTTCTATAAACAACCATAATATTTGAGGCCTGACGCCGTGGCATGGCTCATTGCCCATATGGTGTCTAAACCTAATCCACGTCTACAAACTGAATGGGGCAATGCTTATCTTCCGAAGGAGAGTAGAACTAGTAGCTGTAGGAAGGGATATAGTTTGCATGGAATATAAAGGATTTATTTTAAACTACTGGCATTTCAGTGACTACAGGTCTCACTCAGGACCACAAGACCTGGGTTCAGTTTTCCTCTTTCTCTGGGGAGATGTGAATTCAAATCACCTGCCTCCCTGATTTGGAAGTAGACTCCTCCTGTTGAAGCCACGTAATTGTGAAGAAAACCAGCTGGACCAGAAAGAAAAATGTTCTGGGTCATTTAGTAATTATGGCAGTCTTCTGGACTGTGATATTTTAAGTCTGTAAACAAAAAAGGGAGCTGAAACCACACCTGCTCCAGCATGAGTTATAAGGTTTTTTATGGCTCTTTTCTTCCTCTCAACTATACCCTGAAAGGAAAGAAGAGCACGTTTCATCTTTCAAAGAAAAATCATAGACCTTTGTCTTACAGAGAAGTTTCTGCAGACAGTCCTTGTTGAAAAAAATGCACCCTAGTTCTACAGTGAAAAGGCACCTGAGCTTATTTCAGCTTCTCCATCTCTTGGTGTTCAGTACAAAGCTTGTCCGGTATTTAACTTTCTTCAGGCATCATACTGAGGGTCTTGATCCTTAATGTGTTAGTCTGGATTCTATTCCAAGATGCAGGGACTTCAAAATCACATGTTTAAAGTCTCTGCATTGTGGTACACAACCTTTTTTTCAGACTAGAGCCCTTTGATCTTTTATTATGTACAAAATGTTCTAATCTGAGACACCAGCGTATTCATTTTCTATAAAGATGAGTTTGCAAAGAAAAGCATAAATTATGTGTCAGAATGATCAGTTTGGAATTTCTCAAATTCCAGTTGCAGGCTTTGGAAGTCATAATTGCAGAATTAGCTAAAGCAGCTAGCACTATAGCTAGAAACCAGGAACAACAAAACTCCCAACATTTTTCTCAAGGGTTATTAAAGCCATACATATAGTAAGGTTCTTATTTAATTACAACAGTTACACTTTAGTGTAAGTTCCTACAAATAACTGATAATACTGCTGTCATACAGAAAGACTGCTCAACTCAGGAACTTACTCTAAATACCTTGTAACCTCGGAAAATTAATAGGCGAATATGACAGCCTTGTGTAGCAATTTATACTCATTAGCACTAAAGTGTACCATGTGCTGAAGAGGCAGAGAGGGTTAGTGTCTTGTTTTAGTTTGTTTGGGGGGTCTGGTTTTGGGTTTGGGGTTTTTTGTAAAAGAACTCTTCTTTATACACCCAGCGGCATGGGAGATGTGTTCTGGTATGAAATGGAAGATTTTTACAGTGAATAGTGTTTACTTTCCATATTTTGATATTTCCAATGGAAAGACAATTACAAGTTTGAAATCTTCAGGTTTTAAAATTTTCCAAGTTTAAGATTAGATAAAATACTTACATATAAACCCCTCTTTTGCCTGAGGATAGGAAAGTGACTCCCCCACACCCTTCTCTCATATAACTCAACATTTATACTAATCACTGACATTACGGTAAGTGCCAACAACACTTTTCCAGATGGCTGTCATTTTAAGATATAACAAAAATATAGATCCAAAAGATACTAACGCCCTCCATGATTATTCTTTGAAAGTCCTCTCTGAGGACATTGTAATCACTTAAAGTAGAATACCAAAGGGGATTCTGAGTGGCTTTGAGGAGTTCTCAGTAGACTTCTGAATTGTGATGGGTTGTGCAAATATTTCTCACCAACTCTCTTTCACTGTCATACAAGAATCTATCCGCTTCTCCTTTCAGATCATAGAGTATTGGAGCTCTGGAAAAATAATGTGTAATGAAGGTCTTACAATACTTTGTGTACTACTTTTTGCTTTGTTTCTAGGATGGTTAAATATGTGAAAATGTTTTCATGTTAAAAAATGTTTCTAGCCTCATGAATGAGGGAAAAAGGTGGAAAATGAATCCATTTTGGGAGAAAAAAAGGGAGGAAAACATTATCTGTGGTATTCTAAGTGCTCCAAAACCAAAAAGTGGAAGAAAACAACTCACAGTTTATCTTTTCATCAATAATTCATAACATTGCAGCAAATTTCCTTAATTTTGGAAAATTGTTTCCTTCTTTCTGAACACTTCAAGGTGGAACTACCAAAGAGCTACGAGTTTTACAGATCAACTGTAAAATTTTGAATTGTTGGTTGTTTTCAAATGAAAAATACAAAAGAATAAGTAAGATCCCTGAAGAGCAAAGGGAAAGTTTGATTAATTTTTCATTCCAGCTTATGCTTATTCAGCCTTAGGGATTTTCCATTAAGTCTTCAAACTGTGAGCAATTAGAAACAGCTGTGAAAGATAATGTTAGTTGCACAGTTTTTACCCCCTTTACTGATATCAAGCCTTGACAAAAGACCATCATCATCAAATATGATTGAATACCTCAATACAGAGTCATGTTTGTGGTAAGAGAGTGTCAAGTTCTGTTGTTGGCAATTATTTGGATGTAATGTCAAGGAGACTAGACTCAAATGTCAAGAAGAGTCGACTAAAAAATCCGCGACTCAGATTTATGGATGCAATCTGCAAATTATTGCACCACGGGAAACTCCCATGTTTTATAGAGGGCTGTTTGTGACTGATGTTTTTAAGGTTTGAAGTCTCACAAAATGTTGAAAAACATCTTTAAAATATGTCCTTTCCTTTCCTTTCCTTTCCTTTCCTTTCCTTTCCTTTCCTTTCCTTTCCTTTCCTTTCCTTTCCTTTCCTTTCCTTTCCTTTCCTTTCCTTTCCTTTCCTTTCCTTTCCTTTCCTTTCCTTTCCTTTCCTTGCCTTTCCTTGCCTTGCCTTGCCTTGCCTTGCCTTGCCTTGCCTTGCCTTGCCTTGCCTTGCCTTGCCTTGCCTTTCCTTGCCTTGCCTCGCCTCGCCTCGACTTTTGCCTTGTCTTTTGCCTTGCCTTTCTTTGCCTTGCCTTGCCTTTTCTTGCCTTTTTGTGCCTTACCTTTTCTTGACTTTTCTTGCCTTGCCTTTTCCTCTCCCTCTCCTCTCCTCTCCTCTCCTCTCCTCTCCTCTCCTC
>VFFE01008299.1:1307801-1425380 GCA_008921705.1 Burhinus oedicnemus
GTATTAACATGAAAACGACCACAAGATTATATAAACAGACCTAAATAGAAAATAACCCAAACTCCTGCTTTTTTTCAGCAAAACCCAAATTCTTTAAAAAAAGAACAGCGCAGGCTGGGGATTAGAAAGAAACTTTACTTGTAGACTTGGTTATATCTGTTTTTTAAAATCTTTTTTGGATCATCCAGTACTAGTCACTTTTTAGAAACAGGATACTGGGGTGGGTATTAACAGATGATGGAGCTGATGACTGTAGCACTTAGGAGCCATCATAATGGACTGGAAATTCAGATTCTGTCTGTTTGGGCAATTATTATGTTCTTTGAAAAAATATACTTCACATTTCTCTAACATTTCCTGTTTAGGATCTGAAATTACAGTATGAGAGTGTATAAATAAGATTATCCAGACTTTTATAGCCAGAGAAACTGGGGCACTAAGTGGGTAAATGGCTTGCTGAGCCTGTGGCAGAGTTGAGAATTAAACTAGCATTTTCCAACTGCTAGTTTCAGTAGAAAATATAATCTCTTGTATTTGTTACCTTTTTTTTGAATTTGGGGGGTTTGGGGTTTTTGAGGGGGGGTCTTTTAATGTCAATTCAGTTTTTGTTATAGTAATTATGTAGCTACGGTAGCCTAGGGTCCAGTTTGCAGCCAGCTGTAAATTACTAGTGCAATAGCCATTTCTCCCCATTTTTTAGATGTAAAAAGCCATGGCTATCTCAGTTACAGAAGAAATAAGCAGACCTGAGAGAAAGTTTCTGATTTGCAGCTACATACTATGTTATTTGAGTGTGCACACATCCTTGGGTACCTTTGGAAAAAGCCTTCAAATCTCATCTTTCTTGGCTAAACGAGTTAACTTGTTTTAAATCGTGGCATGCATAATCCTGTCCATAAGACAAATAAAACCACATAAATCTGCAAATACTTCAGGAAATTCAGCTCTTAAGAAGCTCATAATAAAGTTTAGGTTTCTTGCAGTTTATATTCTTGAAGTCTACTTGCCAAAGAAAGAGAATAATACTTAATTCTTTAAAATATTTTAAAAAACCCTAACCTAAACTACATAAATGATGTTATTAACAAATATGTTTACGTTCTATAAAGATTCATAGTGCTAGAAGACTGTAAATCTTTTCTTTAACCAAGACATTAGAATACATACCATCAAAGCAGTTAAACAGTTGTGAAACCTTAGAACAACAGAACCATGCATCCAAGTGTGGAATTCAGGAGAATGCAGAGGGGAAACAGAAAAAGAGGGAATATGGAGACTCTATATGTCAGTGCACCTGGGTAATTAAGTAGGTGAAACATAAAAATACTGATACAGCAGCCAGCTCCATGTATAGATAGATAAAGACATGAGCTTATATGTTCTTACTGTGGAATACAGTATTTGGGCAGTTGAATCTGCTCTTTTCCACCCTCGATGTAACGGCCACATTTGTATGACTTTATCACTTTGCTGGATGTGGGGGATCACTCTTCTACTGACATGTTCTCTCATTTATTTTCTCCGACTCCAAAGACTACTGTTTTTCTTAGCTGGAAGCTAGGATGCTTTGTCATTCCCTTGGAGTCTTCCTTCTTTCTCCAGTGTCCTAGGAGAAGTGAAAAGTAGTAGCAAAAATTTTCTGTGTACAGAAAACCTTTGTGAATAAACTGATGTCCTGGTTTGACTGAGGTAAAACAGAACCAATTTTCTGTACAGTAATTTTACTTTGCAGCTGAGCCTCTTCTGACTAATTGAACTCTCTGAAACTCTCTGAAATTAGAGCATATTATAGAGACATAGCTCATTCTCAGAGTGAGAAGACCTGATTAGTTGTAATTTGTGCCAAGGAACGGGATGCAGAGAGGCTCTTGCTTATCCTTATTACTGTAACACCCAAGGGCAGCCAACTTTGTTACTTGCTCCATTGGAGGGTCAGAAGCGGAAAAGCGTAGAGGGGTCACACCTGTGGGGAGGAGCAGACAGGACAGGTGACCCAAACCTGCCCAGCAGGGTATTCCATCCCATCTGCCTCATGCTCAGTGTAAAAGCTGAGGGATCAAAGGGTCAGGCCTCTTTCTTCAATGGCCGGCATCCGAGGAGGACTCTGTCTGTTCGTCGGCCTTTGACCCCGACCCGTGCGTTCCTGAATCCAGATCCAGAATCCAGTTCCCATCTGACACTGAGTCCAGTCTGGGACTTTCCCCAGTGCCTGCTGGTGATGTGATCATCATCCTAGAAGCCTGATACGGTTTTGTATATATTTCATTATTTTCTTTTTATTTTATTATTAATATTTCACTAAAATAGTTTAGTTTCTTCTAAACTGAAGTCTCTTCTAAGTCTTTTCTCTCTCTCCCTCCTCTCCTTGGAGAGAAAGGGGGGGGAGAACATCTGTCATTTGCTTCAGTGGCCAGTCCGGCCCAAACCAGGACAATTGCTTAAACATTGTCACCAGCTGGAGTAAACTGCTTGTTCATGACTATGTAAAGTTCCATTTCCATCAGTTTGAAAGTCCAAGTCACGTTTATTTGCTTTCATTTATCAGAGATGTGTTATTCCCCAGTGCACCTGGCTTGTTTTATTGGGTTTGATTATTGCAGTTGCCGTTTTCCATTTAATTGTTAATGCTGTTAGTGGCATCAAAATTAATTTGTGTCTTATGGAATGTAGTTTGGTTAAATTCTTGCCTTTTGGATTAAATTTGGTTTCTTGTGTGTGTCTCCTATTAATAGGGTATGAATATGAAATACATATTTCCTGATTTGACTACAGTTTCTTACAAAATAGAATTATGACATGATTTTCATAGATTGTGTTTTATAAAAACTAACTATAATGGTGACGTGGCTGCAAAAAGCCAGTCCTTTGGGCCAGTGCCTTTCTACTTGGTCTGCAAATCACAGCTCAGGCTTATGATGTACAAATTACAATGAATTTTTTTCTATTAATAATGCTTATTGTTACATGTTTGGATGGCATGGAAAACTGTTATTAATATTCCCTACAATAATATGTGAAGTATGGCAAAACTTGCATTGCCTTTTCCAAAATTAACCTAGGATTATTAATAAAAAAATCAGTAGTCTCTCTTTTTTTTTTTTCTTTCACAATTATAGTGGAAGACTAAAACAGAAAACACAAATTAGCAAAACGGAAAACAAATGTTTGGGATAATAAAAAGAAAGATTCAAGAACGATTTAAAAACAGAGAGGGAAGGGCTGTTGTCTACCTTTTTAAATGAGAACATATTCTCATTTTATTGATGTCACAGTAGCAACTTAAGGCACATTAAAAGGGATTTAATTTTCTGGGAAGTAGATCACTGCATCTTCAGAGCTGGGCATAAATGAGCAATCTAAAACCCAGAATCACTTTTGTGAATGAAGGTTTACCTGCTGACAATTAGAACAAAGGGGTTAGGAACCTTTATGAGAGGATCTCTTCAAGAGATTCTCTGTCCATGCATGACAGCACAAGGCGTGTTCTGGGCTTCAAGATTTGGCTGCAGCATGCTGTGGTTCTCTTAGAGTCCACACGGAGTGCTCTTCTTGCCAGGGAAAGGAATGCATGGATGGGGGCTTGTGTACATCTGATCTCATTCTGATATGGGATTAAAATGTGCCTGGATCACTTACATGGGCCTAGCGACTAAGATGTGCTCCTGGATCACGTAGCTCCTATGTCCTAAAAGGAGCCACTTCACCACTCTGCACTTCCATCTGTTTGATGGTGCTTCATTCCACATCTGAATTCAGAAGAAATTTTCGGGGGACCTCCTCTCCTCCATCTGAGTCTGATAAAACATTGGTAGGCATTCCTTTCTTCATCTGTCTACGTAAGGTGAGTGTTTAAGTGTGCAACAGGTTGATAAAAGACATCTGTGGTGATTGAGAAAAAAGACCTATTGCCCTCTGTAAGAACATGATTTCCTTGTCTATACTACTTGCCAACACTTTATTTAAAGAAAAGAACTGATATATTGCTGGAGTGTCAGTTAAATGCTCTCAAGTGTCCTTACATGCTAATTGATGGAGCTGCTTGGAAGTGAGTTTGGCTGTTTTAATCGCATCGTGTCTCTTCTAAGCTCATTTCTCTGAGCATGGGATAAAGTTTTTGTAGCTTATCTGCACTTTGTTTCATTGGTAGTACATGTGTCTTAAAAATACAATTCTCTACCTATATTCCACATGCTCATATATTCATACGGGCTCTTTATTTAACAACATCCCTGACATTACAGGAGGAAATAATTCTTTTAAAAAAGAGAGAGAATGAGAGAGAGAGAATGCTCTAAATTAGCAGGATATGCCTGGAAAAATTATGTGGCATTTTAAGTGGAGAGGAATACTCTACTAATTAGAAAACCCTTGGGAATATTCAGCCAATGAAATGCAGCGATTGACTGCATGTTGCTAACCCACTAGATTTAAATAGATGTTGACTCACTGCAACAGCGGTCATAGCAACAGATCATTCCATTTGGAGGGGAGAGGGATGTAGAGGAATACTGTGCTTGAAGTATGTTTATACTTAAAACAGGCACAAACACACACAAAGATATAGATATAAATATCTAAAACCATGTTTTCCAAGAGCCATATAACCTTTTTACAACCTGTTAGGAGCTTTGCCCTCAGCAGTATTTGGAGTCTACACACTCAAAGATATAAAAAGGAGAATAGAACCATTCAGTTTTACTGCAGCATCTCATATCCTGACTTTGTTCTGCTCAGCAAACAATCTTTAAATCAATTTTAGATTAATCATGAAACAAAGTACAAAACCAAAATTGTATAAGTAGGTTAATACAGTTTATATTGATTTTAAATATATGATTTTTTGAAAATGAAATCTGAACTTGTAAACAGAAAATGCTTTGTTTAATCAGAAGGGCTTGGGCTGTAAAAAGTAACATGCCAATATATGACTCACACAGTGATATTTTAAACACTCACTCCCACAGCAACACGATGCTCTCATCACTGATGAGTTCCTAAGGTAAATGGTTCCAGAGGCTTCATTTATGAGACAAAAAAAAAAAAAAATTTAATGTTACAGTGACAGTTTGGGACTAAAGGTTCCCATTTCAGTAGGTGCATCAATAACTGAGAACAGTTATAGGTGTGTATACCAATCTTTGAAAGCAAAATAGATCAATTAAAAAGCCAAAATGCTTGAGAGGATGACACAGTAGTGGAACCATACTCATGTTATTGGAATAATCCTACAGGAAGCTGTTATGCTACATGTAGTTAAGATACTTACTTAGGCCCCTTTAGCTTAGTGTCTATTATTCTTGTGATAATAACACTGATAATAATTTTTTGATAATTGATAATAGCACCATTTTACACTAAGGATCTAAGAGTATGGAAAAAATTAATTGGCCAAAGACACAGTAAGCATTTTTCCCATCACAGTTATGCACTCGAAAAGTTGGACTATTTTTCATCTGCACTGCTGCTGGAAAATATTGATGCAAAATTATTACAAAAATGTAGGTCCTTATCCTGTTCACTGAACAGGTTTTGCTTCAGCGGGACTGCTCGTAGCAATGTTTAAAAGTGCTGCCTAGAATCTTCAGTTCTCTTTACAGAAGAACTGCCTCATCTTATTAAAAGTAAGAAAAAACTGTATCAAATACATGCTCAGAATGTTTGTCTTTTCAGACAGAAAATGCATAGTATTGTGGACCAAACTCGCATCCTATGAGAGCAAATCACTCACTGATTGAAACTGATTTACAAAAAAACATGCAAGTCCACTGATTTTTGGCAGAATATGGAAAAGCTGGATCTAGTTTTATACAAAAAAAACCAATCCCCAAAATGGAGTAGTTGTGATGATTCATTAAAAACTGCCAAGCATTTCTTGTGACTTAGAAATCTTTTAGTCTTCGCTGCAGCAATTTGTTAATTTATCACATACAATGGTTCACAAGCTTGGCAGACCAGAAGACAGAGGCATGTGTGTTTTTCTTTTCTACCCTTTAAAGTATATAGGGATAGTGTGAGAACATCATAGGAGAAAAAAAAAACAACAAACGAACAAAAAAAAACCCTGTTAGCTGTGACTGCCTCTATAGAGCTTCCTTAGTAGTTATTCAGTAAGGATAAGCACAGCTGACTGCTGGGTTCATGGCATTCCCTCATGGTAACAATTACTGTGGTGTTTTTTTCTTACTAACAGCCTGAGAGAGATACGTCCCCTCAAACCCGGCGAATCTGTCTGTCGCAGAGTTCACTCACCCCGAGACAGGGCAGAAATTCCCCTAGAGGGAGAATGCCTGCTGAATAAAAAGGTGTCACTTCTCACAACAGTTGCATTAATAATTCTAATAAACTTTGAGACTTGTGTAGCTTAGTCACATATAGTTTAAATATCTATCTCTAATTACAATAGAGAAAGAGCATATAAGAAGTTTATTAATGACTAGTGTTATTAATCCATAAATGATTAATTTTTCCTTATATATTTTTCGGTATACATTCCCATATATTTTTATATCTGAGGTCACGTTATCATAATTTGTAAAACCTTCAGCAAAGAATTCTCATGCGTTAAGGTTAAAAAGTTTTTGGAAACACGTGCTGACAAGTGTGGGAACAATTTTAAGTGATTAGTTTCTAATACGAAGAAGTTTGGCAAATTTCTCGTATCTCGTGCTATGGATAGAAACAAACACAACAGAAAGCGATCGCGCTAAGCTGCTGATAGCAGCTGTCGTATGGTTACACCGCGTAAACTTAACTGAGAGGAGCTGGTAAACTGCAACAGCATTACCAACAGAAATCTCTGAAGTCCCCTTGGCATTCAGACCAACAGCTTCCGGAGTTTTCTCAAAGGGAGCTTGGAAATGGTGCTCACATGTAGATTAAAGTATCACTTTCTCTCTATGTATAGATCCTATTCTTTTAAAGGCAAATTTCAAACCCCGTATCCAGGAACAGGTTGCACTTTTAATACAGTTTAACCTTCTTTTCAACACTGCCAGTGTTGGAAACTAGGCATGCTGAGAACAACCTACACAGTTATCAATCAACACCACTGCTTAGTCCTTTTCTGAACACTTTGTTTTTTAAACTATATCTTAAAAAATAATTGTTCTGTATTTGTGAAGAATCACAGAATCACAGAATGGTAGGGGTTGGAAGGGACCTCTGGAGATCATCTAGTCCAACCCCCCTGCCACAGCAGGGTCACCTACAACAGGTTGCACAGGATGGCGTCCAGGTGGGTTTGGAATGTCTCCAGAGTCAGAGACTCCACCACCTCTCTGGGCAGCCTCTTCCACTGCTCTGCCACCCTCAAAGGAAAGAAGTTCCTCCTCATGTTCACATGGAACTTCCTACGGTCAAGTTTGTGCCCATTACCTCTTGTCCTGTCACTGGGCACCACTGCAAAAAGACTGGTCCCATCCTCCCAGCACCCTCCCTTTAAGTATTTATAAGCATTGATGAGATCCCTCCTCAGCCTTCTCTTCTCCACACTAAAAAGACCCAAGTCCCTCAGCCTTTTCTCAGAAGAAAGATGTTCCAGCCCCTTAATCATCTTCGTAGTCCTCTGCTGTACCCTCTCCAGTAGCTCCCTGTCCTTCTTGAACCAGGGAGCCCAGAACTGGACACAGGACTCCAGGTGCGGCATCACCAGGACAGAGTAGAGGGGGAGGATAGCCTCCTATGACCTGCTTGCCACATTCCTCTTGATGCACCCCAGGATGCCATTGGCCTTCTTGGCCACAAAGGCACATTGCTGGCTCATGGTCATCCTGTTGTCCACCAGGACTCCCAGGTCTCTTTCCACAGAGCTGCTTTCCAGCAGGTCAGTCCCTATCCTGTACTGGTGCATGGGGTTATTCCTCCCCAGGTGCAGGACCCTACATTTGCCCTTGTTGAACTTCATCAGGTTCCTCTCTGCCTGACGCTCTAGCCTGTCCAGGTCATGCTGAATGGCAGCACAGCCTTCTGCTGTGTCAGCCACCCCTCCCAGTTTTGTGTCTTCAGCAGACTTGCTGATGGTACACTCTGTCCCTTCATCCAGGTCATTGATGAATATGTTGAACAAGACTGGACCCAGTACTGATTGCTTGGAAACACAGCGAGCTACAGGTCTCCAGCTAGACTCTGCACGACTGATCACAGCCGTCTGAGATCTGCCATTCAGCCAGTTTGCAATCCACCTCACTGTCCACTCATCTAACCCACACTTCCTAAGCTTACCTATGAGGGTGTTATGGGAGGCACTGTCAAAAGCCTTGCTGAAGTTGAGGTATACAACATCCACTGCGCTCCCCTCATCTATTTGTCCAGTCACACCATCATAGAAGCCAATCAGATTGGTCAAACATGATTTCCCCTTGGTGAATCCATGTTGACCACTCCCGATAGCCTTCTTTTCCTCCACATGCTTCGAGATGACATCCAGAATGAGCCATTCCATCACCTCTCCAGGGACGGAGGTGAGGCTGACTGGCCTGTAGTTTCCCGGGTCCTCCTTTTTGCCCTTTTTGGAGACTGGAGTGATATTGGCTTTCCTCCAGTCCTCAGGCACCTTAAGAACTTAATATCATTCCCACAGAATTATTCAGTAAAGTTACGTTCTTCCTGTTGCATAGCTCTATCCATTTTCACAGCTTCTAGTCAGTGAAAACACTTACATTAAAAAATGTAAGACATCTTTCTCTCAAAAATTACAGGGCAAAGAATGTTTATTTTGTGACCTTGAAGTAGATGTAGTCATCGGTTATCACTGGTTTTGCTACACTGTTGATGTAATCAACCATAAAACCAAGTGTTTTTTAACATAACTAGAGAAGTTACAGCAGAATTGTTGTAAACAAATACATACATATGAAGAGAGTAATGGAACACTGGGGAATAAAATGCATCTGAAATGACAAAACAATAAAATGATAAAATGAAATGGGAAAATAAACTCCAGAGTTCTGAGCACAGTGATAAGTAAAAGATACGGTTGGTAGAAAATGAGTTGCATTCTTCCACACAGATAGTAAATTGAAAGAAATTGTGTTGAAGTAAATGGAGTTAGAATAGAATGAAATAAAAAAAAGAGTTTGCAAAATCAGAATATTGTCAAATCCATGAAATGAAAATAGAAGAAAAATGTCAGATTTGTCTTTCAAATAAGTTAAAGCAAAATACAGAACTAAGATAGTGAATATGTTATATGGGACAGCAGGACCAAGAGCAATGGTGGTTTTACGGGTATGTGAAAAAAATTATATAGTACTATAAAAAAGATTTATTCTTTTTCAAGCAATCACTTAAGCAAGATATGACATATGAGAAACTGAGGAAAATCAAGAAGAGCCAGTTGCTTAAATATTCCAAACTACTATTTGATAGTATTTTTTATTTGTGGATTTGTATCACAAGATACAAGGAATAGGATGAATCGAGTTGTCTTTCAGCAGGACAGTAGCACATAGACTGCTTCACAAGAACATGTGTAAAAACTAAAAGACATCTATTGCTGTGTAACTGGAGTTGGTGGAGTCTCCAACTCTGGAGACATTCCAAACCCTCCTGGACGCCATCCTCTGCAACCTGCTGTAGGTGACCCTGCTGTGGCAGGGGGGTCGCACTAGATGATCTCCAGAGGTCCCTGCCAACCCCGGTGATTCTGTGGTTCTGTGAACTGTTCTTTGGTTAAGGCAGAAGGATGGATAGATATTGGTGGCCAGATTGTCTGGCTTGATATTAAATTACAAGGTATAAATCTAATTCAAAAAGGATACTGCATGGTAATGATAAGGATGTATATGAATGAGCATCCCACAAAAGTTGACTAGCAGTTACAAAAAGGGAGAAACAAAACTATTGCAGTTATCAGACAGATACCAGGGCAATATTTGATGTATTGTTGGGGAGAAAATAAAGAGAAAATTATGTAATTGCTTAATGTAATTTTCATCTTCATTATGAGGAAAATATATAACACTGGATTCCAAAAGAAACCCAAGTCTAAAAATAAAAACACACACAGACTTTGAAAAAAGAGGCATCATTCTGTTAATCTACTGCGTGCGTACCTGAATTTGAAAAAGTTACTGTATAACTTTTGTTAAACTTGGCTCTTCAGACATAGCTGCCCGTTGCATATCCCGGAATACTTCAGAGCTTTTTTGGATCCATCGATTTGGAAGTTAGTCAAACCTGCCTTTTAATCTTTTTTTTAAAATTTAGATTAAGTGATTTTCTTTCCTATCTGCACATCCCCACTTTTTAAACCTGCTTAACATCATTGGCCTGTTGCTCTCCACAATTGTGCTTTGCTTATTTCCCGAGTTTGGGTCACAGGCTTCCCTAGGTTCTCTCTTGTAAATTACACCAAATAACAACCATCAAGCCCATAGACTCTCTTTTTATTCAAATAAGCACTAGAGACAAGAGAAAAATGGCAAGAGGAATAAAGATGCAAATATAATTACCAAACCTAATAGGAAAGTCAGAATAATTATTTAAAAATCAGTTGATCTTTTGTGACCTCGCTCAGTAAGAATTATACTGAACAAATTGCAATGACTGGAAAAAGGAAATCAGGTTATTTGCATTCTTATGCTTACTTCATTGGAACAGAGATTATGTGTGTTTGAACAACGTATACTGCAACAGAGAAGACCAAAGAGCACTGTAATCTCTATTTCTCATTGATGACATCCTACGACAGAGCTTTGGATTGCTTTTCAGAAGCCTCTTTCTCTTCCACTGATTCTCAGATAACAAGTTCACATCAATCTTTCCAGTCAACTGCTTGAAATAAAAAAGCTGAGAGAAAAGGTCTTGTTCTTCGCTCATTTTATCCAAGTGAATTGTTGCAAAAGTTCTGGTAATGCAAGAACACTGCTTTTCCTTAAAAAATCACTCCCTCGTGGTAGATAACTCCCCAAATTTTTAGGCAAGCAATTGGACCTTACAGTCACAAAGGACAATATATGATGCAGTACTAGGATATGGTCTCAGTAGCAGGATAAAGCACATATTCCATTTGAATTTCTCAGGCATTCCTACACAATGACAACGTACTAGTGTCAGCAAACATATGTCATTACAAGCAAAGCAAGACATGCACATACTTGGTAATCTTCAAAACACTGTAATCTGTGGAGGTATGGTGATTTGTACGGTTTGAGAGGAAAGTCATATCAAACTTGACACATTAAGGTCTCAATCCAGACTTGACCTAAGCACTTGCTTGTTGTAGATTCAGAAATAATCTAGACACAGCCAATATACATAATTAGCTTCCTGATTTGGATGCTATAGAAACTGCAGTAGATTTCCAATTAAGACCAATCATAATTTATTAAAAAAAAGACCTAAAACCCCTCTGGTTTTCTCTGTAGATTTTAAATATTATTTTTGCATTTTTAGAATAGTTACAACTTGCTCCGAATTCAGAGATAAGTATTTGATAAAGCATTAGCAAATGTCAAATAGAGAATAGACATCCATGAATTTAAGTACCAATGCCCTTTTATGCATTCCTTCAAGAGACCTATTTAAAGAGAACACTTAATGTACTTTAAAATAACTAATCAGCACTAATTAAAATACACAGAAATGTTTATGTCAGAAGCTGTCAGAAGACACCTAATCTTTCAGCACAGACAGGGAATTCTCCTTTCACATCTTTTGAATGAGAGAGACGTTTTGATCTAGGTATTCCCAGGGCTCAGGCTAAAACAGGTCCAGCAGCAGTTGCTGACCACCCCACAATGTTACACCACGTCCCAAGTAGCTCAGGCCAAGGCAAGTGAAAGCAAGTGCTGAGACTCTGCACTGCCGGGCCAGTCTAAAGCCTGGCACCTTCTCCTGGTAATGGTGTTTACTGGACCACACGGGGAGATATTAAATATCTTAGTAGCCCAGGTGTTTTTAGGGAAATCCTATGACAAGGACAGAAGAAGAAATTCATATAGTTCATGGCTTTGCTCACAGTTGCTTTCACGAAAGGGCATCCACCACCTTTTGATTTACCTCTGGTTCAGTCTTTTACAGCTTTTCTTCAAAACCACTTGCTCAGAGACGCTTAAAGAAAAGCTCCAAACCTTAGATTCTAGGGTAGAATTATTCTGCAAATTCAAACAGGACAATGAAGTAGCAATTTATAGATTTTCCTGATTCTCCACCTAATCACATTATGCATGGAGCTGTGTGACATATGCAAGCTTGGCAGACCACACATTGTCTAGTCACTTTTCAGCAATGAAATGATAAACACAAAGTGTCATTTATGATTCAAGTGGTTCATAATGTACCAGTGCTTCAAGCTGATGAAATAATCACGTTATCCCAGTCAGCTATAGAGAAATCACAGTATTGCCTCTTTCTTTAGTGGATAGAGGTGAAATCAACTAATTGATGTATTAACCAATCTAAGTCACTGGTTTTATTCATTTTTCCAGAACATCTGCAATATGAAATTCCTCTAAAAAGAGCAAATATAGCAAAAGCTCCATGAACTTCTAATTTTGTTTTGCAGTTGCTGGGGGTTTTTGTACAGTATATGCTGTAGTCTCTGGCCTATCTCCAGGTTCTTAGGCGTATCATAACATTTAGAAATAATAATTAAGATATGTCATGATTTTCCAGTACAATACCTTAATTAATCATTTTTCTAAGTGCAAAAGCAATAAAAGGAAATACAAATCAATTTATTCTGCCAAAGCAGAGTCATATAAACTGCTCGTCAGTCCCCAGTTTATGCAACATAGAAAGCCCCTAGTCTCTTTCAAAGCTTACAAAAACAAAACTAAAAATTCTTTCTATTCAGTGCAGGAGGACAATAAAACATCCAGGCTCTTTTTGATTCATAGAACCATTGCGAGCTCTTAATTCTGGAAAGTATCCTACTGGTAATCCCTTACCATCTGATTTTAATGATCACAACTAGAAATATTATCACAGATGTTTTAGAACTTTGTAACATAAAACCGATACCTTAAACTCTAGCCAGACACTCCCTAAACGAGACAAGCCCATGCTGTCTCTGCCAGTTACTTGCCTTAAATCACTGATATTATTTCATTGTCAGCTGACTGAAGCCACGTGCAATTTTAGTATCTAGGACAAATGGGATTATAACACAGTGGATTGGTGAATTTTAATAAACAGTGTAATCAGTGGTAACATAAAGTTATTAATATAGCATTCAGTAGATCTTTGGGGTATTTACCATCATTAAACTGACTTCAGTTGTCCAGGTTCAGTATTGAGGTTAAGTCTGAGAAACTGAAGATCACAAAAGTTTCGACCTTTAAATACTGCAAAGTCAGTTAAGGTTATTTAAAGTATTCTAAATCTAAGCTTGCCAAAATCACAAGGTTTAGACAGACCTTTTAGGAGACTGTGACCACAAAACATTCTGATTGTGTTCTACGGTTTAGGGGGTTTTTTTATACATAAAGAATGCTAATTAATAAGCATGATTAAGATACAATGAAGAAATGTCTCAAAGGTCCCTACACTCTGGTAATATCCCTTCAATCATTTAATTTGTGTGTTGAAAGGACAAAGTGAAAAGAGTCTTCAAGGCAAGCCTAACCAAAATAAACAGTCCCTGTGTAATAAACAAAGTGTGACCTCAGAGATTTGTTAACTACTTAATTAGAATTGAAAAGAAATCTAAAACATACATTGAATTAGAATAGATAATGGGAATAAAGAGGTGATAAAATGGAAGAAAATATAAACAGCCTTGTTGATGATGGATCAGAAAAGGCTAAGAGGACAGAAAGTTCTGTGACAGATGTACTGTCCTGGTGGGCAGAAGAGTTATTAGGTTGGAACTTAAACTATAGCTTTTGCCACTCCGTAGAGTACCTGGCACTACCTTACAAAACACACAACGTTTCACAATTGGCTTCTAAAAAAATTAAATCATGGCTAGAAAAATTTCAAAATGAGAATAAGCACTATGCTTTGAAAAGTTAATATAGCAAGGTCTTCTACACTCAAAAGCAGAACCCCTTTCTGTGCCTCAGACTCCCTACTGCTAACGTAAACAATGTAAAAACCATAATGAGTTTCCCTGTATAGCACTTTGAAATCTATATAAAAATGCCTAGATATTCCTAGTAACAGCTTAGTAGATAGCTTTCCAAAAACAAAACCTGAATGTTTAAAAGTATTTGCAGAGAAAGACTTACATTTATGAACTCTGGAAAAAATATAGAAAATATTTTTTCTTTCCTTCAATGGACAACAAAACAGTGATGAATTAAGGAAATTCCCCTTCTTATAGACCATTACATTGTTTGTTTGAAGTGAGACTCATGTTTGATGGGTTCAAGTAGCTTTTCTTAAAAATAGAGCAAGGCAATGGATTGCACGTCCAAAGAGAATACTAGAGGTTGTCAACAAGTTGTTCCCTGTAAGTGAAAATATCACTTGATAGATCAAGAAGGGATTATTAAAATTGTTAGTAATAAAAGACAACTCCTTGGAATATTCTTAGTAATAATTCTTTTGTCTAAACTCTCAGATTAAAACTTCTCTATTATTTAATCAAAGATGAAGCAGATAAGTGCTAAGTAAATTTCCAGGAACTATCTGCATGTTTTTAGAAAAATCATCAATAAAGCTAGAGTACGTGGGGAGCACAGGACAGGAGGAAAGAAAGGGCGGTGGACCCAGTGTTCAGGGTGAACGGCGTGAGACAACTGCAACCAGAAACCAGGCAGCACAGAAGTTGCCTCCCAACTTCAGCTACTCTAATACTTTTTTTACATGTTACACAATGGGTGCACCATACTCAACAAATTTCTAGGGACAATTTTTGATGCAGGCTGGACACAAAAATGTCGAAGGTGCTTTGCTGGACCTGCAGAGGATGAACTTGTCAGATGCGAAATGGTTGATGAAAGCCTTTGCTGCAGTGACTGCGAGGCAGTAGAGATTTAATAACCTTGGGGAAGGGAGGCAGGAGTCTTCAGCACAGCAGACTTTGGCATCAGCAGGGAACTGATAGGTAGGAAGCCATGGGATGCTGCCGGGCAGGAGAAAGGGGTCCAGGATAGCTAGTTGATCTTCTAGGAGGACAACCTTTTCAAAGTACTCTCTAATGGTCCACTCCAATGTGCAAAAAGCTGGATTAGGCACGGCAGGTGGCCAAACTGGTTGAATAAGGAATTGCTGACTGAACTGAACTAAACAACAAAAATATGCTGTATGGAAGGCAGAAAAAGGGACAGGCTACCAATGTGAAACGCAGAAGCATCACCTAAATTTGCAGCACTGGACTTGAAAATGGCAAGGATGTGAAAGGCCAGCTGAAAATATTCTTATATATCCAATGGATTTGTATAAGCTTCAGATGTGCCCCCCCAATCTTTTCTCTAAATGTCACGAAGCATTGTTAATATTGGCACTAAGACTAATCTTTATCGTATGAAGAACACTTTGGGAGCAGAGTGTGGGGGGGGAACCAAAGTTGGATCAGTGTAGACAAAGACACATGCTTCTAAATCCAAGTTAATTTTGTTGGTTTAATTTCCTGGAAAGTAAAATGGAGGGAAAAAGGGAATATATACTGTGATCAAATGACTTCAAGTTACTGAATTACATCATAGGATTTAGAAAGATCAAGTGACTTTTCACACAACAAACCATACACCTTTTTGATACAGGCAAAGATTAGATGGCAATTTAGATAAATTTGAGTCTGGGAAAGCTGCAGTTGAATTCACAAGTGAGAAAAGAAATTTTATAACTTGACAATCTCTGATAGATTTATCTTCTGTAAAGTGTTTTAAGACATTACTGCCTGACAGAAGAGAACGGGCTGCATGTTCTCGTCCAGTTCCTTTGGTTCACAGTCTGGCTGTGAGTCTCCAGCTCCTAATAAAGGGAACTTTTTAGTAATATGTCCAAGCGCCGCAGCTGACAAGCACCCTGCTCTGCTGTAGCTACTGAGGTGGTGGTGATCTCTGGCAAAAGGGCAAGGAACTGCTTCAGCTAAATCCACACTAGTGCATCTGACAGAACTTTAAATTAGTATTTCCCACCTCAGACTGCACAAAAATTGAATTCTTCTCTCTTCTAATTGTGCTTTAGACTCTTTTTTCACATTTTTCTGCAGCAACATTTAAAGTGAGACATAATTGAGGGAATAATTTTTAACTACTACCAGAATTAAATATATTTTCAATCTAATTGTTTGTGCCTGTCTTCTCATACTTACATAATGTTAAACATCCTGTCCTTTCAATGTTTCATCTCTGAAGCTGTTGCTACAGGCTCTGAAATAGCAGTTAACCGTATTTTGGAATTTAGACGAGCTGTGACCTATTTCCCTCCCCCTCCCAGTGCCAAAAGCACTGCCTTTCAAAACAAGCCGTATCAAATCAAAGATTTGCTGAAATTTATTAGGGAAAAGTGTTCACTTCTAATCCATCAATGCAAGCACAGTACTGTAGTGCATAAAAATGAATACACAGCAGTTTATGTGAACTTCATTGGTGAATTTGGTGGGTATTTTGCGCGTGCACATAATCAACTTTATGGTAGGTAAGATTATCACTTTCATGTTCCTGCTAGAAGACTTCTTAATTACTGGGGAGAAGTGCTGTCCTTGTCCAGCCAATGTAGATTTTGTGGGCACTATTCAGAGCTAAAAAAGGTATTTTTGTTCATTCCTTTAAAACAATAAAAATCCATAGGTGACACTTCCATTTGTAAGAAATCATTCCTAACTGGGCTCTGCCTTTCAGGCAGAATAATCTGGTAATAGTGATGCATTTACATACTCATGCAGATCAGCAGACATTACTGCATATTTTGAAAGAGTTCTGTGGCTGCGTTGGCTCAGGGACTGAATTACCGTACCAGTTGAAAGGAAGGTAGTTAAGCACAACAGTATCCAGGAGATCAAGCTTTCCTCCCGGCTTCCCACTGGCAGTTTCTTGTGGCAATTCTCTTTGCATCAGTTCAGTAACTATAAATGCAAGATAATAAGTGTTCTTTTATTCTCCCATCCTGTCTTCTCTGTTCAGATTGCAAGCGCTTCAGGACAGCAATGTGTTCATATCAATCTATACACTGTGATAGATATATATATATACACACATACACCGTGTCCAAGAACTGTGCTTATTTCAGAGGGCGCTTTACTTACACTTGTACTTCAAGAAAAAGGGGAAGAAATAAATTAATTTAAATTCTGGAAAAGTATAAGCATAAGTGCAACTGTAACATGTTAACAAATTTGAAATACAGTCATAAATATTTCCCATATGGACTCAGTATTTTCAACTAGAATTTCCAGCAAAAGAACATACTTTTGGTGAATAATTTTCTTCCCCAAAATAGTTATCAACAATAACAGAAAACAGAACAACAAGCAAATAAATAAGAGATAACAAAATTGTACCTCAATTAATCGAGTAAAAACACTCCAGAAAAACAGATTTTTCCAGAAGCAAGACAGTCCTTCCTTCAAGTGCATTTTAAATCTTCAGAATACTTATGAACATTTAAAATGAGATCAATATAATTTTCAGATATTGAACTGAAGTGGTTTGTATTTTATTAAACAATTTCTTCTGCTATTCTACACTTTTTGAAGGATTTATGTTTAAGATAACCCACATAAAGTTGATTTGATTTTCATTTCAGGCTGTTCACAGTGTCTACTTCCTAACTTTTGGCAGTACATTTTTAAGAACTTGTAAACATAGACAAAAAATTTATCTTTCTGCGTCTTTCTTAGTGCAAGAAATTGCTTATAAGCAATGGCAATGACAACTATTTTTTAATGAATAACCTTTCTGATTTCTAAGCATTTAGTTTCATACTACAGCACAGCTTAAAGCACAGATCCGAATGAACAGTCACGGGCACAATCAGCTATATAGTCATATAGAACTTGTTACAAACTTTATTGTGGTCATCCCCCAACAACAGCAGGTGAAATCTGTACAGAAGTTTAGCCAATTAAAAGCTTTGGGGGTTATATTAAAGATACTCTGCTGCAGTCTATGGGAACTTTAATATCTTGTATTTCAGAAAGTTCATTCAAGCCACAAAAAGGCACAAAGTAAATATCACAGAAATCTGTATCATTACTTGTTCATGAAAGGAAAGCAACCTCACAAAAACAGTACATGAAAGCAGGCAGGGATTTAGGTAGTGCAGGAATGGCTCTTCACAGGAAATAGTGAAACTATTATATTCAGAGATTAGGGTCAGAATAAGAAAAGTGCTTAAAGCAGACACTCATGAGGCTTTTTGCAAGGAGCAAGGGAAACATTAGTTTTGTCATTTCAAAACATTTGAGCTCCCCCTTGGAACTACAGGACTTTGCAAAGTCCTTTTGTTGTTATTCTATCTACATTAAACAGAAAAACACATGATCTAAAGTGTTATATTCATAATTAAGTAATTCTCATTTGTAAAAACATAGGACAGTTACTTGCATTGTTCTGCATTTCATGTATCTGTCATTAATAAACCAAGCACAAATCTCCCTCTCACATTTTTACAGAAAGGACCGGGATCTTTTCACAAAGTTTTAAATAAAACACTAGATAAAAGAGCTATTGCATAAATTCAACTACATTTTTGTAATATACATTTTGTATGGCTGGAAACTGTGTAATGAATTGCTAGGAAAGTTAAGCTTTAGTCTGTGGAATATAGCTTCTTAATATCTGCAATAACTACTTCTGGATAAAACTTAAATAATATGTACCTTTCTGATGAAACTCATGTCAAAATTATGTCAAAAACCTAACTACTTTGCAGGAGCATCTGGCTAGCAGCCTGCTTTTCAATCTCTTTGAGAAAACTCAGGAGAACAGAAAAAGTCTGGAGAAAAAAATGAAAAATATCACTTCTTCAGATGTTTCTGTAGTTGTAACTGCTTAACTTGGTAACTAAAATAAGATTTGTCTACTTTTTACTCCTACAGAAATTTAGAGTCAACATAGTTGTGAAGGCAGTAATTGAAGAGCACATTTAACAATAGTTCAGGTACCCTGGCTTTTGAATCCTGGAGACAGATACTGCCCTGTTGGACCTGCAGCGGTGGCAATGATGAAGGAACAGGAAAGCTCACAGTTAACTGCAAAATTTCAAGCTGAAATTGCAAAACTGACACAGAAAAAAAAAGAGAAAAAAAGCTCCAGTGAAACAGAAAGTACAAAGTAGAGAAATAAATCCGTGAGACTTTAGAAACTTCAGATCTGATGATTTATTTTGAAAAAGTCACTCTAATAACAGAATTAATCTTTAAGGACTCATTTCTACTCCTATTGAAAGCATTAGTCTGGAGTAAGACCTAAGGCAATAGTGTTAGAACGTGGAGCTTGAAGGAGGGGGATAGATAGGTTTATTTCTTATCAGAATTACTATCACCAAGTCAGAAAGCCTGTATATATTATTTACCCTTTTATTAACATTGTAATAATGCTATAATCAGTTAAGCTTCAAAAGTCACATTAATATGTCTGTCATTTGCCACTGCATTCTAAGGAGGTAACCCGATCCACAAAAAGCAATATTGCACACTAATACAATTAAAAATACAGTCTTCTGCTAATACAAGAAGAAGAACATCAGGCTTCTCCTGAGCACCCAGTGTAGACCTTCCATCTTGTTTTTTCATGTGAAAGAAGATATTGTTGAGCTCTGACTGGATACAATAATTGTTAATCTTTTCCAAGTTATAATAAGTGTTATTCTGTGCTGGTGTGTGTCATTCTGTCTTCAAATTATTTATTTTCTTTTAAATATTTTAAATAGATAAATAAACAGGAGGTGGGGGACATTCATGCTATTTTTACTGGTCGTCAGCATCACTATATAACTTTAAATTCTGCTTTAAAAAGTATTTGGCAGACTAGGTTTTCTCAAGGTTTTGTATCTCTTTGGTAAGGAAATTCCATCTTTTAGGCAAACTGAGGAAGCCCTTGCATTTTAAGTTTCATAAATTCACAAATTGGTGAATTCTCTTGTGTACACCATTATGAAGTCGAGTAGAAAAGGAACTAGAAGAATTATTATCCTAAAGGACTTTTCACTTCCTAGTACTGTTCGATTTTAGATTACATCAGCTGGTATCATCAGAAGAAAATGTCACTGCAGAGATGCACATATCGGGAGACAAAACCAATCTTCAGAAGCTGATAAATCCACTTGTATAACAACTAAGTTTTCACTCAAAGGAATTACAGGAAAGATATGGAGATGAGACTTTTTCTCCACCCCTGCACTGCCTCTGCAATATCTGCATTTGGAGGTCCTCCTTTGCATTGCCACAAAAGCTAAAAAGGAGCATCAGCAAAGCCGAATATTTCTTACAAAGACCCTTACTTCAGCTCTAGAGCTGTTTCAGCTCTGCATACCACAATCACACTGTATGTAAATTGAGAAAGCCATGTAAGACACTTTCTACATGACTTTTGCATCTCTCTAATTCCAGACATTACCACCTGGCTACTGTTACTTCATACTTGTAAAATCTTCGGAAAGAAAAAGTGTTTCACAGAATCATAGCATTATTTTGATTGGAAGAGACCTTTAAGCTCATCAAGTCCAAACATTGGCCTAGCACTGCCAAGTTACCACTAAACCATGTCCCTCAGCACCACATCTACAAATGTCTTTTAAATACCTCCAGGGATGGTGACTCCACCACTTCCCTGGGCAGCCTGTTCCAACGTTTGATAACCCTTTCAGTGAAGAAATATTTCCTACTGTCCGATCTAAACCTCCCCTGGCACAACTTGAGGCCATTGCCTCTTGTCCTATTGCTTGTTACTTGGGAGAAGAGACCAACCCCCACCTCTCTACAACCTCCTTTCAGGTAGTTGTAGAGAGCGAGAAGGTCTCCCCTCAGCCTCCTTTTCTCCAGGCTAAACAACCCCAGTTCCCTCAGATGCTCCTCATAAGACTTGTGCTCCAGACCCTCACCAGCTTCGTTGCCCTTCTCTGGACACGCTCCAGCACCTCAATGTCTTTCTTGCAGTGAGGGGCCCAAAACTGAACACAGTATTCGAGGTGGGGCCTCACCAGCGCTGACCATCACTTCCCTAGTCCTGCTGGGTGCAATATTTCTGATACAGGCCAGGATGCTGTTGGCCTTCTTGGCCACCTGGGCATACTGCTGGCTCATATTCAGCCGACTATCGACCAACACCCCCAGGTCCTTTTCTGCCAGGCAGCTTTCCAGCCACTCTTCCCCAAGCCTGTAGCGTTGCCTGGGGTTTCTTAGTCATCAAAAGATCGTATCTCATTATCATAAGATCTTTGAAAGTCATTTAACCTCCACATAAGTTGTGGTCTCCATCTCCAATACAAGCTTATTTTTTGGACATTTAACATAGGTGCTCAATTAATGTTGAGCTTGAAGAGCAATCAGACCTCTGAATCTGGCCAGCAAGCAGACACTACCAAAATCCCCGTGGAAAGTCTGCATGTACTCATTTGCAATACTAGATTCATGATGCCTTTCATCATTACACCAGTGCTCCAAAGTTACTGGATGCCAACACATCCTTTCTGAAGACATTGTGCTATATTCCAGTAAACCTTACTGAGGCCAAAGCTACAGGGCTTGATCAATTTTCAGCACCGGAAGGGTGAGTGTAGATGCCTCTAGAAAAGGCTGAGAGGGCAAACTGAATTCTAGCACCCCGTAATGCATTTGAGCAATGGTTGCATCTGAATTTAAATACAAACCCTGTGAAGAAAGAAATATATACAAAATAGCAAGTCAGACACACAGTAATATATTGCAGTAGTCTATTCTTTGAGTTTCAGCTACATTGACCTTAGATAGGCTGCCAAACTTTCAGTAATGAGATTTAAGAAGAAACATTTGGAGAAAAGATATCTGTAATAAATATGGATCCTCAGTGCTAGAAAACACTACCAATCATTTAGGGTATAAAGAAAAGGACAAAGCCTTCCTCTTTTATTGCTAGCAATCATTGTACTTTACTAAAATAAATAAGCTACCCCATTTGTTGCACCTCCAGATTTTCATAATTTCCAATATATATGAGATATTGAGATGAGCTGCAGAATTTTTATATTGATTAGGTGAAATGAAGCAATCCTCACCAAGTGCAATTATGCAGAACCAATGGTGATCTAGAATTCCCTGGCTCTTAATGATATATTTTATCATCTTCCATTTGCAGTGTTTCATAACAGTCCCATTATAATCCATTGGTTACTCTTACCAGACTTGCTTGCAGCCAAGAATTATGTTGTGTGTTATGTATCCAGATAATTTACATACTACTACCACATATTACACCCAAACTGGCACTTCTTATCAAAAAACAATCCTATGAGAACAGCTACCTGTTACATATGCCGTAAAAAAGCATTGTAACATAACACACACAAAATACAGAATAAACTTTACAGCTTCTGCAATCATTTTAGCATAATATTTGACATCAGTATTTCATAGCAAAAATGGTAAAAATACAGTTATGATCATCAAAAAATGAAACACGTTCATCAAAACAATTTTATTTTGAATTTGGATAACAACAAAAATTTTTATATGTGTCTCCAGCCCCTATGTATTCCATAAGCCCTGCAGCCATTTTTCAGTGCAGTAGCAGTAAACAGAGAAGAAAAATATCCATTCAAAATGGTTTTCATAAGGACCTTGCATTTTAACAGTTTCTGCACAAGTTCCATATAACTCAGAACAGGCCCTCAAAGATGAGAATTTTTAAAAGAGAACTGTAAATAAAATTTTAGTTCACTTAGTATCATATCTGGTTGCCTCCTGTCCATACTCCTTCCTGCTTCTGAAACCTTTCCCCACTTTCCACACCAGACTTTTATCTCCTTCCTGAACATATTACCTCCAGATACATCTTGCGATACGACACCTGAACATACTGTGCATGTGTTTGCTTTGCATATTAAGCCACAACTGTTCTACTTATCTACATTTTCAGAAGTTTGAACAAATCTGTATCATGTGAACAATCCCCTATTGAATCTTGTACATACCTGGCATGCTGTTCAGTATCAAGTATTTAAATAATTTAGATTATTTTTAGAATTTATGTACCAAAATGATTGCAAAATTTAATAGATGTTTCTCAGCCAGCTGAGAAGCAGCCTGTGAAATGAAAACTGATGTGGGCAAATCTTCAGAACAGATGCACAGGCAAGAAGAATGAAGTCTTGCAATCATCATAACAAAAGAAACAAAGACTCAAATTTCTGTACCATGGAAAGATAGGCAAAAGAGAGCCAAAGGGAAGCTAGATGGAAATTTGCACATAAATTTTAACACAAGGTGGGAATATATGGCAAGAAGTGAAAGCCAAGGCAAGATCATAGAATCACAGAATCACAGAATCATATAATGGTTTAAGTTGGAAGGGACCTTAAAGATCACACAGTTCCAACTCCCCTGCCATGGGCAGGGACACCTCCCACTAGACCAGGTTACTCAAAGCCCCATCCAACCTGGCCTTGAACATCTCCAGGGATGGGGCAGCCACACCTTCCCTGGGCAACCTGGGCCAGTGTCTCACCACCATCACAGTAAAGAATTTCTTCCTAATATCCAACTTAAATCTACTCTCTTTTAGTTTAAAACTGTTCTCTCTCATCCTATCACTACACTCCTTGATCAAGAGTCCCTCCCCAGCTTTCCTGTAGGCCCCCTTTAGGTATTGGAAGGCTGCAGTAAGGTCTCCCTGAAGTCTTCTCTTCTCCAGGCTGAACAACCCCAACTCTCTTAGGCTGTCCTCATAGCAGAGGTGCTCTAATCCTCTGATCATCCTCGTGGCCCTCCTCTGGACTTGCTCCAACAGGTCCATGTCTTTCCTGTGCTGAGGGCCCCAGAGCTGGACACAGTACTCCAGGTGGGGTCTCACCAGAGCAGAGTAGAGGGGCAGAATCACCTCCCTTGACCTGCTGGCCACGCTGCTTTTGATGAAGCCCAGGATGCGGTTGGCTTTCTGGACTGTGAGCAGACATTGTCACTTCATGTTGAGCTTCTCATCCATCAACACCCCCAAGTCCCTATCCTCAGGGCTGCTCTCGATCCATTCTCTGTCTAGCCTGTATTTGTGCTTGGGATTGCCCCGACCACATGCACGATCTTACACTTGGCCTTGCTGAACTTCATGAGGTCTGCACAGGCCCACCTCTCAAGCCTGTCCAGGTCCCTCTGGATGGCATCCCTTCCCTCCAGTGTGTCAATCGCTCTGCACAGCCTGGTGTCATCGGCAAACTTGCTGAAGGTGCACTCAATCCCACTGTCCATGTCTTCAACAAAGATGTTAAACAGCACTGGTCCCAATACCAGCATCTGAGAAACTCCACTCGTCACTGGTTTCCATTTGCACATCAAGCCATTGACTGCAACATTTTTAGTGTAACCATCCAGCCAAATCCCTATCCACCAAGTGGTCCATCCATCAAATCCATGTCTCTCCAATTCAGAGACCAGGATATCATGTGGGACAGCGTCAAATGCCTTGCAGAAGTCCAGATAGATGACATCTGTTGCTCTCCCCCTATCCACCAACACTGTAACACCATCGTAGAAGGCCACCAAATTTGTCAGGCATGATTTGCCTTTAGTGAAGCCATGTTGGCTGCCAACTATCACCTCTTTATTTTCCATGTGCCTTAGCAGAGTTTCCGGGAGGATCTGCTCCATGATCTTGCTGGACACAGAGGTGAGACTGACAGGCCTGTAGGTCCTCGGGTCTTCTTTTTTTCCCTTTTTAAAAATGGGGGTTATGTTTCCCCTTTTCCAGTCAGTGGGAACTTCACCAGACTGCCACGACTTTTCAAATATGATGGATGGTGGCTTAGGAACTTCATCCACCAATTCCCTTGAGGATAAGATAATGATGTTAATGCAAAAAGATAAAATATATAGCCAATAAAATTAGTCAAAACTTCAGAAGTGAAAAAACAGAGGAACTACAGCAAATAGAAATGCTGCTGTATGCCAAAACATATGCAGAAAAAGAATTGCTTCTGAAGATTTTAACAAGGCACTGGGAAGAATGGAGAAAAACACAGTGGTAAGTAACTAAATAAATGTGAAATCAGTAAATTCAGATGTTTGAAGAAATTACATTAGGGTCAAATGTTTAATCCTTATCTGAAGTGACTGTTTATTGTAGAAAATACATAAAGACCTCCTTTGATTCCCTTCCTATCCCCAATCTGCAGTGATTCTTGTAACCATACAATCTATAGACTTATTTAGGGAAAGTTTCTACTCAAGTGGTTTTAAAGGTTTTGTTTTGCAGCAACTAGGGCTCATGGCCAGTCTGATCTCTTTAGTGGCAAGTCCTATGTTTGTGGAATGGTTGCTGGAAGAATTATGTCCTGAGCAGGTGTACGGCACTTGGAAGTTGACAGTCCCGTTACTGTGGCTAAAAGTAACTATTGCAAGACTTGCAGGTCACTCAGGCGTCAAGTATGCAGGAAAGTAATTTGAATCACTAAATCAGAGAATTTTGAAGAGGAATGACACCTTGATTTTGAGCTGGTATTTAACTGAAAGCCAGTGCAGGAACAGTAGATAAAATCGCAAAGACCTTTTTGAATTAGTTTTATTTTCTAATCAAAGTAATAACTTTGCTCTCTATAGGCAGAGGTTTAATTTCAACATACACTGCAATAATCAACCCAGAAGGCCACAGAGCTACAGGTTTCCTAAGTGATAACACACAGCCAGAGCAGGATCCAAATTCTGGAAAGATGCTGGAGACCTGGCAGGACTTTTCCATTTTTGAGAAGTGAGAGCCATTAAAAGTGTTTCTTTTCCATAAAGAAATGAAATATCTTACTGGTTTCAAATATTTAATTTTATGACCATGACAAGTTTTGCAACTTTCAACTCCTTATATTTCCTATTCTGCTTTCTTTCTTCCCCTCTTCTTCTCCAGTCCAAAAAAAAAAAAAAAAAAAAAAAAAAGTAAAAGGGAAATCAAAAGTGGGAATAAAGAGAAAAAATACTGCTATTTTAGGGTTTTACTATTTTTTATCTGTTTTATAAGCTATTTTAAGTCTTTCTAGTATTTTAGTACAAGTGAAGTATATAATTGAAGGGGTAAACATCTTCCATTTCACTCCAATTTTGCAGTCTGACAGATCTGACAAGATCAATCTAATTTCTTTCCCCACTAGATAACGAAGCCTTTTTTTTTTAGTGTAAAAAATAAAGTTAGGTTTTAGAATTTGGGGGAAAGGATATGTGTTTTAGGGATAATATCTATTCCCATGTCAACATAGACAACTGAAAACTGTCCTAGGATCTTTTCATCCTATAAAAATGTAACAATGAATGTGAATGTGTCCAAGACAGGGAAACAAAATCATTATTGCCTACCTAACAGTAACTAGCCCTGGTTGTAAACAGGATTGAGGGTCCACTGAAACAAGAGATATTGTGAGCAACCCCCCTATTTAAAACAGCCCCAGGAAAACAAACTAATATCTAATAGGAAAAAAAATTCATAAAAAAGACATGATATCTTGAGCTGAATGAGTAATTCATAATGAGTGATTTAATTAGCTAACTTGCTTGCTTCTTTCTGCCTGAGATTTGCCCAGGAACAGACTGCCATTTTCACACATTTTTTTCTTATTCAGAATAATTTTTCTTAATTAATCTTTGGGTGAGTAGTTGTTTGTTAAAAATTCATCATAAATATCCACTATTTCTCATGAATGCACATTACCTTGGCTTAGTTTTTTGTGGAAAAGGCATTTGGTTTCCTTTTTTGGGAAGTAATTTTAGAATTGTGGGGTTTGTACCGGTATGAATGTTAGGTAAGGTTTTATATTTGGCACCAGTGTTAACAGTGTCTGTATTGGACATACTTCTTTAAATAATACAGTAACTGCATAGAAATGGATGCCTAAATAACTAGACATCAGTGATAAAAAGTAAGCAAGTTGTGTCAGAGAAAGTTGCTTTGATCACAATTACATCCAAAAAAAATACTGATCACCTGATTTTGATCTTCATAATTTCTGCCCTTTTAAACATAGTTTGTTCGCAATGGATAGATAAGAGTTCAGAGGCAGCCCCCACTGATGACCTGCGTGCCTGTGTGTCATTCATATTCTCTGGGGACAACCAAAGAGATGTGACAGGGAGGGAACTGGCTGGGCTAGAAGCACGGAAGGTCACTCAGCGTGGCTAGCCCTCCTCTCATCAGCCCCACTGGCATGGTCAAACAACCTGGCTGTCATTTTCTAACTCATTCCCAAACATACTGCCTTATTTATGTGAGACAGCAGGACTTCACAGGCAGATTAGAGACTAATCTTTTGTGGGCATATAGATGAAGATTTGTTCGATAGTCCCTGAGAACCGCTCAGTATATATACCAGCATTTTGTCACTCAGTCATTCAGACTTCTTCTCTCCGTTGGAAAGTTAGACTCCATGCTAAGCTGGGATGTACCATTGTCACACAATGCTCAAGAGAACAGAATATATGTTAACTATGTTGCAATACACATGACTGCATCATACATTGGGTAATTCAGTCTGAGGCCCTGCAATTACGTATAAGTAATTTCATTAAGTTGTCATGAATATGACTGTAAGCAATGTTAGATCTATATAAATATGTATGCAGGATCAGAGACATATCCTGGAAAACTGGTTGAGTTCAATCAAAAGTCCTAGAAATCATGTAAGTGTAAAGTAGGCCACTTGCATTTTCATCAGCAGTAATCTTACACTGAGCCCACTAAAGATTCTACCTTTGTATGTGAACTTGACATAGGATTACTTCACTGTTTTTAAAGAGGGGAATACATTTTCCTGAAATACAGTCCCAAAAGAACTGAAACAATTCCATGATGTAAATGAGTGAATGAATGTTTCTGTACTTTCGTGTAAGTCATGGCATTTAAAAGTGGCCTGTCTCTTCTAGTTTGCCCTTCCCTTCCTTTTTTTTTTAAATTGTTACTTACAGAGGTGTTCAGTGCCCTGCCAGCTATAAGAACAAGACAGCTTGGTAGCGCATTATGCTCTTGAAAGATGTAGGAACTAAATATGTCCTCCTAAGACTAGAAAATCAATTTATATATGATGCAGTATCAAATGAAAGCATGACACTTGGTAGATTTAACTAGCAGAAATAAAACATTTACTTTTGAATTATACTTGATTTGAGAAATATTGTCTGTGTTAACTTTGTAACAACAATTACAATATGCTCTAAAATAAGACTGCAAACAATTTTCCAATAGATTTAGATAGGAAAAATCTTTTTTATTTTATTTCTATGTATAATCATGAAGGCAATAGATATTCTGTTTTTCTACTGTGCTGTAATGATTTCTTACACAGTAGAAAAGAGACCAAAAATAAATGTTGTGTAGATTTAATCCCTGAATCATATCCAACAGAAACAGTGACAATGGAGAAAAATACCATATATTTGTTCTGTAAAATAGTAGTTCTTTAAATTTCATGTGACATAAATCACTAGGATGCTTCTGCAATGCAAAAGTACCATATGCCACTAATTCTCCTCCAAAAAACAGAGGTGCATTTAGATTACAATGTAGAATTAAATTACCTTGGATGAACATCCAACTGGAAGACAAAACTGAGAGTGAAGTTTCAGAAAGTGACATCTCGCTTACAGACTCTGACAAAGCCCTCCCTGGTTCAGGATCAAAGCTGCAATAAGGACTACATCAAATGATTCCTGGTACTGCAAGTTTCTGGCTGATCTCAATGCGGACTCTGACTGCCAGAGAACTGAATGTGGTGGAGTGAAAAAAAAGAAATAACTGTTAAAACACAGCTATACAATGACAGCGCTGAGATGACAGCTCCAATTAAGATTGCTGCCAAAATACTCCTCAGGAGGTTGGATAATTTGCTAGAACCATTGCTGCCCTTTTAGCAAGATCAGTTCAATCTTCTTTTACAATCCAAAACAAAGGCATATCAACATATGGTGTAAATCTGTATCATGTGTGCAATTCCCATTATTAAAAAAATTAAGCGGACTGGCTTCTGCAATGATTGAGGAATATTGACCTCTATGGATAGGCTTCTCTTTACTGCTGGTTTCCCTGCTTTAGGCCTGACACACTCTTCAGAACTACAGTGATCAAAACTCACATCTAAAATACCTCTTTTTCTTCTCTGGAAGAGAACCTTCTCATTCTCTTCGAATCCTAGCTGCTAGCACAGGCACTGCTGAGCAGACTAATACATAAAACAATGAAAGAAACAAACAAAAACCCACTTCAAACATCCAAAAGAGCACATCACTCATTTTATCCTCCCAACAAAAGCTTGTCTAAATATCACAGATTAAGAAGCTCCTACCTAACCTGTGTAATTTAAGGTCCGTAGCGATGTGTTGTTAGTACTGTTTCCTTCTCTCCTTTTTTAATAGCTACATCAATTAATTAATCCCTATCCTGATTGGCACGGACCTTCTTTAACTCTTCAGAGTAAAAGTAGTCTGTGATCTCCTTTCCCTCACAGTCTTGTCTAGTCAAAGGTTCTCTGTGCATGGCTAATAGCTTCCTCCATTGTTAGGAAGACACCTTGATGTAGTCTCTTTTTGTGAAGGAAATAACAATTTCTTTATTGAAAATTGTCCCCATCAGCAACTTCCTATACCTTCAGAAATTTTCAGATTTACACAATCCCAAGGCTAGTAAGAAGACAAACTTGTGAGGGCTGTGATTATATGTCTCTGTAAATGCAAACAACATTTCTACATTTTAGAAATTAAATACTTTACAGCAGCAGTTTTTTCTTCAGCATTAATTTCAGAACTGTGAAACCATGTTATTTAACATGGGGCTTAGTGACTGGTTCAAAAAATTTATCCAAGTGAGTTTGGCATTGTTTGAATTACTTTTCCTTCAATAAAAAATAATTGTAAAGAGTCAGGAAAATGATTCCCCTATTTAGTCTTTTATATGCAAGGCTTAGGCAAATTTGGCTACAATTAACATCCTTATAAGCATATACTTAAACCCAGTGTTATATATGGAGAACTACTCCATGTCTACCAAGTCAATCTATTGTGGATAGGACAGCTGAGTGTTTTCTTTTAAAAGACATGTGCACTTGTTTCTCTAGACATCATGCTCTAGACTCATCACACTACCTTTTTCCTTGTTTGCTTGTTGTTTGCAACCTCCTGAAAGCCTTGGAAACCAAACCATGTCCTTTTGATTGCAGAGACAGTGTGGAATTTTTTCCATCTCTCAAGTCTTTGCAAAATCTGAGCATGTCCCAATTTCTTTCTGGTAGCAAGGGTATGCAGGGTGGACTGCAGCCTACCCTTTTCTCATGGCACCAAACCTGCGCTCCTTAAAGCCATCTCTGTGTGTGAAGAGCATCATGACAACTTCTGTTTATATTGGCTTTCTGTACAGGCAATGCTAGATCTGGACAACGTCTGTTTAGTTCACTCCTTTAGTTGACATTTCCATCTTAATACTATTGTTTCTCTGAGGTTCAAAGATCTGATTGCAGGCCTGTGATCCAGACTGGAACCTGGCCCTTTTCTGACTGAGACTGATGCTTTGGCATAAGTGACCAGATAACCTCCAGAGGTCCCTTCCAACCTCAACCATTCTGTGATTCTGTGATAAGGACTATGTTTTGCAGCACTAATTGAGAATATTCTGTATGATAATTTCACAGCAGCACCACACAGAAAAATATCAGTGTAAGAAGCACCTTTCATTATATTTGAAACTAGAATATTGTGCATTATATCAGGGTATTTAGCAAACACAGCATATCAACACCCTCCTGGTGTCTGTCACAGCCATGCCGATAGAAAAGTGCTTTTGCCATTTTAGGTTATGCTATGCAGGGTAGGCAGTGTCGCTATGACAGCTGAAAAGGTTCTCCTGTCAGCCTATGCTGCATCTCCAGCAGGAGCTATGCCAACGTGGCTGTGCTCATATTGGCTTTGAAACATAGATGTGTTCTGAAGTATCAATGGAGCATGATGCCTGGAAACAGAAAGCCTCTGGAAGCTGGTACCGTTGCTGGTAGAAAAGGGATGTTTTGTGTTATAAATAAAATTAATTCTTTCTCAGAAAATGTGGAGCCATGAAAAAGCGGTTGCACTATATGCTGGTGCAAGCCCTTTGAGAAATTCTGGGCAAGAGGTCCCTTCCAACCCTTATCATTCTGTGATTCTGTGATTCTGTGATTCTGTGATTCTGTGATTGTTTAATTCCATCCAGATCACAGAATCACAGGGGTTGGAAGGGACCTCTGGAGATCATCTAGTCCAACCCCCCTGCCACAGCAGGGTCACCTACAACAGGTTGCACAGGATGGCGTCCAGGTGGGTTTGGAATGTCTCCAGAGTCAGAGACTCCACCACCTCTCTGGGCAGCCTGTTCCAGTGCTCTGCCACCCTCAAAGGAAAGAAGTTCCTCCTCATGTTTAGATGGAACTTCCTATGGTCAAGTTTGTGCCCATTACCTCTTGTCCTATCCCTGGGCACCACTGCAAAAAGACTGGTCCCATCCTCCCGGCACCCTCCCTTTAAGTATTTATGAGCATTGATGAGATCCCTCCTCAGCCTTCTCTTCTCCAGACTAAAAAGACCCAAGTCCCTCAGCCTTTTCTCAGAAGAAAGATGTTCCAGCCCCTTAATCATCTTTGTGGCCCTCTGCTGTACCCTCTCCAGCCATTCCCTGTCCTTCTTGAACCGGGGAGCCCAGAACTGGACACAGGACTCCAGGTGCGGCCTCACCAGGACAGAGTAGAGGGGGAGGATAACCTCCCGCCACCTGCTTGCCACACACCTCTTGATGCACCCCAGATACCATGCCTTGCTGCAGGAGAAGCTCATTTTGGAGGTTATGTATGGAGGTATATATACATTTAGGTGCCTACTGCTTTGAATCCCAAGGCACAGATATTTGTGCCAGATGGCCTTCTTCCAAAGTCCTCAAGAAGACTGTAATTTGGCAGGTGTTCGTTCACATTTCCAGCTGTTTCACATCTCCAGATCTCTTTAAAAATAGGAAAGGACTCTGATAATATATTTCCAGGTTGTGATGAGAAAAAAAAAAAAACAGTAAGGAACGAACTGTAGTTCATTATATTTCACCATAAGCATGGGGAAACCATGTCTGAAATGCTGTTCACTAGAAGGCTCAAAAGCACTGATGTTGAACATACTGATAAAAAATCAAGCAGAAAATTAGCTACCAGTACATAGCAAATGACATAAACCCTTTACAGGTGCAATATGAAACACGTGTGCTGGAAAAATATATTTGAAATGGCAGAACTTGCGAAGTTGCTTCCTCAGTCCTATGAGAGACAGTCCCGGAAACTGGGCAGAGATGTAGGTAGCATTACAAAGTCTTTGGGTTCTTTTACAAAAGGGGGAATCTGAAATTTCACCTGAAGCTTAAATTATGACGAATGAACGTTAAAATTTCTGAGACAAGATGTGAGGAGAGGAAAAATCTATTTCTTTCAGACAGGCTACTTTCCCATCCTCAACAAACAAAGCAAATCCACAATAATCTATGTTTTGTAGTTTACACTACTGTGAGTGAATTATCTTTTCAAAGGGTGTACGAAGAACATGGAAAATTTGACGTCTATTTCAGTCTAGAAGCATTTACTGGTTCAAAGCTTGTAGAGTATTCCTGTGCTGAAATGGAGCAACAGGCTTATGGTCTAGCCTCAGTACAGACAGATGTGATGAGGTAGCAATGTCCCATATACAGGAAAGAAAACAACCTCATCTAAATGCATGCTAGGGAATATACTCTACATTGTCTGATAATTTCCTGTCAACAAATACTGAAATCCCTTTGCTCTGGTAAATCCTATCCAAAGAGTTTCAAATCACCTTATACAATAGTAATTCCTGGTTTTGTTTTAATTGTAGTTTAAATATATATGCACAATTTTCCAAGTGTTTTCTAATTGTCAACATCTGAAAGGAAGCTAATAGAGCGATACAAGGGGATATGCAGGCAGGTTTATCAAGGTGCTTTAACCAAGTGGGACTAGCCAAATAGTGATAATGAATACCAGACCCTTTATTTCTGCTAGCCTTAAAAGAGCCAGTCATTGGAGTTGGGATTTTTTGATTTTTTTAACCATACTTCTTAGTAAATCATTTGTTAAGCCATTTTTGATGGCTTAGCAGACTGAGCACTGTGATTCATATGGTTTCTATTGAACTAGCTAATTCACACATTTTAATTGTTCATCCTGATTAATGTTCTCAGTGTACGAAATAAATAAAAACTTAGCAATAAGCAAACCAGGAACTGTTTACATACATGTACTACGTCTTTAGTGACCAGATCCACCAACATCAACTTTTTGGGTAGAGCCAAATTTTTATGTGTAAGCTATTTATGTAGATAAGTACACAAGTCATTTGTCTGCAGTGTCAAAATCTCTTCTTACCTGGGCTGTTGGGTGGCCAGAAATCCATTGTTTGCTGCCTGAAAATGTCAGGGCAGTGAAATATTACTAAAAGAATTAACTTCTCTCTGAAAATAGAAAGATTGTCAATCCTTATGCAGATTCATTGACACATGGTGACATATCCCAAGGTTTTCCTACTTGGAGTGCACTTTGATTTGGATTAAAATTGAGAGTACAAAGGAGATCTTCCCAAACTGCTCCAAGCCTGGCCAGCATGGGCTGCTCACATGGCATCCCTACCACTGCTCACTTCTATCAGGCTTTTAAGATTAGATGCTAAAAGCAAATGGCAGAGCACACAGGGTGCTGCCATATTTCTACTATTCTTACAGCACACTATATACCACAGCACACCCTTTGGGAATCACTGGCACATGGGCTACATTTACCTTTTGAGATTTTGCTCTTGCTACTGCAAAGCCACAGCTTTGAGCAGGGGCACTGGAAGATAACCAAATTTTAAATATAAAACAGTAATAAATTACAGACTAAATCTGGGTATACACATCTGCAATATTCTCACAAATGGAAACTGACATGATTTAATGTCCACAGATCTATGAGAAAAAGGGAAGCAAAAACATATCTGAATCAAATTGCAATATTGATTTTTCTGAACACAGCCACAGATCTATTTTCTTAATATTACATCAGCTAAAGACATAACACTTGCATTTAAAGTTAACATTTGATGCTCTCCATATTGAACACATCTTACAGACAACATTTCAGAAAAATACTGTGTGGCCTTCAAAATGCTAGTAATTTTTTCCACTGATTCCCCTCCGCCCCAAACACAAAGTATTTGGATTAAAAAGAAGACTTGGCAGTCCTTTCTTCAAGGGATGGTGTTTGTATATAATATTTTTTTTCTATTTTAGTCAAGATAACCATTTTGAAAGGATAGATAAGGTGATAGGAAGGAACCTTGGGAAACTGGTACTCTATTCATGTGGATAAACTCAGACCGAGAAGGGCCAAGTAAATGAGCAGACACAATCAAGATCTAGCGACAGCCTAGGCTTCCACTTGCACCTGGACTTTGGGAGACTTCACTCAAGTAAACCAGGAACTCATAAAATGAGGAAGGATGGCTCTGCCGAACCAGACTTATCAGCAGAGAAGTCAAATGGAACAAACTTCATTAGGTCAGCAGGTAGCGGCAGCGTTTATAAAATGGGACAACTGATAAGGCTGATGTCTCTGATGAAGGACTGGTGTCCCCTTAGTGTCAGGTAAAAGCAAAACTAAAGGAATTGTGACTTTTCAAGACTGGGAATAAATACGGCATATCTGTTGGCACAAACCTTGAACTAGACAGACCTGGCCTGCTGGCAGCTAAGGAGAGTCAGATCTGGTGGTAGAAGCAGTCTAACTAAATTCGTAAGGGAGTCTCGTGTGAGTGAACACTATGTTGAATACTACTGTGAAGTAACTGAGCTAGCACAAACTGTGCAGGCTGTCATCCATTTTTTTTTTTTTTTGAGCCTTGCTGATTTCTTTTTATGAGAACAGTTATTTACCTCCCACTCCTCAATGATGTATTCATCTTCCCAGGAACTACTAAGTAGATTGAAAGTGAGAAGAAAACAGTTGTTATTTGGGTTTAGAGTTGAAGTTCCTAACACCTGAAAGTTTCTGGTTCAGGATTAAAACCCAAATATTTTATCTGAAGAAAATGAACTGCTAGACATTGTACTTGAATTGATTCTTGTTTTTGCTAATGACACCTAACAAAGAAAGGGTATACATCATGGTTTGCCTGACTTCTTTTTACAGGAGGTTGCCAAACTCACTTGCCATATTTATAGGAAACAGTTTCACTGGTGTGATTCTGTGTAATCGGCTTTGGAAAACTACCAGCCCACCTAGCTTAACTGAAACTGACAGTCAGAAGTTATTTAGATACGGTTTCAAGAACATTATTCCAGTATGGCAAATTGACATTTTGCAAATTACTTTTGCATATAGCTGTTAATTCACTTGAGTATAAAGTCTTTCTACATTTTATGTACATTTTAATACGTTTTACATTTTTATAAACCTAAAATGTACTGAGTATTTCAGAGAGAGAGAGAAAGAGAGAAAGACAGCACAGTTTTGATATACCTCCTCCAGTCTTACTCAGGAAACACTGAAGAAAGCATTACTGGGGAAAAAAAGAATTCAGATTCTGGAGCTACACATCATAGTGAAGGGTATACCATTCCATGACTTTAACAAAGTGGTACATAGTGATGGTGCCTTCTCTTCATCATAATTTTTTCTATCTCTTGTGCTCCGTATCTTTGATAACTGTCATACTGGTGCATGGACACAAGTTATCCTGGAGTCCGATCACTCTGTAGTTAAACTCAGATTTTGAACTTCAGTGAAGATTTACGTGTTATTCTTAAGCACTACTGGTACTCATCACAAACCATTCAGCAAACAAACAACATTTGCTCAAAACGTAAGTGACAAGGCTACCTCCAGATCTACCTAATGAGGCAACGGTTTGTTTGTTTCTCCCAGAGCGTGTTGCAGCAGTCACTTGACTTACAGAAACTGAACCTGGTCTGACTTTGTTGAGGTAAAATGCAGAATTCACACAAGCATAAGTGGCCATTGTTTTTGTAACATTTGGGAAAGCTCAGTCTGGCTGTTTTGGGAACCAGACCAGGAAAGCAGAGGCCAAATGTTTTGGTTCTTATTACAGGGCAGGTGTGGAGAAGGTTAGAATCTGAGGGTGATGAAGAGGAAAGGAGAGGCAAGGTGAAAATGACCTTTTAGAGTCTGAGAGGGAAGCTCAACTGGTAACAATTTTGAAGCTGGGGAGAACAGGAAAATAATATCCTGCTTTAGAGTTTGCAAGGGAAATGGATGATCATTTAGCACTATGCAATTTGCATTTGGTTCCTGCTGTCTGATTTATAAAACATGTTTGCAGTGCAATTCTTCTCTTTTTGGTGGAGAAATCAAAGCCTCTTTCATAACTCTAGGAGAGAAACACGGTGTTTAAATGAGCCAGACTCACTGCTGGAAGCTGTCCAAAGAACCTGTAATAATGCTCTGTAACAAAGACATGACTGAATCACTAAACACAATAAAGAGCAAGAGGAACCTTAGCATTCCTGGAAACAAATTATTTGTTTTCTGTTAATTCTGTTTTTTCATTAACTTTCAGTGTATTGACAGATAAACAACCTTTGCTGTACCTTTAAGACAAAAAAAGCTACTTTAAGTAGCTTCCTATTTCTAAACTATGGCAGGCAGAAAACATCCTACTGAGTATTGATTTTATTGGATGGCAGGACTAAAACCTACTTTCAGATGGAAGTAAGGAATGTGAGCGTGAGCTTGGAGTCACATGCAGGGGCCGTTTGACAGAATGACGCAATGGATACGTCCTTCAGTTGCTATGGTGATGGCTCATCTGCTTATATGTCCAAGAAATAGGGCTTTTCATTATTTCCTCTAAGAAGAAAAACTGCTAACTCATAATAACAAAGTGATTTGTTTTTGCACTAAAGCACAGCTAATGCAAATACCATTGTGCGGTTTTAATTTGGGCATGAAATTAATACCCTAAAGCAAATAATATGAACAAATAACTTTTCTATCCTCTACCTAGTTACTCCCATCGCATTTTTCACCACAGCAACTGTTTATCTCTTCTGTGAACCTCTAATATATCTGCAATAAATTGGATTTCTAGAATAACTGACACGAGGTCCTAGAATACTGTGGTAACTTTAATAAATTTTATTTCAAAGTAGGATTTAATTTTTTTTTTTTACCCAAGTCATCCAGATGTTAGAGCTGGACAGATTTTAGCAGCACTTTCTATTAATAGTTTCCTGAATATTTAAGTGAATTCTGTTCAGCTGTGGCCATATTCTATTTCAGTTTATTTTCTTCAAGTACCCTCTGACCAGTCTTTGTTAGTAGGAATGTTTACAAGAAGCTCATACAAAAATGCATGGCTGAAACTCCTGAAAATAATATTTTTTTAATGTACACAGGGAATATTTTTTGTTAGAATTGCCTGCATTCATGATCCAGGACCAGCAACACCAAGATGTGACTAATCAGATCAATTTCATGTGTCAACCAGAAGCAACTATTTGGTAGCACTTGATATTTTAACTATTTGATTTGAGATGCAATACTATGTTTCCTTAAGCATTAGGAAAATCAGTAGAAGAATGTTAAACCAAAAAAGCCAGAGGAAATTGTGTTCTCTCTGCAAGTGTTCCAAAAGAAAAACGAAATTCTCAGTTAAGATTCTTTGCAGATACATCAGCCATGCCATAATTAAATGTAGTTGTCACTTCATTTTAATACTCCTCATGCTGTTTCGGAAATCCAAATAAAATAAATATCAAGAACAACATGGTATGGAAAGTGTTACAGAAATTACAGACATCTGTGAAGCATTGAAGCCATCTTCTCATTCAACTCATTCAAAATCTGAATGCATGACCACGTAATTACATCAAATGCAGTAAAGGACTCTATGGCCTCCAAAAATATTTTTGTAGATTAACATATCAGTAATTGCACTGTGACACTTATTTCCAGATGTCCCCTTCATAAGTATGCCAAAAAATCTAAGAAATCTAAAAATACATTTTAGTTGGCATGCAGCCCCAAATCTGGAGTTACCTGTTGTGGAATAAGCCTGTTTGCTTTGAATTAATTGTGATATTACTTTTGAATTATTTGTCCCCCAGCTATACTGCATTACACAGCATGTTATAAATACCCTTGTTGCAGTAATGCACAGCTCTACATTTGGAATAGCAATAGTCTTCCCTGATATAACGGTAATCACTTTTTTTAAAGGATAAGAGAATGCACGAATTTTTGCAAATGCCTGTGAACATGAACCTCCTAGCCATCATGTTAAATGTAGAGACACATCCTTATGTGATTTCTACAGATGGTTCATTTTATTATAATGATAGTTCTGAGGTTGCAAAAAATGCAATGACAGCTTTATGCAAATAGTAATGGTGATGACACACACAATGAAGCATGGACTAGGATTTGTGGGAGCAACTAAGGATATTCTCCCAGAGCCATTCCCACTGCAAGGCATCTGTGCAAATTCTGCGACATGGTAGGCTCTCCTAGCTGTTGGACAGCATCGTAATCTCTCTTCTTAGTTTATAAATTATATTTAAAATAAGTCATCAGTTTGTAAATTTGGGGTTTGTTTTCCTCAAAATTTTTTCATCCCAGATTTCTAAGTGCTGGCATAAGGCTAATAATACAAGACTGCTGAGTGCGTGTTTTTCTGCAGAAATAACCCAGATTAACCACAGGTAAATTAACCATCTGCTTTATGTTTGGGCAACTATGCCCCACACTGCAGTTCCTACCAATCACTTTCCCCTCACACTAACTTAATAGCTAAATTGAGGTGAACAAATTTAAAGGCTTACAGGTCACTTGCCACCTAAACTGCCTGTCTCACGCAGGGCGAGGACTCTGCCAATACAGCTCTCTAGTCTGTGTCCAGCCACCTTTTGCATGTCATCGCTCTCTGGCTGAATTTCACCCGGCAGTCTGGAAGCAGAGCCTCTGATCTAGCAGGGAAGCTCTCCGAACCACACAAAATACTGACACCCTCACCTCGGTGCTGACGTTAGCAGACGTACACCGGGGACACGAGGGCCATCTGCGGTATCACTCGCCAGTGCTGAGAGATCTGTGCCTGGTTCCCAGCGGTGACATTTCTGTTTCTAATCTAGCCTCAGCTCCTGCTTTAGCTGAGGGGCTGTCGGTCACAGCTGGCTCATCAGAGTGCCTCTGGGCTGCAGCAGGAGCAGGTGCTCTGCCAGGCCTGCCATGTTTTGCCTGAAAGAATATGCTGCACTTTAATTGAAATTTGCCTTCTTGTTTGTCTTCCTGTAACACACTGACATTACGCACTTTTCTGTGATCCACATTCCTGCCATGCTTGGCACACACCCCAAACCCCATGGAAAATTGCAATAAATAAGTCATTGCCTGGTCTGTGGCTTGATCAAACTGAAATCCTCCATGGGCTGTGCTCCTTACTGCTTCTCTTCAGCAAATGCTCATGGATGCACACCATACTTTGGCTTTTGGGTAACACGCACCTGCTCCAGCACTCTGCAAAACAACCTTGGTCTTCAATTTTAATGTCCTGATATTCTTCTGCTTCATGCAAACAGCAGATGTACCAGGCACTGAACAGGAACATTTTGCAGCCATCTTGGTCAGGGTAAGAGGCAAAGGCCTGGTGCAGAACCATGGCATTTCTAGCTGAAGCCCAGGTCTTTGGATGGATAGGGGAAGCAGGCATCTGGACAAGGGGCAGTGAATTGCCAGTAAAGGACAGTTACCCGGCAGCTGGCTGTTAAGGAAGTCCTGGGCCCAAGCCCCCTGAGGGCAGCCATTTTGCTGGGCTCCTGGTTGCCATAGCGACAGGGGCTCCTGGCAGCGGGAGGCCTGACATGGCGGCGCAGGGTGAGCCGTTACATCCAGCTCAGGTAACCTGGTGCTCCTTAATACCCTCAAACTTTCAGGGACTCCCCAAGTAATCTGAGAGAGTGTAAGCAGAGCTGAGAGCAGGAAGAGAGTTATTCATTAGGAGTTTGAGGTCTTTGTGGACCTATACCGGGGCAAGGCTGTGTGTGGCTGCTCAAATCCGCCTGCTGCTCTCTGAGGGCCTGAAGCCGCTCACAGGGCTGGCGCTCACCAGCTGCTTTTTGCTCAGGTTGTAGCCAGCTACCTAAGGCACCGATTGCTGTCCGGAGAGGTGGGGACAGGCTTCCAGGGGTGGAGGTCTGCACCCTGTGTGCTTGCTTGAGGCACACAGGATTAACACAGCCCCAGGGTCAGCCACCCCCTGGGCCTTCGCAGAACCTCCGGCACAGCCTTTAAAATCCTAAACGTGCTTGTTGACTCCGATGCTCTGCAGTTGTGGTGGTATACGTACTTACATTGGCAGGATGTATATATAGTGGTGTATGTAATTATCTTGTGGTTCACTGCGCAAAAGAGAGCCTCAGCCAGTGGTGGGAAAGCTTAGTCAAAGGCCAAGGTTTCATTCTTTGCTGGGGTAGAAAGAGCTGTTATCACCTACACAGTGAGTGAGTTTGGCCCTTGGGTCTGATCATTATTCTGCTACCTCAGCGTTTCTTTGATGTAAAAGCAGGGGATGGTTCAAGATATGACAATTGGAGAGCATTCCTTCCTACTGTGTTCTTATTACGGTGCTTCCTTATGTTTCTTTGTGTGCTTCACCTTATGACTGAACACACAGCAATAAATAAGCTTCCAAGAGGTCTTATCAAAGTTTGATTTCCTTCAGAGGGGCAAGCTCATCAAACCTTACTATCATCATGCGTATCTCAGATCCTGAAGCAAATGTACGCGGTTACACGTGGACTGACAATGGCAACATTTTCTGTAGCCTCTGAAAACAGCTCTTTAACAATTTAGATGGCTGGGAACTTTCCAGTGCTCTTTTGAAATTTGCTGGCTCAGATGAAAAAATAATACACAATATAATTGCTATCCATTAGATAAAAGTGCTTTCTGGAATCAAAATAACTAGAAATAGAGTTTTATTATTAATTTCAAGTAGCGCTTTTCATTTTTATGATACCTGCACATTTGTAGGAAATGAAAAGTGAACGATTTACACTTTTTGGATAATTTTTTTTTTTGTTCAGTAAATCTTCAAAAACAAAGTCATTCCATACTGTGATGGAAATACGGACTACAAGTTTTGAAACTGCACATTAGCCAAACACATTGAAATAAAAAAAACCCAAAACTTGAATTAAAACAGGATATAGAAAGCAAATTAAATGATGATTTTATTGGAATTGAATCTCAAATGTACATTTACAAAAATTTTTCTCTGCTCCAGATAGTGAAATTTCTCTCACAGAGGTGTCTCCACCCTTTTCTACTTTATGAATATTCAACTTATGCAGGATCTGTAAATTCCAGAAAGCTTTAAAAAATTCATGTGCTTTCATGTAACCACAGCAGCGTTTCACTAAGCCAAAAGTTTGCAGTAACATTAGTCAAACACAAACTCTTGGCAAACCCATACCTCAGTTTTCACATAAATCAGCTTAGAATCCTGCTTATTGTTGAAGCTTCCTAAGAATTCAGAAAGTAAAAAAACCCTGATTTTATGACCTACTGCAGTGTGACATGAAGAGACATTGTTAATAATGTGTAAGGAAAAACTAAGACTGCAACAATTACAATATTAGGTTAATAATGAGGAAGTTTTAAATTTTCATTAATTTTGTAAAGTTTTGAGTTACAGTTAGATAGCTTATATTGTAACATCTTGTGGATAGTTAAAGTTAAATGGATATTTTTAGATTGATGTTTTATTAAAAAAGATTAGAGGAATGATGTGCAAGCAGCTTGGTTTAAGTATGCTGGGGAATGCATGGATATATTTGCAAAAAGGAAAACAAAAGAATAAGGTAATACCAATAAGTCTAAGAACCACTTCTTATTGATGAGATAGTTTAGAAGAGTTTGAACTTCCAAATAAGCAGCAGATTATCTACTCCACTGCTATACCTTGGATGTCTCCAGCCTTGATTTAGTTGATTTACATTGAAAGAATCTTACTGAGTTCAATGCTTACTGCATAGTCTGAGTAGATATGCGTTTGCCAGGTGAAAGAATGACTGCACATGAGGCATGTAAGAATTTCATGTGCAGTTCCATCCTGGAGGGGCTGCAGTTATGGGCTGCATGCCAGAACAATTTACTCAGCACGTGGCTCGCTCCCTTGTTATTTCCGGAAAGGTCCTACGCAAGAACTTGGAAGCTTCTCGTCTACAGTATGCACAGGGCACAATTATCCATGGGAATGTGTGTGATAAAAATAGTGGCTAGTGTTTCTCGTAAAGGAAAACAAGGCTAGGGAAATTATCTAAGAGTTTGCTTAGGGCTAGAAAAAAATCAACTGGTGTCATGAATACAGGTAGTTGCGTCTCAGTTCTCAAGAATCAACCAAAAATTGCACATCTTAAGCATGTTAGAGTGCCCCTCTAGCAGAATTAAGCTTTGTCAAAAACAGACTGAGTAAAATTATAGTTTTTATTCAAGAAGGCATTCTGAGTGTTCTTGTTTTATTTTGGTTTGAATTCTTGCTTCAGTTCTAATATGCTCCTATATTTTTCAAGCCTTGTTTCTTTTATATGTGTATGAAAATATGTACTTTTTAGGACTGCAAAATTTTAGCCAACAATTGTTATGCATATTTGAAATTATTGTATATTATTGGGTTTTTTTGGCTTTAATTTTCAAAGCACTAATTTGGAGACAACGATAAGTCAATCCAAATCAGAATTGGTAGCTCTAAAACACTGAAACTTTTAGAAATAATTCATAATCCTGGGACTGTTATGTAAGGAGAGTACAGATAAAATTTGTCAAGAGTTGTATGCTGCTGTAAAATCCTGAATGATCTTATTAAACTAAATACACAAGGTTCTCTTATTATAGTGGCATATATGTCTTCTCCGCTGGTTGCTACTAAGGGCTGTCCCTATGTGGAATCTTGAATTACCCTCGTGCTTCCACGGTCAGACCTCTGGGTCTGACTTGCAATAAATACTTCCTGAAAGGGAATTTCACAACCTGTCACTAGCTGCTGCTCTTGATTTGTACGAAAGGTTGTACAGACCTGTACAAAAGGACAGTTTTATCAGTACTTTGCTCATCCAGATTTGCATATGTGCTGGAAGCAATGTGTGAGCTAGCTTAACTTCAGCCTTTCCTCCAGGTCTTCCAATTGGCCTGTGTTCAGGATGCCCTGCAGGCCTTACATGATCTATAGGATCCATAACCAAAATGAGTGAATTTCGTTGTACAATCATCTCTATCTATTTTAATATTACAAATATTCAGGGTGGAAAAAAACAGGATTAGAAATTATCTAAGGGGAAAAAAACCCTAAATAGTCGGAAGAATAACACCTGGGTTTATTTTTTATGTAAAAATATTTTTTTAATATACCTAATTCTTAGGTGACTATTTCAGTAATAGTTTTAATCTTATTTTATTATTATTTTAATTGTATTTTATTATAGAAATTTTCCTTAGTATTGAATAGCAATAAAATCCTCAGTAAAGACGATATACATACAGTTCATTCACTGTGGTTTCCTCACACTACCTCATCGCCCCTATGATTATTTGCAAATAGTACATGAAAAGAATGACAGAGTGGAGGTGTTAAAAAATAGATAGATGATTTATCCACCCAACTATTCACAGGCTATTTTGCATTCAAGTGATAAAGGAACACTGAAATTTATTGAAGCTTCTTGTGCTACTGAGCATGGGAGAAGTACACGGAGAGTGCTCTTCCTGGTTTCTAAATATGTATCTTAGTATAGATCTTCTAATTTCAGCATAATTATATTTGGTGTTTTTCACCTACAAATAGTAACAGGAGAATATCGGTCTGTGGTAGGTTGACCCTGGCTGGATGTCAGGTGCCCACCAAAGCCGCTCTATCACTCCCCTCCTCAGCTGGACAGGGGAGAAAAAATACAACAAAAGCCTTGTGGGTTGAGATAAGGACAGGGAGGTCACTCAGCAATTACCGTCATGGGCAAAACAGACTCAACTGAGGTCCTTAATGCCTTCTTTGCCTCAGTCTTTAACAGTAAGACCGGTTGTTGGCTGAGTACCCAGCCCCCTGAGCCAGAAGACAGAGGCAGGGAGCAGAATGAAGCCCCCATAATCCAAGGGGAAATGGTTAGTGACCTGCTACACCACTTAGACATACACAAGTCTATGGGGCCAGATGGGATCCACCCGAGGGTACTGAGGAAGCTAGCGGAAGTGCTCACCAAGCCACTTTCCATCATTTCTCAGCAGTCCTGGCTAACCGGGGAGGTCTCAGTTGACTGGAGGTTAGCAAACGTGACACCCATCCACCAGAATGGCCAGAAGGAGCATCTGGGGAACTACAGGCCTGTCAGTCTGACCTCGGTGCTGGGGAAGATTACGGAGCAGATCATCCTCAGTGCCATTACGTGGCACATGCAGGACAACCAGGTGATCAGGCCCAGTCAGCATGGGTTCATGAAAGGCAGGTCCTGCTTGACTAACCTGATCTCCTTCTATGACAAGGTAACCCCGTTTGATGGATAAGGGAAAGGTTGTGGACGTTGTCTACTTGGACTTTAGTAAAGCCTTTGACACAGTTTCCCACAGAATTCTCCCAGAGAAACTGGCTGCTTATGGCTTGGATGGGCGTACTCTTCTCTGGGTCAAACACTGGCTGGATGGCCAAGCCCAAAGAGTTGAGGTGAATGGGCTTAAATCCAGTTGGTGGCCGGTCACAAGTGGTGTTCCCCAGGACTCGGTATTGGGGCCAGTTTTGTTTAATATCTTTATCAATGATGTGGACAGGGGGATTGAGTGCATCCTCAGTAAGTTTGCAGACGACACCAAGTTGGGCAGGAGTGTTGATCTCCTTGAGAGCAGGATGGCCCTACAGAGGGATCTAGACAGGCTGGATTGATGGGCCGAGGCCAGTGGTGTGAAGTTCAACAAGGCCAAGTAACAGATCCTGCACTTGGGTCACAACCCCATGCAGCGCTACAGGCTTGGGGAAGAGTGGCTGGAAAGCTGCCTGGCAGAAAAGGACCTGGGAGTGTTGGTTGACAGCCGGCTGCACGTGAGCCAGCAGTGTGCCCAGGTGGCCAAGAAGGCCAACAGCATCCTGGCTTGTATCAGGAATAGTGTGGCCAGCAGGACTAGGGAAGTGATTGTCCCCCTGTACTCGGCACTGGTGAGTCCCCACCTCGATTACTGTGTTTGGTTTTGGGCCCCTCACTCCAAGACAGACATTGAGGTGCTGGAGCGTGTCCAGAAGGGCAATGAAGCTGCTGAGGGGCCTAGAGAACAAGTGTTATGAGGAGCGGCTGAAGGAACTGGGGTTGTTTAGCCTGGAAAAAAGGAGGCTGAGGGGAGACCTCGCTCTTTACAACTACCTGAGAGGAGGTTGTAGTGAGGTGGGAGTTGATCTCTTCTCCCAAGAAACAGGCGATAGGACAAGAGGAAACGGCCTCAAGTTGTGCCAGGGGAGGTTTAGATTGGGTATTAGGAAAAATTTCTTCACCGCAAGGGTTACCAAACATTGGAAGGGGCTGCCCAAGGAAGTGGTGGAATAGCCATCCTGGAGGTATTTAAAAGCCGGGTAGACATGCTGCTGAGGGACATGGTTTAGTGGTGGTTTTGGCAGTGTTAGGTTAATGGTTGGACTTGATGATCTTAAAGGTCTCTTCCAACCTAGGTGATTCTATAATTCTATGATTCTATGATCTATGACTTGGGGAAATTTAATTTAATTTATTGACAATTAGAAGTCAGAGTGGGGTAATGAGAAATAAAAACCAAATCTAAAAGCAAGTTCCCCCCACCCCTCCCTTCTTCCTGGGCTCAACTTCACTCCCAATTTCTTTACCTCCTCCCCCTGAGCACCTCGGGGACGGGGAATAGGGGTTGTGGTCAGTGCATCACATGTTGTCTCTGCTGCCCCTTCCTCTGCAGGGGGAGGACTCCTCACACTTTTCCCCTGCTCCAGTATGGGGTCCCTCTCATGGGACACAGTCCTCCATGAACTTCTCCAACGTGAGTCCTTCCCATGGGCTGCAGTTCTTCATGATCTGCTCCAGCTTGGGTCCCTTCCATGGGGTGCAGTCCTTCAGGAACAGACTGCTCCAGCATGGGACCCCTGTGGGGTCACAAGTCCTGCCAGCAAACCTGCTCCAGCATGGGCTCCCCTCTCCATGTGTCCACAGCTCCTGCCAGGAGCCTGCTCCAGTGCAGGCTTCCCACAGGGTCCTAACTTCATTCAGGGCACATCCACCTGCTTTGGCATGGGGTCCTCCATGGGCTGCAGGTGGATATGTGCTCCACCATCCATGGGCTGCAGGGGGACAGGCCTGCCTCACCATGGTCTTCACCATGGGCTGCAGGGGAATCTCTGCTCCGGCGCCTGGAGCACCTCCTCCCCCTTCTTCTTCATTGACCTTGGTGACTGCAGAGTTGTTGCTGTCACATATTCTCACTCCTCTCTTCCAGTTGCTGTTGTTCCCCTTCTGAACTATGTTATCCCAGGGGCACTACCACTGTTGCTGATGGGCTCAGCCTTGGCCAGCAGCAGGTCAGTCTTGGAGCCAGCTGGCATTGGCTCTATCAGACATAGCTTCTAGCAGCTTCTAACAGAAGCCACCCCTGTAGCCCCCCCACTACCAAAAACTTGCCACACAAACACAATACACACTCTTCACTGGAAAAGAAAAAGTAAATGTCTAGTCATTTGGGTTTTAAGGAAGGATTGAAAATATGAATGTCATTGCATCTTAAAGACCTGAAAATGGAAGGCAAATAAAAGTACTCTGTTTTTATTATTATTTGAAATCACATTTTTGTTTAATGCCATTCTCAGGTTTTTGTGTGCTTGATTCATGGTTTGTGAAGAATTAGGGCTGACAATCCCAACTTTCAAAGTGGCCCAGGGAACCAACCGCAGTCTATTCCTTTTAATTCTGATTAAGTCTCACTCTCTTTTTCCAGAAAGAAATCATATTCATGGTGTGGATTTGAGTAGGAAGAATTTATCCTACGCTATTTGCAAGTAAAGCATATATGTATTTGATGGCTGCTTAAAGGAACGATTTGTGCTGCCTCTGTCATTTATTACTGAAGGCTAGCCATCCCGGGAGTGTAATTCCTGTTGCAATGGAGTAGTAAAGCATATCAATGTTAAACAAATTTTTACTGCATGAAAGGAAAAATATACTAGGTTAGCTCTAAAACAGAGGAGGGACCTTTAGGCAGGGAGAATATAACAACTCAGGCTTGAATTTTGACATAACACCTATTCTTTCATGGTGTGTCCTTTAAAAAAAGATAAATAGTATTGCCCTGATGATACATTTTGTCTGAATGTCCTCCATTCTTGGACTAGTATTGACTATCATGACTGGATAAAATTCACTGATAACACTTGAAAATTTTTCATTCAGATGTCCTATTCAAATACCAACCAATTCAAATGTGCGTTACCTGCAAGATATGCTGACAGAAATGTGAGACAGCACATTGCAACAAAAGGAATGGTGTTATTTTAGTACAAATTACTTACATTCACTTTCACTTCATCTCCAGAGTTAAAATACTGGCTTTTAGAAGCAGCAAACTTAGAAAGTTCTAAATTTCCATGTCTGAAAAGTAATGAAATTCTGCCAATTAGATTCACTTTCTCTTGCTGAAGCCTTGAAAATAAGAAAAAACTTCACAGGATCTGCTGTCACGACTCAGTTGAAATCCATTAATACCTTGATCCCTGGTATTAGCAATTGTGCTGTCTGTCGCCTACGAAAGGAAAGAATTAGAACTAGCAGACAGTAAAATGAAACGGGGATGGCTTTCACTGGCGGGTTAGGGTGGTCCATGCCCACCAGCACTTCTTAAACATCAGCAAAACCTTTCAGAGTAGTTTCCCCCTTGCAGTAAGCATGCACAGTGCTTCTGCTAGCACCGAGCCCAGCACTGCAACACATCAGATCAGGAGGCCGTACCCTGGAGTGGGAAGTCTGCTGTGCCTGCAGAGTAGCCGCAGTGGTAGTCACTTTGCCTCTGCTCAAGCTGGCAGACAAGCATGTAGAAAATCAGACTGAGAGAGAAAGGAGACCCACTACAGGGTGATTTACAAGGTGCAGACATTTTTTGTGTTTTTCCACATATAGCAGCTAGAAATTCTTGTGTTATTGGTAACGCGTAACCTTACTGTTTTAGTTTATAAGATATTGTTCTATTTCACCTCCATAGAGCAAGTATGCACACACACACACAGACATACGTGCAAAGTCCACTCCAAAATTTTATGTTGACATCTCCACCAACTACAAAGCATCAGGGTTGAATGAAATGAAATGGAAAGTAGGATAATAGGGGAAATGCAAGTCCAATAGTTCAGTATAGCTCAATTTGTTATTTGGTATTGACAAAACAAATGTAATACATATGATTTTCAAATGCCTTAGTTATTCCCTATGGCTGTTACCTACTCTTTACTGAATGCAAACTTAATTTTCATAGCTGCCCACAATTGTGTATACCCAGCTGTATCCAAACATACTTGGAATGTCAGTGTTCCCCTTGAACATTTTCTTCTTCCAAAATAGAAGGAAGAATTGAAACCAAGAATGTCAGAGACAGATGCTAAACTGCTGTTCTCAGCATTGTGGAACACTGCCCAAAGGTTGTGATGCTGAAGAAGAAAACTAAAAAATACAGTAACTGATGAGGCTGAAACTGAACTCCTGTTTAAGAATGCTTTCCTGTGGCTACAGACACTGCTCTGAATTTCCTTATTTATGTATTTCTACTATGAATGGAACTTTTTTCATTCCGTCTGCCCACACTATCATCGTTCTGCCCTTAACTATGATTACATGGTTAGTTTGTAATAACTAATATTTGTCTTTAGATGTGACCCAGTGCCACTCTGCAGAGCTATTTATGAGAACGTTCAACAGTCTTTTGGCTTGCCTTCCTGAACATGCATACTCACCTGTGAAAAACAGTGACAGTTGGTTTTTTGATGAGTGTATTGGTGCTTATATGCAAGCTATGTCCTAAATAAGAAAAGTATGAAAAATTATTCTCATTATTTGAAAGTTGTCCTGGAGATTTGATCATATTTTATTTCAAGTTTCAATACAAATGTTACTCAACTGTTTCTTTGACAACCAGTTGGATTTTTTATTTTGAATTCTTCTACTTGCTGAGAAATAATTCATTAGGTACTAGTATCTATAATGTGAAAACACCTCTTAGATATCAAGGAAATATTCTGAGATGATAAATTAACTGAAAAAAAAAGAAAAAGTTGTTGCTTTTCTGTATTAATAAGGAAACTTACCGATTAGCTAATTCTTTCAGGGTACTGTCCTAATTGCTCTGAAAACACTTAATTTCTAACAGCAGTGAAGTAATTGCGTAAGATGGATTCTGTCTTTTGATTACTGTTTTCCCAGACAACAGTTTTCTAGCAATATATGAATCAAATGCAAGATCTATCTTGAAGGAGTAAAACAGAAACAATAAAAGAAAAGAGATAGGAGAGTCCTATTTAGGACCAGACTGACTGCCTGGCCCTTAGATTCCCAAATAATAGCAGATATCTGTGTAATAGACCTTTAAGTCTATTTGGGATGACAAAATGCCTGCTCTGTATCTTCATGTTTCCTGGGCCTCCCATGACAAAAAATACCCAATAAACATAGGACTTTTCACTATGGGCTGTCACTGTTGTGTTTCAAATGCTGCCTCCTGTAGGATCAGGGAGGGACTATTCCACTACTGCTATCAGACGTGCTGTTAAAAATCAAAAAAAAGAGTGTTATAAACAAATCTACACACACAGAAACTGCACCCATGCTGGTCCTTTCCTTCAGGCTTTGAGGTTTCAGTGGCTTTATGAGTTGCAAAAAACTCTATAGCCTGGTCATCATCTCAACAGATAGGAGCATAAAAATGACCCAGAGGTACTGTGGAAGGATGAACACAAAAACAGGAAAACAGGGTAGATGATAGGAAGTTTTATGTATAAAACTATACTTAATGTGTAGTCATATACATGACTTGAATCATACCATCAATAAGGATTTTCTGTAATAGGTGATTTGGACTTGGAGCGTTAGTTTACTTGTAACTGGACTAAGAATAACTTGCATTTTTTTGTTAGACCATTAAAACATTAATTAGACTAGCTATAAAATCTTGGTTTCATATTAAGATGGACTCCCTTTTTCCCATAACAGCCTTTTGATGGTAACACCAGGGATGATGCCTTACTAACTATTCCTTATTGCTGAGCTTTTCCTGAAACAAGGTCTAATTTCTTTCTTTAAAATCTTAGGTAACAGACGCTTCTTTTTTGGTGAAATGCTTCAATACTTATTGGTACCTACCCTGAATTTGATTTGCCTTTCTGTCACAGCTCATAGGAGACTTCAAGTACAACCCTTTTTCTAGTGACTATTTAATTCCTCCCTCAATACAGCAGCTGGGTTCTTGACATGTGGAGAAGCAGATGGGGGCAATAATGGAATTCATGAGTATTTAAAAGAAATAAAATTATTTTAAGATTATACAGCAAAGTTTATATTTAAAGAATAGAACCCAGTGAGGTTTTATTCATGTTATAAATTGTTATGCTTGTATTAAATCATAGATTCTTGAGAGTGACTAGTACTGAAACTATTGTATTAAGTTTGTCTATAAGACAGTCTTTAGTTGATATCAAACTACTCTTAAAAAACATAAGTTGTCATAATAGATCACAATAGGACAGGGACATTTCAGAGTCAAGAAAATTAAGGCATACCTATGGACAGATGGAGTAGGGACAACCAAGCTGATTGCATGGTCAGGAATGAAAGCACGTCATCTGGGATTGGAAAGGAGAAAGGATTAATTTGGGAAGGAGATGTATTCCTAGCAGTTGTCCTGGAAAATTGCATTAACATCAAAATTGGTTGGGAGAGATGATCTGTGTGAACATAAATATTAATGAAGCAGTTAATATTTCTGCTTTCAAGCTAGGCAAAATTTATGGTGAGAGAGACGTTGAATATTATTAAATTATCAGGAGAGACTGGAAAATAGTGAACAAATTGTTGGCATATTAGTCTTTCAGCCATTCTGAAACAGAAGTCTGGGGATCTAAGGGCTTTATAGTTGGTTTAATGTGCCTGTAGTAGCTATATTTCCTTATGTTGGATGTAACATCTACTTGAATATAATTTTTGTGGGACATGTCTTTTTACATGACTTGAAGGTTGTAAGGCATACATATATAATCCATAGACCTACATTATATTATTATGTAACTTTAAAGATAATCACAAAGGGCTTAATAAAGTTTTTCCATGTGAATTTTTAAGCATCTGATATTGTATCATTAAAAAGTGAACAAAGGCATCTTACTAATTTACTCTTAGTAGAGGTTAATTGTGATTTTGATGTCATTCTTGCCCACATGTGTTTTTCTGGTGTTACTAAGCCTACTTAGTAATTTGTAACTTGAGTGGCTCCTCTGCTCTGTCCTATCCTAATCTACCCTACTTTCCTAGGATTTGACTGTGCTCTATTTTTAAAACATAGTTTTTACTGAATTTGGAGTTATTGGTTAGTAGGGGAAAGAAAGGACATTGCCAGTTTCATGAAACAAATGAATTTATGATCAGGCCCTTTGTCTTTCAAAGTGCACTACATTGGATTAATCCTGTTTTACATTTCTAGATCAGGCGTAGTTAGTCAGATCAAAGGTCTATCTACTCCAAGATCCTCTGGCTGGTATCTATACTGAGGAAGAGGATAAGAACAGGGCAAGAATATAGTGATTCTTCCACCACATATCATTCCAATAATCCTTTGTTTAGGGATTTCCTGATGATGAAGTTGTATTTTTGTGCTTGGGAATCTTCTTGCTGGGAATCAGTGCAATTGATTTTTTTGTGTTCCTATTTAGGGTTTGTATAGGCAGTGCTTTGTGGCAAAACATTCTACAGCTTAAATTGTGTGGAAAAATATTTTGGTCTGAACCATACACCTGATAATTTCATTGTATTGCCCAGACTTTTATATACATTATGAAAAACTGAATATTTGTACATTTGTACAATATGTACATATTTGTACATATTTGAAGATGAGTGAAGAGTATGTATTTGAGTATAAGCACTTTTAGAATCTGGAAACAAATATGCAAAGTAAAATTCATGTTACGAGTAAATGAAACACTTGTGCACGCGTGGAATATAAGCAGAAAGAATAACGGTAAGGAGACTTCCTGTCTCTGAATTGCCCAGATCTCTTGTGTTGGTACAATTTTCTGTTAAATAGATACATACATTATACAGTTAAGAATGAAGCCAAATAAGAGAGTACTGACTTTATATATTAACTTATAAAAATGACAAATCACAGAGAGAGTTCCACTGGATCAGGTTAATTTTGCAGATATTTAGCAGTCAAATTCACATTCTCCCACAACCTGGAAAGCTAACAATTGATGAGTTCCTTGGAAATGTAACATAAATTGCCTCTGTAATAGTGTAAAATACCTAATTTTTAAATTTATGAACTCTAATATGCCAAAATCCTCAGCCGGCATGAATCAGTGAAGCTGTGCTGGTTTATGTGAGCTGAAAATGAGACATTGTGTCTCAAATACCGTTTGGTTGCAACTTTTGAAATAATCAATGCATACATTTATGAATAACATTCTTCTCAAAATATGCATACTTTGGTTAGTGTTTGGTAATAGGGATGGTTTGAATGTTAAATATTTTATTGAATTGTGAAAATATTTTCTGTGACCGTCATTAATATAGGTACTTCTTTGCTGAATTTACTTTTCTTCCTGCTGGGAAGGCTACACATCTAGGCGTGTACAGTCCAGGAGGTTCCTCCAGTGTCTTGATGATAACTTTTTGACTCAGGTGGTGGAGGAGCAACAAGGAGGGGTGTACTACTGGACCTAGTACTGACCAACAAAGAGGTGGAGGACATTAAGGTTGGGGGCAGCCTTGGCTGTAGTGATCATGAGAAGATCGAGTTCAAGATTATGTGCAGTAGGCATAAAATGACAAGTAGGGTTGCAGCCTTGGACTTCAGGAGGGCTAACTTTGATCTCTTCAAGAAACTGCTTGGAGAAATCCCTAGGACTCTAGAGGGTAGGGGGGCTCAAGAGAGCTGGTTGATACTCAAGTATCACTTCCTCCAAGCTCAGGATCGGTGCATCCCTAAGAGCAAGAAATCAGGCAAGGGAAGCAGGAGACCTGCATGGTTGAGCAGGAAGCTTCTGAAAAAGCTCAAGTGGAAGAAGGAAGTTTACACTAAGTGGAAGAAGGGACTGACCACTTGGGAAGATTACAAGAATGCTGCCAAAGTATGCAGGGATGAAATGAGGAAAGCCAAGGCCTCCTTGGAATTAAATCTGGCAAGGGATGTCAAGGTCAACAGAAAGGGTTTCTTCAAGTACATCGGAGGCCAAAGGAAAACTAGAGAAAGTGTGTGCCCATTATTGAATGAGACAGGGGCCATGGTGACAGATGATGCAGAGAAGGTGGAATTACTGAATGCCTTCTTTGCTTCAGTCTTAACTGCTCAGGCCAGCCCTCAGGAGCCCCAGACTTTACAGGTAACAGAGAAAGTCTGGAGGAAGGAGAACTTTCCCTTGGTCGAGGAGGATCAAAGGTCCTGATGGAATGCACCCGCGAGTGCTGAGGGAGCTGGCAGAAGTTATTGCTGGGCCACTCTCCATCATCTTTGAAAGGTCCTGGAGAACAGACGGGGTGCCTGAGGACTGGAGAAAAGCCAGCGTCACTCCAGTCTTCCAAAAGGGCAAGAAGGAAGACCCGGGAAACTACAGGCCAGTCAGCCTCACCTCCATCCCTGGAAAGATGATGGAACAGCTCGTTCTGGGTGTCATCTCCAAGCACCTGGAGGAAAAGAAGGTTATCAGAAGTAGCCAACATGGATTCACCAAGGGGAAGTCATGTCTGACTAATCTGATAGCCTTCTACGATGGCGTGACTGGACAAATAGATGAGGGGAGCGCAGTGGATGTTGTATACCTTGACTTCAACAAGGCTTTTGACACTGTCTCCCACAGCATCCTCATAGGCAAGCTTAGGGAGTGTGGGTTGGATGAATGGACAGTGGGGTGGATTGAAAACTGGCTGGCAGATAGAGCTCAGAGGGCTGTGATTAGTGGCACAGAGTCTAGTTGGAGGTCTGTGACAAGTGGTGTTCCCCACGGTCAGGACTGGGTCCAGTCCTGTTCACCATATTCATCAATGATCTGGTTGAAGGGGTTGAGTGTACCATCAGCAAGTTTGCTGATGACACGAAAATGGGAGGGGTGGCTGACACAGCAGAAGGCTGTGCTGCCATTCAGCAAGACCTGGACAGGCTGGAGAGCTGGGCAGAGAGAAACCTCATGAAGTTCAACAAGGGCAAATGTAAGGTACTGCACTTGGGGAGGAATAACCCCATGCACCAGTACAGGTTAGGGGCTGACCTGCTGGAAAGCAGCTCTGTGGAAAGGGACCTGGGAGTCCTGGTGGACAACAGGATGACCATGAGCCAGCAATGTGCCTTTGTGGCCAAGAAGGCCAATGGCATCCTGGGGTGCATCAAGAGGAGTGTGGCAAGCAGGTGGCAGGAGGTTATCCTCCCCCTCTACTCTGCCCTGGGGAGGCCGCACCTGGAGTACTGTGTCCAGTTCTGGGCTCCCCGATTCAAGAAGGACAGGGAACTGCTGGAGAGGGTACAGCAGAGGGCCACAAAGATGATTAGGGGGCTGGAACATCTTTCTTATGAGGAAAGGCTGAGGGACTTGGGTCTTTTTAGTGTGGAGAAGAGAAGACTGAGGGGGGATCTCATCAATGCTTACAATTACTTAAAGGGAGGGTGCTGGGAGGATGGGACCAGTCTTTTTGCAGTGGTGCCCAGGGATAGGACAAGAGGTAACGGGCACAAACTTGAATGTAGGAAGTTCCATCTGAACATGAGGAGGAACTTCTCTGAGGGTGGCAGAGCACTGGAAGAGGCTGCCCAGAAAGGTGGTGGAGTCTCTGACTCTGGAGACATTCCAAACCCGCCTGGACGCCATCCTGTGCAACCTGTTGTAGGTGACCCTGCTGTGGCAGGTGGGTTGGACTGGATGATCTCCAGAGGTGCCTTCCAACCCCTGTGATTCTGTGATTCTGTGATTCTCTTAAAAATTCTAAAGTCTATTGACTTATACTATGAGTCTTTTCCACCCTGTTCTTTATTGCAATCTCTCAGACACATATTTGAGGTAGGAATAATATTTTTAATGAGTAAATTCATAAAACCACATAATGGAATTCTGACTTAATACAGGCAAAAATTGGACATACAGTACATGGGCTATAAGCCAGGCCACTACTTGAATATTTTTTCGTCCAAGAAATTCGGCTTTAGCACGTGTGATTTCCCAAGCTTCAGTGACATGATGACAGACATTTGTAGTTCTTAATTATTTGTAAACCATATTAATGATACTTGGAAAGTGCAGTTATTAGAAGAGAATTAAAGAATAACAGTCCATCTGTATTACTACAGTTTCTGAACAAGATGTTCAAATAGAAGAGTTTCTGAGATTCTGTTTTATATTTGGTGACCACATATACTTATGTATTTGTATATAATATTTTAAGGAACTGATTCTATGATTGTTTTTTCATTGCAGTTAAAGGGAAATTACAGTTCCCTTGAGTATGTCATAATGAATCAGATTTAACATGCTACAATTTCAAAAGTGGTCCAAAAGAAGAAAAAGGTGCGATATTAACTGATTATAGAAGGCTGTGCTATACACTGCAATACAGATTGATTACAATAGTGTGTTTATTATGAATGATGCAAAGACTTACCTTCTAAAACAAATAATAATAAGAAGAAAAATAGTAAAATCATTGCCATATATTATGCCTATTGAAATAATATATTTGCTTCATATCTATGCATTTCCACTAGCCCAGTGGAAGAAGAAAATGTGCAAAGCAGTCTTAAGTGAGCTATTCAAAATGAAATTACATTGTTGCATACAGTTAAACTACAATAAATACCCTGTTCATTGGTATTAATATATTTATTAATATTCTCTTTGCTGGTAAATATGAAATAATGCCAAACTTCCTTGTTAACGTGAAGTTTGCAATGAAGATGACCACCAGTAAAATCTGTAAGGGTTCAAGCTGTGTCAGATCATATTCAGATTGTCAACTTTGTGCTATAAGAAAGAAATTCTTGTTGGTAAGGTTGGGGTCAGTGTGGTTATATGTCTTCAGTGTGTTGCATACAGGGGGTTCACTGCTCCTTCACAGAGGTCCTTTGGTTTCATTGGGGCTCAGACCAGAAATGGATAGGAAGTAGGAAAGGGATGGGTCCCTGCAGGTGTGGTAGACTGCCAAGACTCATGTTTTCGAATTAAAACCATCCAGGGCTGTTGACTGCTATAGGACAAGTACACTATCTAAGACTTCCAGATAGAACTCTAAATAATGCATTTGTGCTATGCTAGCCTTTCATACAGGGGAAAATTTAATGACTTGGAATGTAAAAACCACGTCATAGCTCATCCACTTGCACAGAAGCAACAAATATTGGCTAAGTTTCTAACTCCATCTCCTTAGAATGGACAGAAATCACGATTATTTTCATCAGTCATTTTTATGTTGACCATAAAGTCTGATCTTGTGAGGTGCTGGCTTACATTGTCAAGCTTATTGTCAATGAGCAGCTCATGAGTCTTACATGAATCACTTTGACTCCTTTGAAACAATAGAAAATGATTAAAAGAAATCATTACTGCAGAGTTAAACGTCATTACTCTTTCACTTTTGCAATGAGCTGTTTAGCAAACCTTACCTAAAATGTACTTCAAAATGGCAGTAAATTCAAAATTAATTTGAAGATGGCAGCAGATATTTCTCAAATTTTTCATCCATATAAATTTAAACTAAATTCTAAAGACTAACACTCTTCCCTCCCCCCAAAGAAGAACAAGAGATTAATTTCTTAAAATTATTGCTATATTTAGCAGCTCATAACATCACCAACATGCACATTTCTGTGACTGAGATTTAATACAAATATTTCAAAATATCAGATCTGAAAAATGCTCTCCAGTTTTATTACAGGCCTATTCAATAAAATATATACCTTTGGTATAATATGTTTTATTGCATATAGCAAACCATTTTCATTATCATCAAAAATATATTTTAGCACTTGTGAATTACAGGGGACTTTAATTCCTCAGATAACCCACAATATTGGATACAGTATCTTGAACCGGCTCATAAATATGTAGACATGATAAACATGTACATTTTCTGTTGAAATGGCAAGTGAAAAATCTTTGAGAATTCTAAATTTACTAATGATTAAGCTATCTTTATGCTACTTTACTAGATGCATCATAAGACATTATTTTCATTGAAAATATGCTTTAAATAAGGCAAGTTTTGTAAGAATTTAAATAGTGTTTTTTCTGACATGAAAACTTCTTTTCTTATAAGGTGGTCATGCCTCCCTTGTTACTCTGAAATCACTACACACAAAGCAATAAAATTACAGAGCTAAGCATCCTCCAAGGATGAAATCACAGTGAAGAAAGCTGTGATATACTTTATGCTGTTAATCATGTTCTATCATATCGCATCATATGATGATACCACAGTAGAAGAGAGCTGGTTATTTACACAGTGGTTCTGACTGGCATATGTAAACAAAGATGAGTCAAGCACCTCAGCAATGCATTGACTTGCTAGTTCATCTCCAGGGTTTTACAATATTGTTCATTAGTTCCATTGTCAACTTGACACGAGGCACCTATTTTTAAGGTAAGAAATTGGTCAGCTGACAAAGTGACAGTGGAGTTTTCAAGTAAATATGAATCTCTTCCCTTTTAGTTCATTATTAAGTCAAGGGTAAATCAATATATGATCCAAGAAAGGTGAAAAGATGTTAGATTTATAAGCAGTTCAAGGAATTATATGACATAGAGTGACTGTTTCTAAGACATATAAGCTCAAGAAAATCTCCAGTACAGCAAGTAATAATTTAAATTAACTGTTTAAGTAAAGTCCACATTTTAATATGGAACAGAAGTCTGATGGCTATCCAGAAACTCTCAGTCCAGTTGAAATGATTGGAATTGGCTTGGAAAAGCTCAAGTGTACTTGAACATCAGTGTAGGTATGAACACTTGAGCATTAAAAGGTATGACAGTTGGAGCATCTTTCCAGAACTAAATGCTCCTTCTTTTTAAGGTCAATTTGAAGGTGAATCCTATTGTTGTGAACTGCTTTTCTCCACCAGAGGACTTCATTATAGACAGAGATTCATTGTTGCAGGAGACAGCCTGTCTAGCTATTCTTCCTCACTTCACAGTATGCTTCCCCTCACTGAAGAGCTGCCTGCTGTCAGTGGAAAGTCCACATAGCAGGTCCTGTCCTGAGAGTCAGGTGTTCCTCCTTGTACCAGGGTCATAAGTAGCATCTTCTCTTTTCTATTATTTAAAGGTGTCTAATTGTTCTAGTTTATTACACTATGTTCATCATTGTGGTAAACACCTAATTATTATTTTGAAAAGCTTACCTGTGGCAGATTGCAAAATAACCTATAGTCTTAGGCTATTCTCAGCAGAGCAAGTTGAGAAAGATGTTACATGCTCATCCTGTAAATATTTCTCATTTTCCAGGGTTTCCTGAGGTTAAGATTCCACTAACCAGACAAAACTGTCATCCTCACCCACCACTCCGTTTAAATGCAGTAATCTACTTCTCACAGAGGTTTAGAACTTCTGTGCTGTACACAAGTGAGAACAATGCTTCCTCGTTTATGTTTCTAGGAGGTGTTTCCCCAGAAACTCCTCTGGGGCACTTCCAGATTTTGTGGATTGCTGTCTCTTCAGAAAGAATGGTGGTTTATATTTCTCTTCCCACCCCTCCTACACCTTTTTTCATGCCCAGATGGGTTGAGCTGATGAATCATGGCTCTTTTATTTCCTTGCTGTTTATCCTCCTGCCATTCTAGCTTTGAAGATAATCAGTCAGGTATGTTTCTCCTCCTAAAAGCTATTTTAAAATTGAGAAGTCAATTGGGAATGCCATTCCTAGGAGGGCTGGTGAGGTTTGATCTCCAAAAAATGACTAATCTTGTCCATGTTAGGAGCAAAGCGATATAGGTAGAGGTAATTATAAAAATCCTAATGCATTTTGAATTACCTTTATTTCTCACTTCACATTTCCTAATATGTTTCATAATGGTCTGATTTCATCTTTTCAAAGAAGTTCTCAGAGGCTTTAGAATCAGGACCATAACCTGGCCAGAAGAAGCAGGCAGAAAGTGGTAGGAATAGTTTTAAGATTTATTTTATTGAACCAGGCAATGTGGATACTTCTGTTTCAATCTCTTTCTAGTTGTTTAGGTCCATTTCAGGGGGGGGAAAAAAAGTATCCATGCATAATTTTGTAATTCCCTCAAGGATATCATTGTGTTGTTATACGAGAGATATACCATTGTATAATAGGATCTGTATGTCAAGGCTCTAACTTGAGTTCCCGCATACCATGCAAGAATTTGATCAAAGTGCTTTCAGTGTAGAAGAGATATTTCACTAATATTTAATAGGAAGTCTAACAAAACAGGTACTCTATTTGGATGCTGTTGAATGACAATAAGAAGATTCCCATTTTCAGACAGAGTCCACCTTCACTTGATTGTTGTTTGTAATCAATGGAGAAGGTTTACTTTTCATCCTGTCTCCCGCATCATTAGAACTATCCTGGAAAAAAACTTTTGCTGTACAAAAAGCGACAATAATTCTTTTGTACTCTCTTCTGAAATTCTGGTTCAGGAGTCCATATATGATAGCATTAAGGCAGCTGTTGAAATATGCCATGTAATAACTTGATACAAACAACCACTCTGGAATCCTAGGGATTATAGTTTCTGGGTTGACAGCCACAGCAAGGCCTATAAAGTTCAAAGGAGCCCAGCAGACTGCAAACAGTACAAATACCACAAACATGGTTACAAAGTTTCTGAAGTCATGTGGTTTCAGTCTGGGGTTGTTATCCGGTTTAACCCTTCGCCTTACCTGAATAACGAGGATCCATATTCTCAAGTAACAGAAAGTAACTATGGCTATGGGAAGCAGGAAATGGAAAAACACAACTGCTATTGTATATGCTGAGCTCACGGATTGTGCAAATGTACATGAGTAAATCCTGGGGTCATATTGTAGCGATCCCACAAACAGGTTGGGCACAATAGCAACAAATGTGAGGACCCAGATAAGAGCAACATAGCACAATGAATTCTTGTCGCTGTACAGCTTGTCGTATTTGAGACTGTGGCAGATATAGCAGTACCGATTGATAGCGATGCCTGTGATATTGAAGATGGATCCGATGACACTTAGGCCCATCAAGAAGCCACTAATCTGGCAGTGAAGGTATCCCAGATTCCATCCGTTGTGAAATACAGATGTGAGGACCAGTGGGTATGGGTAGATTGCTACGACCAAGTCTGCAACTGCCAGGCTTACAACAAACACATTTCCTGTAAAATAAATATAAAAAAGCAGGTATTAGTTTTAATTTTGCTCTTTTCTGTCACTTCTACTCTCAATATATTAATGACCAGCCTTAGTGGAACACTTTAAATGTAATTATTTTTTACTTTCTAGATCAAAATTTATTGTATCAGAAATAAGACACTAGTTTTTACTCTAAAAAAGAAGTAGTTTAACTTAAAGATGCACCTTTTAAAAACAAACTGTCTTTGGGTTTAATTACCATGATCTAATATTTTTGTCATCTCATTTATTTGGATTCTTCCAATCACACAGAATCAGAATTTATATCAAAATATTCATAACTTTAAGCCTTGCTTTGATTTTAAATAGTCTCTCTTGAAGAATCAGCGGAAATAATATGATTACTAATAAATTTCAAAACATTTACATTTCATATTTAACTTAATTCCCTTTCCTTACATGACCCCTTAACTTTTCCAGTCCCAAAATGAAAATCTTTTTTTTTTCCCTTTTGTATTTCAAGCTCACTAATGTGACTTCTACAGTGACTCTTTCTTAATCTGCTGACTAGCAGTTAACTAAACCATTGCAATTCATTTTTTAATTTAAACAAAGGGAGATTATTTTAGATGGTGATTCTTGATAGAACCCCTCTCTTTTCTTCAAAGACAATGGAACCCATCATAACTACATGTTTTGAATTAATCTTTTGAGCATAGATTATATGTTCTTTTTTTAGTTGCTTAAATGATAACTCATCTGAATGCCTCCCAGCCATTCTGGTCTCTAAGAAGAAGGTCACGAGATACATTGATACAGCTGTTATTCATTTTTTAAAAATAACTACTACATGTATTGGTCTAGATATTCAGGTTCATATCTACAGAAAGCTATAAATATGTATCTATATGTACATGTGTGTAGGTATATAAAGGCATATGTATGCATGTATACATAGGTATGTGTGTGTTCGAGATATTTTGGAATTAGATTATTCACTGAAGATGAAATACGAACTCCTATTGCAACATGTAAGAGACTATATTGCTAGTTTTAGATGACTTAGAATTTCATTATTAATCCAAAGTGGGCTTGGTGAACTGTTTTATGCATTTATTTTGAGCAAACAAAATACAGATAGATAAAAATAGGTTAAAAGAAAAGGTAAAAGTTTCTATGGACCAATAGGGCATTTTAGCTACTGTATTTCTCAAAACAATATTTTTTAATATATTATCTCAAACATCTTAAAATGCATATTCTGTCACTAATCTTATGCCTTAAATGGCCAGGTAGAAATATTAAATCTGCCAACACCTACAGAGAAAAACATAGAAATTATCTGGCTCAGGATCCTACTTATTCTCTTTTGTTTAAATTTTGATACATGCACAAAGTACCACAATTGATACTTATACTAATGGCAGCTGGGACAAATGGGCCTCAGTTAAAACATTGCTACACTAGTTTTCATAGATTTTGTATCTGGTTTTATAAATAACTTTCTCCTGATGGTGGCTGAAGTTGTTTCTTCTTTTGCCTGGGAATTCACTGCCAAACTGAAATACACTTATCCTGAAGGCTTTGGCAGAATTCCAGATTATTTCAGCACAAATAGAAGAGTTCCTTTAAGCAGAAGACAAGAGGGGCAAAAACATTGCTTTCAGGATTTACCCTTGACATAGTGGCAAGCAATACAAGAATGGATAGAGAAACTATGTAGAACTCGGGGCTCTGTGTTTATCTTATGAATTGAGAAGTGGAAAGTGAATGAAAAGTTGCTGTTGGCCCTTTTTTCCCCCGCCCACAATATTGCAGGTTTGATGAAATGGCACCATATAAACTCCAGATGGGACGAAGAACCAGGACACTTATTTAAATGCAATACTTAAAAGAATCCTATTTACATTTGCTTATAAATTTTCTGCCTAGCTGGAGATTGCCCACCCCAAACCTCTCTCTGCCATCCACGTGCACTCAATTAATATTGCTGGTATTATCATTATTTACACACTTGAGCCAAAAGGTTCAGCTATAAGAACAAAGCTAAAAGTGTGGAGGGGTTTTCCCTTTGTTGAAAGAAGACAGGTGATACACTTTTCTCTGAATAGTTTAGCAACCCTGTGTTTTGGAAACAACTGAGTCAAGGAAGATGAGGTGCTCTGTCTCCAAATCAGCCAAATTTCAGGCTTGCACAAACTGGTGCACCATGGTTGTCCCAGCTTATCTTCTCAGTCGGCTGCCGTAGAGAGACAAACTGTGAAAGTCTCGGAAATACAAGCTGCTTCATATGGAAGTTGGAGGCTAGCAGGATATCCTGGGAGCCTGTCTTATTAAAAAAAACCTCATGAGCTTGCAAACTAAGTCCCAGGCTGCCAGCTCATGGTTAGCATGTCAGCTGGATGACTAAAGCGTTGGGCTAGAAACCACCTGGAAAACAGATACCTGCTTGCAGACAGAACTTTTAACCTGCCTTTCAGGAAGGGTTATCTGCAAACTCGAGTTCAGATACATTTTCCTTGTGAACACAGAAATCTTTGTCTTTAAGACAGAATAGAAAATTCAAGTAAAAATTTATTTAGGATTCGTATGTTTGTTATATATTTTGAGGTTCATTGTGTCCGTTCTGAAATTATGTTGCGCATTTGCGTTGTTATATAATATACACTTTAAAAATACAATCCTAGATTTAGGCACCTGCCATTAGTGGAAAATATTGATATTCTATGAAATTCCCATATATTTAATAGCATATTGTGAAATTAAACTCTTATGTTTGTGGAACACTTGGTGTTGCAGAGGTGAGTACCATAAAAAAAGACACAGGAAAAAATTAACTTTCATCTTCAGAGCTGGGTTTGAACAGAATGCTATAAATGAAGCCTGAAGTTCCATAGTGAACCCTTTAAAAAGCCACAAAACCAAAATCTTGAATAACTCTTCCTTGAACAAAAAGTATTCATTCTCTTTAGAGAGTGAGATCACGTTACTGGGAACAAATGTGATTTGTGTAACTAAAGAATGCATTACTGTGTATTAACACCAGATGGCTGAACTGAGAAGGCAGAGGCTGAATTTCTTGACTTTGCCATAAGTCAAATAAACTTTAATAAACTTAAGCAGATGTTGTGCTACGAATGTATGTGGGAAGAAAGATAATCTACTGGTAACCAGCTTTAGCAGGCTATGCTTTTAGTTGCAGTCTAAAGCAACATTCCATTAAATATTTTCACCACTTACTGAAAAAGATGCCTTTCTGCTCAGCAAACACAAAGCAACATCAGACCTCCCTGCTGAATAAAAAAACTGCTTTAAAACAACAGAAAACAAGTAAGTGCTCTCCCAGACAATTTGACTTTTCCAAGAGCAAAATACAACATAAATTGAGTATAAAAACTTTGACAAATTGTAAAAACAAAGATGCTTATGGGATTGTCATAATGTCAAAATGACTATAAGAGCATCAAATAAGAACCACATGATGTAGTTGTCTATGTTATACACATACAAGTAGCAACTTGTATCTGCATAACATAGACAAATTCCTATGTGGGTTGTTATTCTCCTAGATTTAGTGCTATGTCCTGAAGTTAGAATTGTCCTGAATGTGCTATGTCCAGAATTAGAAAGTTTCCAGAAATTTCTAGCAACTTCAATAAGAGCAGAATATTAATGGAAAAAAATTACAGTTACTTAGTCTAAGTGGTGCTGAATGTCTACCATAGACTTAAACTGGAGGGCTGAGCACTTCGCCAGGAGATCAAAAAGGATGAATTCTTTCTGCAATATTAGGAGACCTGAGGGGGATGTGGTCTGCAGAGCTCTTTCCTCAAGTGCTGAGACTCTGAAGTATTTTAACTCTTCCAAACCTTTTAGCTTGGGCAAAAAAATATGTTGTAAAAAAGGGAGGCAGCTTATCCATGGAACAAAATAACAATGTTTTAAAGCATTAGGGACTCCAGCTAGAATTTTTTGGTACTAAGGATATCTGAATGAATTTTAGAGAATATCTCATTTTGTTGGCAACATTGGTAAGGCTACTATTTCTCCTTTTTTTCCAAGATATTTCTGTACCTTCTAATATTGGTGCCAGGTCACTGTTTCTGTTCACCTATTTCAAATTATTTCCCATATAAGGTATCAGCTTCATCCAACAAATTCTTTCTAGACACCATCGTGTTTTCATCATGTTGCTACATCTTGAAGGATATAACATTACTTTTCCTGTTTACGTGTTAGTGCTTCAGGTTGCAGGGATATAGAGTCTTTATGCTAACTGGAGATGCTTTTGCTTTTAGGTAAGACTAAACAGCACATGCAGCTATCATTGAAGTCACATATAAAGCTTTTGTGTTAGTGGCCATCGATTCAGACCTCTAATCTTTACTTGTTAAGTATATCTTTAAGGAAAGAGGATAGCGTAAACATTTGCAATGTTGGATCAGTTACAAGATCAAACTAAATTTCTAACTTCCAGGCCCATGCCATTCTTATCTACTGTCTTTTTATTGCCTGTCAGATATTCCCAGGTATGCTAAAAATCATTTCTGATTGTTTCATAACTAGGCTTAATTAACAGGATGCTTTGCTATAAATTTAGAACAGGTTTTCTAGAAGTTGTAATGTATTCAAAAATAATATTGCCAAGATTGTTGTGTCCACAGATTTTACATATTTAATGGCGGCAAAGTTTTTATTTACATTTTAAAGCACTGATTTCTGATCACTCAAAAACTTCTACTGATTTTCTTCAAGGAGAGCTTACAGATTTTTTTAGCATTTTGAAATGTTTCTTGTTAATCCAGCCCTTGCTCAGAATGTGAGTCTGGGGTTTTATGCTGCTAGCTGAAAAAAAAGATGACGATTAGGTGCATGCCAATGAATGCCTGCAGCAGGAATAGAAAATTTAGATGTGGTACCTCATAGTTATAACGGAACACAGGATCATACCAGCACATTTACATCTAGCAAAAGTGACAGCATGGATAGGTAGCTGGCAAAACACCTGCTTTAGAAAACTAGTAACTCCCCTTCACAACTGAATGGTAGCAGCAAATAAGTCTCTGATTGTAGAATATAAGTCATCACATGAAATAAGACAGTGGGCTAGTTTATGAAGAAAGTAAAATTAGAAGGCTAAGCATAAGATTCAATACAATATGCTTCATTTTGCCACTAAGAGCTGAACTTCTTCCTAGAAAGGCATTTCGTTAGGCATACCTATTGGTCATGCCTCTGCTCTCTCATGGCTGTTTCCATGCACAAAATGATGTCTCAATGACATGTTAACACTAGATTTGTTTCACATTCCAGGAACATTTTTCTCCGGAATGTTGTTCCATTAGCACCGGCATTTCACTTTTAAAACATCACGAACAACTACAAAATCAAGGAGTGAAAGCTGTTTTCCTGAGTGCTTAATGTAAATTTAATCTCCATGTACCTGGAGACAGAGCTTAGCTCTACAGACTCAGTAACTCTTCTCCCTGGGACCTTAACCAGTAATAACATTTCAAGAAAAGGAAGATCTGTTCATAATCTTTCGAGGACAAATTTAATATTGGAAAGTTGCTGTAGCTTGCAGCACAGTTTGGGATTCCAGAAAGGTCACATGCAATAAGAATTACTAAATAAAAATACTTGTAAGTGGGGTCAATGGCCCCTGTTTCTTAGGCAAAATCCCAAAGCCAAGTAAGGTTACCTAGACAAGCAAGCGTGCTTCTCTGAAGCATTTCTTCTCTGAAGAAAGATTTAAGAAACTAACAGTCCTTGCAGCTCAGCATCAAAATGGTACAAAACAGCTGAATAGAAATGTAGGAATAAATTTTACATAAGCTCCAGTTTCTCCTGGGAGCTTCATTCACTTTACAGATCATAATATCAACTCCCTTAGATCTGAAAAGCCTATTTTTAAACTAAGGGCACTATTTATAAACCTGGCCTGAATTTAGAAGTCCACGTGCACGTTAAATTTGAATAGCGTGCTGGGCCTGTGGGTTTTGCTTCTCATTAGCAAGTTAACCCTGATGCTGCAGGTGGTGATGCAGGGAAATTTGAATGGCTTACAGCCCACAATGAACCTTTTAGCTTTAAGCACACAGAGGAAAACCTTTCTCTTTCCTTTTAAGCTGAAAAAAAGACCTTGTATTATTTAGCGATTTTCTTAAAACCTCATTCAAATGTACACCTCTGTCACATAATAGAAGGGATTTTCAGACCCTCTGTCATCTAATTGGGACACTACTGAAACCAGCTGTGTAATTACAGATGTGGCAATTGCCTACAGCTGTAATGATGTCATGCAGGTAGCTTGTTAGCACTGAGGAGAGAGTATTAAATATTTACGGTTTGAACTAATTTATAATTTTACTAATGTGGAGATTCTGAGTGTCACAGACAAGTTCAGATACTGCAAGGACCTAAGTAACCTCAACTTTTAACTGCAGTTGATAGAAATTCGGGGTGCTGAATCTTACAGGTCTGAACAGCTGGAGAACTACATAATAGTGTATTTGAAAGATATAGAAGAATAGATTTGTTAAAGACCGTGTTGTCAGAATAATCCATATTGTAATACTTTATTCCAGTATCCTGCAAGTTGAAGACAATTTGACATAATAAGCACAGCATAAATGAAAGATCATACTGATGCACTCTGAAAAGAAAATGTTATACTGTATTTAGATTATAATAATTCTCATACAGAAACTTCCAGTCAAGCTGCAGCAACAATCGAATTTGAAATGCCTATGCCATCTTCTGGCCAAGAAAATTAGATGCATGAAAGAGTAATTGGCAGAAAATGGCAGTGAGAAATTATATAATACTCAGAATAAAGGGATGGAGGATTTTGGTGTCAGGTCCAAGCTGTCTGTAGCCAAACAGTATGTAGATGTGATTAAGTAGTTTTGCAGATATGCCAAATGGCATACAGTTTTCTGTGACTTTATCACCTACCAGCTTTTTCTGCAGTCCCATGGCACACGTGTGAGCGAGACAGCTACTGCTCGCCTTCTTACAGTCTAAAAATATTTGTCAGTGCTATTCTTGGTGGTTCAGTCATGAGAGGAAAGTGATGTGAGTTTTACTGTCAGGCAGGGAAAGGAATTAAATCCATATGCTGGATGAGTGCTACAGACTTCGGGATGTACCTTGCCTCTGGCAGTTTTGTATGACATGTCAGGGCTGCTTTGAAAATGTCTCTTGTATTGGACCTCTCACATGATAGGAGCACTTAGCTTGTACTAGGCAGTAGATTTAGTAGGTGCATGGGATGTTGAATAGCTCAGTACTGGCAAGACTGAGGTATTTCTGGGTATGCCAAGAAGGGTAGTGCTATCCACTGGATGAATTTCTGTGACGTGAAATATAAAGCACCTGAGAAAAGCAGCAGTAAAGAAAAGGCCTAGACTACCATTGCACATTTAGGCACCTAATGTAGGAGTAGACAGGAGCTGACTGAAGATCTTTTGTGGACCTAAACTTAAAAATCTAGAGGTGGTCAGGGTTTGGGTCTTTTTTAAGGATTTTTAAGTGCAGTTTTAAAAAGGACTTTAAATAATGGCAGTTGGAGCTACTAGTGAACCTCAGGATACACTTGTATTTATGTTACATTATGCAGTGCTATGAAATATTTTGCCTTGAGACTCTATATAGTAGGTTCATATCCAAGCTATTTTGCTTTAGAAGCAGCAGCAAATTGAACAAGACTTCAGTTCTTTTACAAAAACCTCTAAAATTTTATCAGAGTAATATCTAGCTAAAACATATTTACTTTGGTAATAAGATTGTATTAAACTGTCACTGTCATACAGTTTTGTAGTTTTATAATATAGAAATAATAGATGAAAGTGACTCTTGTTCAATAAGTAGCCCTGAAATTGAAGTGAATAATTCATTTTTTTAAACACTTCATTGACAAATCTCCAGTAGATGTTGATAAAATAAACAGTACAGTTGCTGTTTGACAAAAGTTTGAAGTGCCATATGTGTATCTCCTGATATTCAGAATGGACGTTGCTATAGTTATGTGCCCCTTTCAGTGTGTAAATATGTATTTTTTTCAGTTCTATGGGTGTTTTTCACCAAAATATGAAGTCATGACGACTAATCCAGTCAGATGTAATTCTGTTTAAATCATTCTTAACTTATGTTTTGTTTGTCCACACAGCCAAGGGTGAACTAAGACACAACATAAAATAGCAAGAAGGCTTGTAATGACATTAAAGTGAATCAACAAGCCCTGCTGTCTTGCAGGTAGAAGTTAGAAACCAGGGCGGGCAGATGTAGCGGTGGATGTCTGGAGTTCTGCGACCCTGCTTTTGGCTCTGGTATCTGCCTGGACTGTTCTTTCTACAGTTCACTGGGCTGGTGTGTTTTCAAGGTCAGGACATCTATTCCCTTTGAACATCAGCCCCTTTTACTGTGATGACAATATTTCAGAGACCACATAAATTTGCCTGAGTAACTTATCCACTTTCACAGAAGGGAATTATATTACCACTTCTGATTTGATCTTTCCTATCTCTAATTTCTATGATTCATTTGGGAGGAAGAAAATCCTCCAGAATGGCATGTTTTCCAACAAGGTATTGCCTAGATGTTACAGAGCACTAAGGCTGTCATCACAGTTCAGCAAGCTGTAGAAAACCGATTTGAATAACAATACTGCTGATGTCAGAGGATCACGCAACTGAACTGCATCACAGCAGAATCAGCGTAAAAGTAATTTTTCCCCTCCCAACTGTATTTGCACTAGAGACTGGAAATAAATGGAAGGACAAAAATGGTACTATCAGTAATATCACAGCTCAGATAAATAAAACTAATAATACAGTTCAGAGACTGAAACAAATGAAAGGGAAAAAGCAGGGAAAGGCAGAGGGATGCTTGTGAAATATAATTATGTTTTGTATTCATACAAAATCTCATAGATCAGTCAGGATCAGCGGTAGAAAATGAGAAGGTACAGCCTATGCCCTTCCAAGTTCTAATATGTATTTTGAGAAAACAAGTAGGAGAAAACAGGAGAGTGAAGGTGCAACCACTTAACTGACAGTAGACTTCTCTAGTGTATATACTATTGCAAACATGAAATCCCTTTCCTGAATCTCTTTGAAAGTTACAGTTTTATGTAACAGGATTTTGTGGCTGAATTTGTCCATAGAATTATTCATGGGAAGAAAAAGAAGTTAAAAAAACTCTCAAGAGTACAAAATAATCCATTTTCTTTCTGTTATGACTAATAACCGTATAGGTGGTCATTCAGCCAGTCCCACATTGAACTACAGTCCACAGTAGACAGCAAAGCTAATGAAACGAGTTCATAAAACAGTCTTCCCAGTTTTTTCTCCTAAAATCAGCAATGGTTTCTGCCAGGAAACAGGAAAATAGCACTATATATCACTTATATATAGTTAAACATGTGTGTTTACTCTCCCTTCCTCTATCCATTCTGTATTTCTCTATTCCTTTTCTTCTCTTATTTATTCCGTCACCACATCTTTTCTCTCCTTACCACCTTACAACCCAAAATCTTTTATGTTTCTGACAGAAACCTTTTTCCTTCCTTCTTTCCCCTCCTTCCCTCTGTTTTTCCCAAGTTCCTTAAAAAAGGTGAGATGACACAGAAGATTATCATATTACACTCCGACCTTAGCAGTTTGATTTTTAGTGTCGTTATCAAAGACCCAGCTGCCTCCAGTTCTTCCTATCACCCTTCCATTTCTTCATTTTTCCTTGTGCTACAGCAAAAATCCAGAAGTTGAATGGTCCCAGACCACAGGGAGACAAGTGAAATGGTATAAAGTATTATGGGGAATTCACTAGAATAGGTGCTATTTTAATTGCAATATTAGTGAGTTTTGTTGATGAAAGTATCAAGAACTCTTGCTCTTCTATAGCATCAGAAATGCATTGAGCACTGGAAACTAAAAGAAGGACAAAGAAGTGAAACTTGTAGATGCCTGGCAGCAAGGCCGAGGATCTTAATATCTGTCTTCTGTAATGTCTGTCTGTTCCTCTTTATGAAAAGGAAACGGGAAAACAACAACTCCTGATTAAGAGGGGGTGAATACCGTATGATGTGTAGTTCCTTTCCTCTGTAAAAAGTTCTATAAACCCTGAGAAATTTACTCCAGCTATTGGACCAGAATAGACTGTTCTGGTCCAACACTGGAACACCTACATTGTCCTTCCGCGTCTGTGTACATCTGCAGCCTGCCAGGAGAATCCCTTTCTTAGCATGTGCCTTTGTAATTTGGTGAGCACCCACACCAACTGCAGTGTTCTGCACCTGCCACACTGGGGTGAAAATGTGGTAACAAATAAAAAATTAAACCTCAACTGGGTACACTGAGTGTCAAGCAAATTCAAAATATGACAAAGCAACAATTTAGGTTTCAGACAGCCGCCTTAGAGCACGTCAGGATTGCTGCGGCAAGCAATTATAATGATAGCCCTGGCAATTTAAGTGTGTCAGAAGCTTAGAAGCATTAGTATATTTTCCTCCTTTGTATTACTTCAAATAACATGGATTTAGGTATATGATACAGGATAGATTCATAAGAAATTAAGGAAGTAGGTAGTTTATTTATTATTGCCCTAATTCATACAAGTAATTAATTATCACATTTTAGCACCAGTATAGTATAATTGACTCAGAAACAATGTTTGTTTGCTTATACTAGATGTGTATTTTAAAATAGCTTGCCGATAAAACCTCAGACTACAGTTGAAATTTTATATTAAAGGGGAAGGAATGAAGACATTACACTACCTTAAGTAATATCTGTATTTTAATTGGTATCAAAATGTTGGGGGAAATATATAATTTCTCTGCATCTAAACTCTTTTCTTTTTTTTCCTAAAGATATAATTTCTAGTGCTATAACAGAATTAAAATGGATTTGGAGAAAACAATTTCTCAGTTTTCTAATGCTATGGCCATTGCTAGTAGCAATAGTCTATAGAGACCTTAAGCTAAACTTTAATATTTATGACATTTGAATGACCACAAAAATATTTTCATTTATTTTAAGGCTTCTCAGGATTCTTGTCCTTGCACAATTTAGTTTCTTCATTACAAAAGTAACTGCAGTACAGATAAAATAACAGGGACAAATTGACTATAAAGAATTTTTAGAGCTTTTAAAAATATTTTTAGGTCATTATTCCTTTAATTCTTCAGACAAATAAAGACACTGGGTTTTTTTTCAGTATTTCTCCTGGGCAGCCTAAAATATACACTGTGACTTCACTGGAGGCAAATAATAAAGCTATCCTAGATTCATACCAATACTTTTACTGTATACAATGATATGAGAAGTACTGATGCACATGTGCATCAGCTAGTTGTTCTGCAACGGGATTCATGATGGTGTTTAAAAACATTAAAATTGTTTAAATCACTCTAAATATAATATTTAGAACAAGAATTATAATCCTTCCTAAGCTTTTCATAGTACAGAATGTTTGGAATGTCCTCCATTTAGGCATTGTGACATATGGGTCAACCGATAGTTACTGCTTATGACACAATATGGAAACAGGACCCTTGGCTTGGATATACTCTTGTAGTTAGTGAATATATCTCCATTTAAATCTTAACTGAATAATCTATTTTTTGCCATCAGACTGAATGATAAAACTTCCACAGATGTTGGCTCTAGTTTGACTAAGCTCTAGAAGTCACAATGAGGGGAATTCATTTAGTGCTTGTTACTTTTTTTTTTCGCCTGCATGATGGGATTTTTCACACAGCACAGAATAAAATTTCCAAGCAACAATTTTTTGAGATAAATGAGTAAGAGAAATAGTCAGGAATGATTGTCCTTTGACATCATAGAAGACTTCAGGTATTTCCACAAGGTACCCTGATGAGCTTACGTAAGTGAGGTCAACCTCTTAAAGGACTTTCCTTTTCTTTAGTAAATACTGACGTACATCTCCAAAAATTTTCAATATCCTCTTAGTTAGTTAATTAGCAAATACATGACTTGTATATTTAATGCTTATAGAAATGAAATGTGGCTTGGATTTGTGACTTTTATCTTAACAGTATTAAATGAAGTTCTTTACTAGAGCTCACTTACATGCAGATATATAATTTAGCATGATGATGATTTTGCCAAAATACTGCATCCTTAGAAGTAGGCTTTTGACTAGAAGCAATTGGCTAAAATAGTGATTTAGCTAACTCCACTCACTTTGGACAAGTTGAAGCAGTGTAAGTCAGCAAATAAATGGCTCTGTGTATTGAATATATCTCATAATTTTATTATTAAATTATTATTCCTCTCCATCTTGTTTTAGTTACTTGCTGTTCTCTGGGGTTTTCTTTAATGAAGAGTGGTGTGGAATTTTTCAGAAAGCATTTATTTTTCTGTTGTTTAAGTCTATACTGTGTTTATCAACGAATCTAGTTGAAGGACAATGAAGCTATGGCACTAGCTAATAGGAAAGAAATATATAAATGCTGTTGACTTTCAGTACCTACATATGTCTTCAGAACTTAATCACTCAGGGTTCTTAACCTGTAGCACCAGAAAAATCTGTTCACTACAATGAAATAAATTGCTGAAACCAATACTTGTTGTCAAAAGTATTGGATTTTGTGTTATGGTAATTTCAGTATGGTAGCATTTAAAAGTTGTGTTACGATATCTCATCTGAAGTATTTGTACCCCTTGATTTTTGTTATGGCTCAGAAATTTCCTAACTGCTCACCTTGAGAATCCAAACACAATTTGTAAAATGAAGTTCAATACCTCCAGTGTAAAACATGTGAACCCTTTCTCTGTGTGAAAACAAAATAGATTTGGAAAACTATACCACCAATATAATCTTAGTCTCGTAGTATTATGTATATAATATCTTGGCTGTTGGAGCTCCTTTACTTTTTTTATGCCTATTTTTTCTCTTATACTCCTTTCTATCTTTGTTTAAATGTTAGAGAGAATCTTACCAAAAAAGCTTTTAAGCAAGCTGAAAAGATAAATATAGACAGCTAAAGATAGTATCCTTTTAAATATTCAGTAAAAACTTTGCTTGTTCTCCCTCTGAACCTTACTCCTGAGTTCTTCATCTTTTTTTAGGTACAGGTTTTTAGTGTGCCGACATACTTAATTATTTAATAAAATTTAAAAACCAGAAGTCAACACTTCTACTTAGGAAGTTAAAAATAAAGAAGGCACTCAAAGAAACGTGGGATAATTATTTCAATGAATATATAAAAAAACCCCTCTATGCTGAAAGGATGCCAGAAAGACGAGGTTCTGTACAATCAGTGTATGTCAAAGACACAGTCTATTTATCCTGTGTTGCAAAACCTGACATGAAGTTTATTGTGAAAAGGATAGAGTGGTAAGCAAGTGGCAAGGCAGCTTTAGCTTCAGACAGCACTGAACAGTCCCTTTGCTTTTCTTTACTTTGGTCTGTTAGGGAATAAGAGTTAAACATTATCCTTGTAAAATATTCTACAGGTGACTGAATGCTAGAAAAAGTGGAAAAAAGTGTCTTCCACATCTCAGCTAAAGCCTCCTAGATTTTTGTATTTTAGTTTCAGAAACATCCGTATTTAGCTTTGTAGGTGAAAAGATTCCTTCAACAGTTTTGAAAGTGAAAGACGACTTGAGCCGCTCAGGGAGCCACTTTAGCTGTTTCCATGTATGAGCACAAAAATGTCTGCTTTAGCAGATTAATGTATTTCATAAAGTAACAGCAGAAGGGCTTCCCCAAAAGATCTGAAAATTCTTCACTCTTTTCAAAAATATGTAAACCCAGACTAACAGCCTTCATTTGTGTGAAGTAAAACTGGTCAATCTGTGATGCAGAAGGAACTAGTTTGGTAACATGTAAAAAACCTCCTTCAAACTCTGTGTGTGTCAGTTGCAGCCACTGGTGGGTAATAGTAGTATTTGCTGTTATTATGTTCATTTCCTGATAGACTTGAATTCATGTTTTAGGCAAGTCCAAGGGGATTTTTTTTTATAAATTCCAATATCTGGAATAGGACAGTGTCAGTTCTTTACGATATTGTTAGGTATATTTTATTAACAACATCAAGATTCCTGTTAATTTGGTGTGGCAGCATGTTGAGCTGTTCAGAGCTTTAAAACAGACCAATTAACATTCTCCTTACAGTGAGCTCGATGAAGAAAACCATTTAAGACAGAGAAGAATAAAAATAAACCAGTTTCTCCCTGCCTTTTTTGTACTTTCAAGGCAGGTCCTGTCTTCACGGACTGATTTCAGTCAGTTCAAAGACACTGATCATCTCTTGTGGTCCTCTTCTCCCCATTTCTTAGGCCTGATCTGTTTTCTGTTCTTCTCAGCTATCTCAGTCCCTGCTGTAGCTGCAGGCTCTCTGCTTCTTGATGCCTTCCTGTGCCTGGTCTTCCTCGTGGCCAGTGCTTGATTTTATTGACCCTGCTCACCTGCTTTTGAGGGAGAGAGTCATCTCCCCTTTCTTCTGGGGGATCAACCTCACCCAGATATGCCTCTATTGAGAGAACGTAGCACACAGAGTGAGAAAAAAGGAAACACGTACCTTTAGTCAGACTTAAGGAAAAGAAAAACAGCAGTTAAACTTTTCATCTTCAAGACAGTTCCTGAAAATGTCTCTTTTAAGTCTGCATTGAATTAAAAACCTATGCCAAACTGCCAAGTCAAACAAATAAACAAACACATCCAACCTCTTTCTTCCAGGATAAGAAGAAAGTTCTATGAGATTTTCAGTAGATATATAAAAGTCAGTAGATGTGAAAGCAGGAGCAGGTTCAGCAGTGCTGACAAACTGTCTGCCTTGGCTTGGTCACCACACCTTTCCTCTGATGATTAATTGTCTGAACATCAGGCCAACTTGGAGACAGTATCACTGACAAGCAAGCATTGCTTAGAATAAGAACTTGTTCCACGTTGCTGAACAAGTCCCTAAAGTGCAAAGAATAGGGGATAAAATAGATGGTAAATGTGGCAACACAGCAAAACTCCTTCATATGACTGGATACTGAGACAAATGAAAAAACACCAGAAGAGAATGAGAGTCCTAGTATAGGGAGAAAAGATTTTGCCACAGAGGAACGTGTTCTTCTGGAGTAAATACATTAAATTTAAAGTACAGGTGTTAAAGGGGAAAATAACATGGCATTGTTCCTTAGTTACTGTTCCCTTCTAGTAAATCCTATCCTATAGAATGCGGTATTCTTTTGCTCCAAGACCTATTTGGAAAAGAAATAAGAAAGCTGTTGGGATGCTAGTCGTTCAGCACCTTTAGGCAGGCATAACTGAAGTTCAGCTCTTATTAATCAAGCAGCTAATGTGAAGATGGAAATCAGATGTTAGCTTCTTACTATTTCCCTCTATCAAAGAGAGAATCTGATTGTGTTCCATAGACAAAGGACACACCAGAGTCCTATATTTTGTGCCAATTTGCAGTGGTTGGCTTGGTTTCTTTAATCTGTTCTAGTGCATAAATTTTCATGGAACTAATGCTGTAGCTCCATGTTCCATACCAAGTGCTTAGTTGTCTTTGTAGTAGACAAAAAGAAGATAGAAAAATGTCAGCACCTTCACTTCTCTCCTGGCCCCGGGGAACTGCATTTTAGCAGGTCTCTCCGCAGGAGAAATGCAAGAGCAGCCAGGTTTAATCTGACAAATTGCTCTAAATATATTTTTCTTTGATACAAGTTAGAGAATCTACCCCTTGCCACATCTCTAGAAGGAAATGTAGCGGATCAGTTATTTGCAATCTCAAGTGGGACCAGCACTAAATAGCAGACACAGGATTGGATTTTGCCCCTGCCTCATTGTGCAACTTCATAATTCCTTTTTGTCCTACAAAACTATAATGTTGCCTAGCATTTGTATTCCTCCTTTTCTCAACTTTTTCCCATATTCCTCTTTTCCAGTATCTGTGTATTATGTATTTATAATCACTCTGTGGACAAAATCTGTACTCTCAGTGTTACATACGCTATTGTATCTAACAGTATACAGTTAAGAAAACCCACTTTTTTGATTTATTACTATATTTCCATTGCTGTCTTCATATAGATAATTAACATTTAACATACAGAAATTAACATTTTTTGTGACAATGAAGCTCTCCTCCCTGTTCTACCGCTATCTGAGCGAGCAAAAATAGGCTAAAATGCACAGGATTCTAATCACACAAGAACGATAAAATTCTGCTATCCTTAAATGACACAGAAATTATATTTCTGCAGTTCATGGTAACAAACAGGATTGTAATACTAATTAATCGCATGAACATTTGTTCAACATCTGGTTCGCTGTTGAGAAATGCTAGAATCCAAGCACTAGAGGCTGCCTTTTCACAGTGAACCAGGCTGCTCTTGCATTTCTCCTGCGGAGAGACCTGCTAAAATGCAATTCCCCGGGGGCAGGAGAGAAGAGGAGCAGGTCTTTCTCCGTATTCCTATCTTAAATGCATCCAGGAACTAAAGCTCAGCGTGGTAGTTTAATGTGTTTAACATGCTGACATCGTTTTCTGTGAATATATGCATACAGTTTGTAATATATTGATCTATATGTATTGCTTCTATCAGTGTGCTTTCTAATGAGTTTACAAACAATAATTGTTACAGCTGAACACCTATATTCATATATAGACATGTAATGATGACTGTTAAACAAATATGGGCCACACAAGGCTGGAAATAATCTTAGCTATATTGGGGAAAAGAAGCATGGAGTGCCATGCATTTGTGGTTCCATAAGTAAGGAAGATGATGTGAACTCACTGTTGCCTCTAGTTCATATGAAAATTTAAATTTTAATGTGAATTTGATTATAGTTAGTACAAGATTTAAGATTTAAAAATCATGCTATCCATGAGTTCAAATTACAAATCAACCTCACAGCAACCTCAGTTAGTTGTAAAAATATACGGTATTTGGACTGTGGTTTATAGTATTAAATGAGTGCATTAGTATTTTTTAATGTGATAAGCCTATCGTTCATACATAAAATGATACACTGAGAACACCAGTTACTATATAGGGATCTTTTAGTGTTCCCTACACCACCTTGCCCATTGAGACTATTAATCTTCATAAAAATGAAGAGAGGGAATACCAATTCCCCAAAAAGCTAATGACAGAAGCCTAGTGAAATTCTCAAACCACCATGCATACATCCCGTATTTTATATTTCTCACACATTATAATTGTATACAATCAAGCCCTTCAAGGAAGACACCTGAAAACTTGCATTAGCAGTAATTGCTGCATTTTATTATTTTAGTCACTTCATCCCAAGAAAAAATAACTGAGTGCAGTGATTTCAAAGCAATGCTTTTCTAGAAGAAAATTCTGAGTAGCAATAGTATTAAAATATTAGCTGTTGGCTATTTAAAATGTTGCTATAGTCAACTGCTTCAGAATTTTTTAAATCAAATTCAGAAAAAGTAGCATGATTACAAAAAACTTTAATGGGACTTGAATAGCTCTATTTTTTTAATTTCAACATAGTATCTTTTTAAGTTTCAACACACTAATTTATTATGATGCAGTCCCCAAACCTAACAAATCAGGCATAGCCTGTTTCCTTGTTAACTATTCTGCAAATGGAATGCATTTATTTGCACTCAAGTGTATTTAAAAGTGAATAAAAGCACCCCAATAGATTCACTCATATAAAGTTCTGAACAAAGCTTTGAAACAAATTCAAGGGTAAAACCCTAGATATCTCAACTCTTTGGTTTTCCTGGCAAAAGTTAAAGACAATAAAGTAGTGCTTTTTAAAGACAGCAGAAATATTTCCTTTCTAAGCTGAACTTTGTATGCAGAAATAAATTGAAATTCAGTGTGGAAAAAACTCACACAGAATACCAGACAAATTGATGATGGAGATCTGTCTCTCACTCTGGAAGATATGTTTCAGAAAAATTGCAAAGTGCTTATTTTAATTGTCTTTTAGACACTATATGCTGTTCGCTGATGGATGGTGCTTTGCCTTGCTATACTGTGAGTTCAGTGCTTCCTGTAGAACTTCAGCTAGTTTTCACAGTCCATTTTCTGAGCAAAGGGATTATTTTGAAAAAATCTCATAATTACTAGGCTGGTTGAGAGGTTAATTTAAAAAACCTAACATTTAGTACAGCCAACTTTGTGTCTTGTAGATTTTGCTAAAAGGTCAGAAAAGCAAAACTTCTATTTTCAAAAGAATGGTGGCATTCATAAGGACAGAGCTGTAACAAATTCTGGGCTTCCAGTAATCTTAAGAGAGCTGCAGCATGGTCGCGTCCAGCCTGACCCGAGCCAGCAGAATATATTGAAGATATATCACTTCTACAGACAGTAAACTAATGGATTGCTTCCAAAATGATGCTGTCTTTTTTTCATTCTTCTGCTTCTCTGTTCTTTGATTTCTTCTCCCCTTCTTCTTCCCTCAGTTTGAGGAACAAGTAGTGGAAAACATGTTATCTCTAGAAGATGAGCACGGATGCTCCAAAAAAAAAAAAGGAATGAAACATTTGGAGATAACTTAATCACACTAGGATCAACTCTTTTGCTTCCTTTCTTTCTCTTATTGATAAATTGCTAGTAGGCGGTATATGGGGAGAGAGCCTCTGAAGAAAAATGTTTCATATTCCCTAATCTAGTAGATATGTGAAAGGATATCACAGTGTCCAGCAGTGAGTGATGGACAGCTTCTTGTCCTGAAGTTTTTATGTCATGCAGTTAAGAAAAAATAGGTGCCTTTGCCAATGGCATGTGTCAAGCTAAAGTGGATTTGATTGTATTTCTTACATAGCTACTGGAAATCTTCAGAAACTACAATATAAATATCTTGTACTGGTGATCTTGACATTGTAAACATATGGCAATGCCTTATGGAGGTTGTACTAGAATTACTATAAAAATTATTGTAATTGTTAAATATTTGAAAGAGTAAAAAAGTCCATATTGTTCTCTAGCAGAAGTTTACCATTAAACCTACCTCCAAGCTTTCTGGTAATTTTTCATTCTAACTGCCAAATACTTTGTATGTCATTTAAAGTTGGTGCAGTCACTGAAGTTAACAAATCTGTCAAGGCTGACATCTTCCCTTGTAAAGTTAACAGTTCTGTGAATCGAATTGATTTATTTGCTCTCAGTTGTGTTTAAGAATGAATACAATTAACATAGTACATTGACTAGCCTGAGTGAATCTTCCAGTTGTAGCCCTGTATTCTTATGGCGCAGACCAGCCATAAAAGAAAATAAAAAGTGAAAGAGCCAGCATTTGTGCTAATATGCATTCACATTACCATCTCTAAAAAGGGCTCCGTGTTAGAGAGGAATTACAGCTGCGATGATTGTTGCAGGAAGAGTACTGCTATTGGATATGTGTTCACCTTCTGGCACATACAAGACAAACAGAGGTGATTCTGTTACATGTCATTTCTGTGTCTTTTCTTACAATTGTATTGAAGGAAAACTTTCAGGTCTAATTGAGTCTGCTTGTGTTAATCAACATAACCACAGTAACTTTGAGGAAACCATGCAGGTTTACAGGCACTGAGAAGAAAGCTATTTTGCAGTTTCTCAAATTTAAACTCACATACATTTGACAATGTGTCCTTACCAAGGCCTAAAACCAATTATTACTATTTTCCCATAGACCTTCCAAAAATAGACAGATCTGCTATAATTTTATTATATTGAAATTGATCCTATTACTTCAGCATAATGCCTGGGTGAAAATAGAAACTCTTACTAAAAATGATGCTCACATTCTTGGCAAGTTTAATTTTTAACTTTTATTTAACAAACAAAATCACTTTAAATATCAAACAGCAGCAGAATTTTTAGATCTGTGCATGTTGCATTTTCAGAAAGTCAAGAGAATGTAAATAATCCACTGGTTCTATGGCCTATTTCTCAGCTATATTATTCTTTGTATGTACAGACACTGGGTGAGAATGTTCTTTAGATCACCTCCTCCATCATGATATGAGATACCCACATTTCTTGGTCCTTGGCCATTTAGGAACAATATGCACAAACAAAAAAGAATTCGAAAATGAAGCATGTATAATTATCAACTCATAATGACACATGCTACCTCCTGCAATAAGTATAACCTCAGAGGTTACGATGTTTCACCACAGGAACAACTTTCAGTTCTATAACCTGAACAGATGTTCATTATATGAAACATTGAGCTTTTAGAGGTCTATTTATTTCTGGTACTTGCAAATCCCATGCTATTGGGAGCTTCCACATATATGAAATTTCTGGTCAGTTGTTTGAGCTACAGGTCTGTGAAATAACCATTTTTATTTATTTGCTATGCACGTAAAAATACTATAGTATTTCAGAGGCTATTGTAATTATGTCAACAGTTGGAATCCTGTTCGTTAGCAACATTTTATCTTGGCTCAGATCTTACTCTGTATATTTAAATTAAAATAATTTAAAAAAAAGAGAGAGCTTATATTACAATTTAGGAAAAATCTTTATTTTCTTAGCCATTATTGCTAATCCATAATACTTTTCTTGGTAGATTACTGTGAACTGGAACAGACAGTTATACACTGAAAATAATAAACAGTCCTTGTAAGTCAGCTAAATCAGAATGACTCAGTGTAAGAAGATCTGCATGGAGGGAAGAGATACACAGTAGAGGTAAGTTGTTCAGGGTCCTCAAAGTTTTTCTATTAGCCACAATATGCCTAAATATTTGATATAGGCAGGGATCAAGGTTGGAGTAATTTTACTCAAGCTTCAAACCCTTTCATTCTTCATTAAGCTAGAAAGTGTACAGATAAAGGCTTTGGTTCAGGTCTGATCTATATGCAAACTATGTCTCTGGAATTAATCACATCCAAGGGAGACTAACTCTTTAGGATCCTCAATTAGTTTTTTGTGAGACAAAATGATCAAATCAGTCTGAATTTGCATATTTGACAGCAGAATTCTGCCCACTGATTTTCTGAGAGCTAGTAGCATACTTTGTGTGAGAAACTCTGCAATGATCCAGCCAGAGCCGTCATCAGAAATTTTTTGTTTAATTCAAGGATGCCATTAATTCAGTGAATAATTTTGCCATAAAGAAGATTTCTGTTGCTTCATGAAGTTGAAATTTACATTTTTAGTATGTTTTTTAAAAATCCTAGATAGCTTTTAAGTGTGGATTAAAATATATGGGAAGACCTCATTCTAGGCACTTCTTTTCCCATGCAATAAATTACACATATTATTTACATATCTGCCAAGCTCCACTCACTGATAACCAGCATGCTTTCAAAATTAAATGTTCAAAGGAAAGTCAAGTATAAAGCAGTAATGACATCTCTAAAAAACAACTTTGTTGGAAAAACAGATGGGTGCCCAAGTTGAAGTCATGAATCTTTTCTGAGCCAATATTCAGTAATTTAGCATTTTAAATGTGCATCCATGAATGGGTCCACAAAAATATTTTAATAAAGTAGTAACTTAATGACCTGCACACAGTGCAGCTCTGTGCTCTCTCCTCATAATGCTTGCGTCTAGTTTAAATGTTTTCCACCTTGAAATGATTGCGGTCAGGAGAGATGACTTGTGAATATGCAGAATTAAATACCTGGATGTTTTCAGTTTTTGATAAGAGAAATCATATACTGGATACCAGTTGATCAAGTAGTCACTAGTCTTCACTCTCAGAACAAAAAAAAAGTAAAAAAAAAGTGAACTTATCTACAAAGTACTTGGTTTTTTAATAAATTACTATGGAAAACTCTTTAACAGTATTCCAAAACTGACCAAAACTGTACAAGCAGCAACCCAGTGTACGGTAGCACCAAATCTTTACCATTACTTTTTAAACTAGGATGTTATGAAAGCTGTGTGTAATATTTAACAGTGCTCAGTATGCTATTCTAAGGAGTAAACATACATGCTTCCTACACTGTGAGCTGCAGTGGAAGGATGGCTATATATCTTCGATAAAAGAAGTACTCTCCAACATATTTGCTAGCGAGGACACAGAGATCACTGTGATTCTTACTACTCTGTGGGGAACTGGCTGAAACAGAGTCTGCGGGCAATTTGGCTGCATTTGAAATGGCCCTTACATATGACACAGACCTCAGGAAGGACCATCCAGCTGTGCAAGCAATATGCATAATGTAGGCTTTAATTCTGTACATACAGAACCAATTGTGTAGGCTGGCTACACAACCAGCATATAACATTTGTAGAGTGGGCTTGGTAATGATTTGACAGTAGAGGCAACAGTGACAAGAAGTTGCAGAAGATTAAATCATAGCCCTTTTTTAAAACTAGTTCAGATTTTGAAACTTGCATTTAGTGTTTCGACTCACATTGTCCATCAATTTTAACTGCAATTGGCCATCTAGCAGCTTGAAGTGGCTTTACAAATATTACCCACCAATTACTATTTGACTCTACCAGTAGCTTGTGTAAAACTGATGCTATCCTGAAGTTGCTGGGTTAGAACCAAAATGACAGTACAAGAAAGAGTAGAGGAAGAAATATTTTCCCATCTGTATGAAGAAAGCAAGGTAGAAAATTTCTGGAAATTTTTCATATTTTATACCTATTGATAGTCTTTTGCTGTACGGACTATAATGAAAAACAAGATGAAGTAAAATTTATTGACAAATACATTTGCTAACAGAAGCATCAAATTTGGATTCTAAACATTAAGAAATCATTTTTTAGATAAGATCTTTTGATATCGTAAAGCCACAAGAACAACACCGAGAAGGCAAGGAGGGGGAGTTGTCCTTTATGTGACAGAGAGCAGCTGGAATGCATGAAGCCCTGCCTTGGGACGGGTCAGGAGTCAGTTGAGAGCTCAGGGGTGAAGATTAGTGGGCAGACAACATGGTCTGGTCTGCTGTTGTAATCAGTATCTGCTACAGACCTCCTGATCATAAAGAGGCAGATGAGGTTTTCTTCAGACTAGATGAGGCCTTTAAACAACTAGAAGAAGCCTCACAATCACAAGCCCTGGTCCTCATGGAAGCCTTCAACTACCCTGATATCCACCAGGAGGACAATACAGCAGGGCTCAAGCAATCTAGGTTCCTTGAGTGAATTGAAGACAATTTCCTGGCACAGGCAATTGAGGACCCAAAAAAGAAAGACGCTATACTGGACCTCATACTTGTGAACAAGGAAAAACTTGTCAGGGACTTGGAAGTCAGAGGCAGCCTTGGCTGCAGCAACGGTGACATGGCAGAGTTCAGGATCCTAAGAGAAGGAATTGGGCAAAAAGCAGGATCACAGCCCTAGATTTCAACCTTTTCAGAGGATATGGCCCTGGAGAGAAGAGTGGTCCAGGAGAGGTGGCTGATATTCAAGGATCATCTCCACCAAGCTCAAGAAAGTTCTGTCCCGACAATTAGGAAATCCAGCAATGGTGGCAGAGACCTGCATGGATAAGGAAAGAGCAACTAACCGAACTCAGACATAAAAAAGAAGTGTACAGGAAGTGGAGGCAGGGGCAGGTCAGCTAGGAGGAGTATAAAGTTCCTGTCCGGTCATGCAGAGATAGGGATAAGGATAGAAAAGTTGAATCTGGCAAGGAATGTGAAGAGCAACGAGAAAGGATTGTACAAGTACATAAACAGCAAAAGGAAGACTGTTGCTAAATGGGGCAGGGGAACTGGTGGCAAATGAAATGCCAAAGGCCAGAGTGCTCAGTTCCTTCTTTGCCTGTCTTTCCCAGTAAAATTTGCCTTCAGGAGGCTTAGATCCCTCAGACTAGAGGGACTGTTCACCCTGGAGAAAAGAAAGCTCAAGGGGGGACTTACCAATGTGTATAAATACCTCATGGGACAGAATGAAGATGAGGGAGCCGGTCTCATCTCAGTGGTGGCTCATGATAGGACAAGAGGCAAATTTAAATACATGAAATTCCCTCTGAACATAAGAAAACTCTTTCTTACTCTAAGGGTGGTCAATCACTGGCAGAGAGGTTGTGGAGATATTCAAAACCCAACTGGACACTGTCCTAAGCAACCTACTTTAGCTGACTCTGCTCGAGCAGGGTGTCAGACTAGATGATCTCAAGAGGTCCCTTCCAACTTAAATGATTCGGTGATTCTGTGAATCACAAAACAAAAAAAAAGCACTGTCTCCTTGATAATGAACACTCAGAAAACTGATCCCTTAAACATCAGGATCTCGTGTCATTTGTGAGACCCCAGGGTGCCCTAACTAGCCTCTTGCTGCTGCCTTAGGAGATGGTTGCCCTGGAGGTTCTGTTTAATGTGTCCCAGCCCTGTGCAGACATCTGTCTCAAATACCATATGTCACCTCAGATGGCACCTAGGTTTAAGTACATCATTTGTAAGTATCTTAAGAAAGATGAATGTCCAAAAAAGCTATGGAACAGACAGGGAGAATTAAAATAAATAATTTATAGAAAGGAATGGAATCTTTCTTTTTTATGCTCTTAATTGTTAGAAAATTAGTGTCATGCTTTGTCTGAGTTGGCTTAAAGAAGTATGCCCAAAAAATACTGAAAAGATAAGCAAGAAATTCTAGGATCTTGGCAACCATATCTACTTGTGCCATATCTACTCAAAGGTTTGACATTCTTGGAAAAATGAGACGGACTAACTCAAAATAAACTTTCCTAAAATATCAAGAAACGACCTTCTTTGTAGAAGTACTTCTTTGTAGAAAATATTTAAAATAGACAAAGAGAAATCGGTAGTTCCATATAAAGTATGTACGTCACATTACTGCATCAGAAAAGAAAGGAACGGTGTAGTAGCAACATGAAGAAACTAAGACTATGCCACGTCTTTCATGCACGTTTCTGTACAGATTCTCAGCTACTGTACTAATAATTCTCTCAGTAACATTTTGTGCCATTAAGGATTATCTGCAGTACTATGAAACAGGAGGTCTAACCCTGAGTACAGCAGAGTTCAATTTTGTGGAATGCAGGTTAATCCAGCTTGAATTGCACTTAATCTTTGTTAGTAGATTAACAAAATATATTTTCGTGTTTCTTCTAGATTACATAGAAATGTTTGTAGAGATTAAGAACTGACATAGTTTAGATCTCAATAACAAAAGCTTTAATGGTTATGATTTCAACACTGGAAAAACACTGTATTTGCAACTGACAAACTCTCTAGGAAATAGGGGGACACAAAACATCAGAAGTCACAGAACAAAATTAAGGTTTTCCTGGATATAGTCTTTTCCATAGGGACCTCTGTTCCCTTTTAGGTTAATGATTTTACAACTTCTATATGTAATTATGCAACTGCAGGAGAAAAATCTAAGTCTTTAATTATACACATATACATCATCATGCTTACATACACACATATGGTATTACATACAGGTACATAATGTCAAATTGCCTCTGGTGTAAATATAGCACAAGAAATAAAATGCAGGTAGCTGTGGTAGAAACCTCTATGAATATCAGAGAAGTTCAAGTCCATATCAAGTTTATGGCAGAAGCCTGACTCTATTACAAACCAAGTTGAACTCTGTTAGGTTTTTTAGGTGCATTTATTTCATCATAACTCATAGTATAGCCAAAGTTGTTGAATAATAATGTTAGAAAACAATGTGATAGAATAGTACAAAATTAAGCTGTTTAACATATTCAGAAATCTCAGTGACAAGTCTAATTCATTAGGGATATATTTTCCCCTTGTTGAGCATACATCAGTCTCATTAATATTAAATGCAGTGATTTATGCATGTTTAAAACTGAAGATGGCATTTAATAACTGGTACAGCAATTGAATGGATATGTGTTCAGATAATCTGACTACTCTATTCTGGAAAACATTGTCTGGAACATTTCAACCTTGCTAAGTAGTCATGTTTGCTATACATTATGTATGAAGCTGTCCAAAACATATTAAGTGCTCCCTTTTATATATTGTTCCATTATAGATATATTACTTCTGTATATGTGGTGCCTTGATTATCTAATTAGCTGCACATTTTGATTAATAATCAAGCCCTTACTTTGTGAGAGGCACTGGAATTTTATTGCTAAGAGAACTGTCAGAAAAATCTCTATAAACTCACATTTGTAAAAGGATAAATAAAAATAATAAATCTTCCCAATTATTTAAAGTAACTGGGTAGAATCCTGTCTAAACTGTGTATTTGGCTGTCTCTATATAAAATTATCTACTTCCAGATGACTAAACAAACTGATCTGTTTGTAGTGCTCTTTTCCTTCGTGTTCAGAGATACATTTACTTTATAATATAAACTCATCAAGAAAACTCATCTGAAAATCTTGCCATTCTTTCCTGTTTATATTTCTTTTAAAAGCAGAAAACCAAACCCAAATCATTTCAGGGAAAGGTATCAGTCTTTTGCTTGTTATGATCATGTTTTTCTCCCCTCCCCACCCCCGAATGTAGTTGCATCCTTGTCTTCTCACCTACCAAACGAGTATCAAATGAAAGTTCTTATTATTCTTCACTTGTCAATTCATCTTTTGTCACCTAGTAGAACTAGCACAGCATCATCTCGCCCTGTACTGTAGCAGGCAGACAAGGGGTAACCAATTACACCGAGTAATTCTCCTGGCTGACACTTCTATTTATCTTTCCTCCCTTTTACTCTGTTGCTTGCATACATCAATATGAAAAACAGATTAACATGCATCTCTGCCCTACATAGAGTATTACTACACCTTCTCCTGAAATTAACCCACTGAGATTCGGTCAATCTAAGCAAAGAACTCAAAGTAATAAGGTCGCAGATGTCTTCACAGGACAACCTTGGACTGAGGTTCTAAATGGGCTTCAGGGACATGGATGCCCAGGTCTCATTCAAGTTCAGTGGGAGCCAGAAATCTAGTTTCTTTGGGTTTCTTTGAGAATCTCAGTCACATTTTTGAGCAGTACAAACAGCAGGTTGTATTAAGCAGTCGTAACAGAAACAACCTTAAGGACAGTTTATAAAACTGCAGCAATTATAAGGAATGAGCAAAGAAATGACTAGCAACAATCATTAAAAAGTTATGGTTCTGAAAACTCTGGAGGTAACTGAACTTAATTACAGTACATAGAGAAAGAGAGCAGATAACATCCCACTGCTTTTAACGCTGTCCCATAATGCCACACACTTTTTAGTATTGGAGACATTCCGATGTCTGGGTTAGGATGTTTTTTGGCTTGGTTTGAGGAGTACACTGGCACACATCTGTTGTGCTACCTGTTACCAATGACTGTTACTCACTTCTGCTTTGTGTGCCTGTCTGGGAGAAAACACCACTGAATTTTCTAAAATCTTCAGATTATTTCAAATAAAATGTATTTGGATATGGGATATATATTTGGATATATATATCCAAAATATTTGGATTCTGCAAAGGTATGCCAAATTTCCTTTTTTTCATGTTCTTTTTTTTTTTTTTTTTTTTTTTTTGTGGAAAAGCAGAAGAGAGAGTACGAGGTTCAAGAAAAAAGCTACAGGACTCGCTTGGAGAAAGATGATCATAAACATAAAAGAATTCTTTGTGGTCATGAAAATTAAGGTATGTTTCCTAGCAAAGACGAACTGCAGTTTCTGTGAATGAATGTACACCTATAAAATCTTCATGAGAATTTCATCTGTAGACAGGAATGAAATGAACCAGCTATCATTACCTGGACAAAATTATACCTGTATTTTAATGGATTTTCAGCTTCTGTAAGGATTAAAAAATCAGACTGTATCACATCTTAATACCAGCTAACTGCTTAGTAAACAATACTGTTACGAATCCCGTGTTCTCTCAGATCTGAGTGCTAATTCAGTGACTCAGTAACAACATTACTACAGTATAATTAATCACTTCCTGCTACAACAAGAAAATCTTTAACAAATGTCATTATAAGTGGCTACATTCTTATTCTGAGAAATGATGCATAAAATGGAATACATTACAGTTTGGATTGTATCTTAATGGTCTAAAAACACGGAACATTTTTCCCCTCTAGTGTCTAGTAGTGGAAATTACAACTAGTTGAATGCATTTTTCAATAATTATAATATTTTAGTTAATTGATAAAGTTTTTTTTTTAAATTATGAGCATGTTAAAGTCTTAGACCTCATGGGTTATTTTGAAATTATTTCCTAGTGAATAATTAATATCAGACCCAATTCTCATACTGAAATCAAGGAAAGTTTTATTGTTGATGTCACTGGGCTTTAAACGCCTCATTAAAATGAGAAACTGGGGAGAAGACATATCTTCAGAAATTTCCGATGAGTTAAAGTAATGTCATACGACTGAGTTAGAAGCAATTATAGCAAATTGGAACTCATATTGAAAATGTGGATATTAAACTTTTGGAAAAGTTCTATACCTTCAGATGCATCAATATCATCTGCACTACAAAACAATGGTTTCTGGGAATAGCCAACATCATTAACTTGCAGTCAGAGCCTGATCTGCCCCATCCGAGCTTGCCTTTATATGCTTTATAAATTTAATACAGTGGAGCCATAGATTGATACTGGCACTTACTAGAGCGGCTAAATTCAAGAAATCAAGAAGAGCAATTCAAAGTGGCTTCTGTCTGTATCTGCCATATCCGAGTCCTGTAGAGTCAACAGAGAAAAGCAGGCATGTAATCTAGGAACTTATAGTAGATATTTTGCATATGGCATTTTCCTGTCTGTGTAGGGCGCTTTGGAGAACAGATGGTCAGAACCATTAACTGCTGCTTTGAATGTCACTATAGTGACCAGACTTTCTCATAGGCCTAAGAGTCTGTTCCCTGAATACAGCCAGGAAGTGGTAGATATTATTAAAGAGAAATCAGACTAAACAATGGAATGTTTCTAATCTTCTGCATGGAGCATACATTCTGAGAGAATTTACAATCTATTGTATAATTACAGTAAACTAAAAGCCTTTGTGTATAAATGGGACTTAGCCTGGATTTTGCTGCTTCTTGTCAGATCTCATGAGAGGAGTCTACGCTTGAAAGTCTGTTTTCTCCAGCCATTCTTTTAGTCAAATTTATTATCCTTTGGCACAAATCTTACCTCAGATAACCGAGTTTCTGTAACTTTTCCAAATTAGTGTTAATGGTAACTTTTGAACATTGTTTCTCCTGTTGGTTTTTTTGGAGTTTGGGGTTATTTTGAATGAAATGTCGTCTTTTTTTTTTTTTTTTTTTTGTCTAAAGACATGCTGACTATCAAAGAGAGCACGCTCACTCTTGCATAGCCAGCAAACTCTCCAGCTGACCTTTCTCAGGAAAGACAAAAGGAAAAACATTCATGTTTATTTGTTCATAGAACATGAGTACATATACACCATTTCTTCCCTCTTCCTGTTCTCAGGCTGATGAAGGGCATAAGGTAATAGAGGGATTTTTTTTGGCTGTGCAGTAGTGAGCTAAAATCACGTGCAGGACTTGGCACTCCTGGAGGAAATTCATGAGGCTCCTGTGAGCCAGCTTCTCTAGCTAGATTACCAAGAAACACGGTTTTCTCTTATTACTCCTCTCCTTTTACTTTTCTGCTTTTAAGCAGAGGAAAAGATCAGTATAAAATATAATTGATCATCAGTAAAGAGCAAAGAATAATAATGTGTTCATATTATTTAAGAAGTAGTAATATTTATTTCATATTATTTGAGAGGAACGTTGTCAAAAACGATTTATTTTAAAATATATATTCTGCAATCAGAAATGTTTTTTTATAAAAGAAAAAGCTCTGAAAAGTCTTTATCCTGGACTCTAAAGTTTTCACACAAGATTCCAGAGGTGAAAAATAAGACTGCCAGCTTCAATTATTTTATTTTCTAATCAATTAAAAAAAAAAATGTAAAGAGAAGCAAGAAGTCGTATCTTTCTCTCCTTTGTCCCTCTGTACCTTGGCTCCAACTTGTATGTCTTAACATTCACTGTTCTGGCTTCTGATATCTTCATAAGGGTGTCCCATATTGCCGTGTATTTCATGGGAAAAATGAAACTTCATACCTTTTCGATGAAACCTCTCACTTTGCTCCTTCCCTGTTATAATGAACAGGCCTTCCTCTTCCTCTCAGTGATTCAGACATGCCATATGTTTATAAGAATGAGTAGTTATCCCAGTAACAAAACTAAAAAGCAGAAATAGTTACTAGTGGAATGGAGCAAATAGCAGCCAGATGTTTGTTTAATGAGAAAAAGATGGCTCTCAGAAAAGTCCTAATAGTGCTCATTATTATCAACCATCTGTATGGCACTCTTATGAACCTCTGCGGCATTGTGAAAAACATGATGGAAAATTCTGTCTCAGCTGACCAGCTTTCTTGAGGTATTTCCATTGATTTTATAGAGGCCTCTGACACTGTACTCCTAACTGAGGTACTTTGGTTGGTACTCTACAGCAGAAGACTTGAATGACACTCCAAAAAAGAGAGCAACTAAGATATAAATCATAGATACAAGAAAATAAGAATGCCAAATACTACCCATTCTTGTTTAAGAAGCAGAGATATAAGAATTTGAAATTAATAACAAACAAACAAACAAGAGAAACCAGTGTCTAAGATAAGATTTCTACACTGCTGTTTAATCTCCCAAACATATTACTCAAATTTCAAAAAGTTTGTAGCTGCCACAGATCTGTAGACTTGTTGGTGACTAGTCCTTTGATACAACACTGTATTTTCGCTGTTCAGGCAATTGCCTAAGTATTTTCTGGCCTAAAAAATATTTGTGGAGGAGGATACATTCAGGAGAAAGAACGCCTACATATGACAGATTGTTTTATTACGACTGTCCTATGAAGGCAACAAGAAAAGGTGTACAATTTTTAGGGACATTTTATAAGTAAATTTAAATACTGTATTGAAGTCCGTTATTGTTTAAAACGTTTAGCATTCTGGTATAAGAATGAAATCAAATAGCTAGTTTTCAGTTAAAGAGGATGTTGGTCATCCTAATGGAGACATTCTTACAAAAGTGTACCAGGCTTAACAAAAATGAAGAATTTGTATTCCAAGAGAAGAAAGTTTCAATGCCCAATCTCAGAAAAGTATGCTTTATGTACCTCAAGTAATTAGTCTCTTAGAGAACTTGCAAATTGATGCTGCAACTTATTATTATTTTTAGTGTCCTTTAATGAAGATAACTGCCCTACAGGGAAAAAAGTTCTAAACAGTTCGATGCAATAACACACAAGATTCTGATTGTGGCATTTACCCACTGCCAAAATCACTGTTAACGGATTACTTTCAAAATCTCGAGAAGGAAAAAATCTTACCAAGCTTGGCTGAGCTGTAAAAATCTGACGTTTGTTGAACCTTTGGCTAAATAGTGCCAAAGGAAGTATAAATCAAATACTTTGCCTAAAACTGCTCTTTAACAAAATCCCTCAGAGTTTGCTGTAGATGAATTAACAAGCAATTGGTTGCAGAGGGAGTTCTCTGTAGATGGCAAGCTAATGAATTCTGACAGGTTGAATGGTGCAAAGATAATGGGCTGAGCTGTCCACTGACTGTAAAGCAGAAGCTGATTAAGGTTAAGACTTTAGGAAAACACCCCAACAAAACTGGATCAAAAGGAATGATTTATTTGATTTGGGGGTTGAACTGCAGGGTTTCGGTTTTTTTACTAAAGATTGATGCGTCAGTCCAGTTCAAGCCTTTGAAGTTTTACACTGGCATTGTGACTTGCTACGTAATTCATGGTTGTTCTAATATTGCCATTCACTCCTCCTTTCCACATAAGAAGGGTCACACGTAATTGACTTCATCATCATAATACTGTCTTTGAAATAATTTCAGATTCAATTAGATATAGAGAGTTATTATTGCATAATTTGTTGGAAAACTTTTTCAAAACAGGGTACCTGAAATCAGATGTCAGGAGGTGAAGCAAGACTAAATAATAGTAAAAGTTATCCACCAAAGAACTGTTATACAGTTTTTCTTCCAGAAGTAGCGTCATTTTGTGTCTTTAAAATCATGGCTGATGAAACTAAGACTTTATGTCAGAAATGTGGCAAGACATGTGAAAAGGATGGATGACTTCTGTCAGTCCTAGAATCAGTAAAAAGTATGTAGGGCTTGTTAGGTGGAAAAGTAAGTTTTGCTTCTAGGGATTTTAATTTGTTTAGCTTATGCACAAAACAGATTAATTAAATCTCTCAGAAAACAGCAATAGAAGAAGCAACATTTACCCTTTCTATCATCAGCAGAATGAGAGGCAATTAAAAAGATACTTATTTGCTTTCCTTTTTTTTTGTTATTTTTTAGATGTCGTCTGCAAAAAGCAGACTGAACTGTTCTAGACTGTGACTTGGTAACCAGCCAAGGCTGGATCCTATTATCACTACTCAAGTATCAACAGACCAAGGTGCTTTTCTTGGTCATCATTACAAAGACTAAAAAAAATTCCACAAACCTAAACAGAAAAAAAGAACCAGAATCTGAATCTGAAGGTGAATTTGGCAAGATATCAAACTTACCGAGCTTTCATAATGAGGTTCTGAAAATTCTGATAGAGTTATGGATCATTAACATCAGTAGGGTGCTGGAAACAACTTTCGGGGAAAAAAAATCCCAAAACTTCAACAAGAAGACAAAGAGTGTTTTCAGTGGACAAGTATGGAACCTTCACTGTTAACACTCAAGGTTAAGTTGTATCTTACCTCTCTCAAACTATAGATAAAAAATCCTTATTCTTCACAAAAAATAATATTAAACAATCATTTTTTTCTTTTACGAAATGCTAATCTATCTTGAAGCATAAAGAGACAATATAGCTTGAAATTAAAGATTTTGCCTTCCAAAACTGTAAACACTCCAACATATGCAGACATTTTTTGTCAGAAACCTCAATAAGATGACTCACATGATCCAAAGTAGGTTTCTAATTGGTCAAAATCTTTTGAGAACTTTCTTCCTAAAGTCTTAGGTCAAGGATAAAGAGCAAGTGAATATTTCTCATGTTATTTTATTGGAAAAATGATTATGTATTATTGGAAAATGATTACGTGCATTTAACCTTTGTATGTAACACAGACATGTGACAAATATAGGCCCCTCAGAGACTGATGATAATACTGTTAAGCTCTCCAACAATTACACGTGCCATGAGAAGCAGGAAGAGAAAGTGCACTTTCTGAAGAGAAGGAGAAAGTAGTTACTGTGTGCATAGATGCAAAGTCAGTCTTTACTCCATAACCTTCCTGCACAGAAATAAGCAAGCAGATTGAAATACAATAACGAATTGACTTCTTCAGGGTCACTTTGGTAGAGCTGATCCTGTGTTAGGTAGGGTAAGAGGCAGTCTGGTTGACCCCTTGAAAATCCTACAACAGCTATTTGCTCTCATCTCTCCAGAATTTGACATATCTAGTATGCTGAGAGCTACTAATATTTCATTCTGAGGGCACAAAAGACTAAGAGATTGAAAGGAGATGAGTGGAACAGATCAAAATTTCCAACTAGAAAAAAATGTCAGTATATATTACAAGTTCCTAAGCACCTTAAATTATTTGTTTTAAGTTCATGCTTACATGTCCCATTCAGAATTCAAGTGCCGTTATAATGTCATAGATCACTTTTCAGCCACTGCAATCTGCCAGGGAGAAATCAGACAGCAATCACTGTGGCTATACAGTTTCTAAACTGTTGAAAATACTGATATGAGACATTTTTCCATTCTGGATAACTGCAATGTAGATGGAATCTAAAAAGACTTTCTGCTTCATGCAGGTGCTAATGATACCATTGGCAAAGCATACATGTCAGGCAGATTTGGCTTGACAGTCCAATAGGTAGTAACCTCATCTCTTTTCTGAAGAGAGATGATGTTCTCTTATGACAGTCATGCTCCTGGAAATTTTGGGAGGAAAAAATCTGCAAAAAGTGCCATTTAGCTTAAAAGGCATGATAGTGAAAGGAATCACTGGCGCAAAACAGTGAAGTCATTTGCTTGCTGGAAATGGTCAAATTTGTCTTTTGCAAACCATCCATTTGCCTTTAGAAACAAGAAAAACCCTGGCTGCTTAATAACATCAATAAGCTGTTACTAATCAATCAATAACAACAATCAAAAACATTCAAAGATGGGATAAAATGGATACTAAAATTGTGGAATAAAGTCAGCTGGAAATTAACTTGAAAACAACAAAAAACAACCCCAGAAAATCTAGCAGTGAAAGCTCATTCTCAACTTTGGATTGCAGTTGCTGTGCGCAGCTTTGGCCTGTCAGTACTCAAAGTACAGCATCACAAACTTTATTTTGATGAAAAGCAGCTGCCTCTATTAATAGGACTTTTGTGACAATTCAAGCAGTGGAGAATAAGCCAAAGGGGAATGCAATGTGTTGGAACTGATTTTGATTTTAGATAAATCCATGGATTTGAGTGACTGGAACATGGACATACTAGGCACGTAGATACAGTGGCATAAGAAATCTTCCAGTTACCATTGCTAAAAATGTGTCTTAGGAACTTCATTTTGAATACTTTGTTTACCAGAAGAAGAGTAGAGTCATTTGAGCAGAAAGTGCCTTGAGCATCTGGATAGAAAATAAAATACATTTGTCTCTTCTTCTCAAGTGTAACTGGCACTGAAGCTACTTTTTTTCCTTCCCTAGATGTTTAATACATCAATCATGCTCTGCTTTTGTGGAGGTGGTGCAATAAGATGAAGACAGAACTATCTGAAGTAACTGAAGTATTCTAGGGACTTGTTGCAAATTCAGCGGTCGTATTTTGTGTGTCCTGAATATTTTCTGCTCTCAAAAACATTAAAATCCTAAGTTCAGCTGAGACAAGAAAAAAAAAAAAAAAAACAGACAAAAAAAATCTTTACAATGGTTTTTAGTTCCAAGCTTTCCAACGGTGACGTACACAGCTGAGCCCCAGACCTGCAAAGCATTTAAACGAAGCCAGCTTCAGGAACAAGCATTGTTTGACTGGGGCATTCACATCTTTAAAATGTTTGTGTTGAAATGGAACTGCACAGAAAAAGAACGCTGTCTGAAGAAGCGGCAACAAAAAAACCCTATCAGTGACCACCTTCTTCACTTGTACAAAAAAGGTCATGTGAAAAAAGAAAAAGAAACTTCATCTGAGCCCCCTGTGGGGTGACTATATTTAAAAGACAGCAGGAACCAAGCTTCTAAAAAGGTCCTTAGCAAACTGTAAAGCCTTGCTCACCGACCCAGGTTTTCCTGAAGCGGACAGAACGGACTGTTCCCCAGCCAGTAGTTCCTACAACACAAAACGTCTCTCCATCTCAAGGACAGAAAAAGAAGATGCTCACTAATAATTACAGATCTTCAGAACTCTATGCATGCCCATAACAATACAGGAGGTCTGTGCACCGTGCACCCTTCAGCTGGAAAGTTTATCTCAACAATACTCCTGTAGAGCTCAACTGCCCTGCTGCTCTCTCTGCTCCACAGTGGGGGTAGAAGAGCTACCTCTCTGGTCTTCTGAACTGCAGAGCCCTATTGTATCAGGGACTTTGATAAGGGGATGGGGAGAGTAAAAGGGGATGCAGAGCATGCATATGGATAACAGACATTGCAAAGCTCCAGTTCCTGCTATGCAACTTTGTCTTTTGCCTCTAGCACTTTGTCATCACTCTGAGGGTGGTGAGATACTTGGAACAGGTTGCCCAAGGAAGTTGTGGAGGCCCCATCCCTGGAGGTGTTCAAGGCCCAACTGGATGGGGCTTTGAGCAACCCGGTCTAGTGGGAGGTGTCCCTGCCCATGGCAGGGGGGATGGAATCAGGTGATCCTTAAGGTCCCTTCCAACCTAAACCATTCTATGATTCTATGTGCATATCCTGGTATGGGTGATTCCCATCCACCCCACACAGCTTGCAGCTCTAAACAAAGATGTCTAGAGGACTGCTTGGCCAATCCCACTGTCCTCTCTGAAGCCTCTGCAATGATGTAAAGCACACTGAAAGTGTGTAAGGAGTTTTAAATGACATTATATGGAAATGCTGGAAATAAAGACTTTTTGAAGGGAGGCCACTTAATCTACCTGATAGTATTCAATCAAGTTCTGTTTTGGCTTGAGTGAGCAGATGTCGTATTGAATAAGAAAATACCATAGCTTCTTATGGCTTGAAATTCAATTTAAATAGGCAAAGATCATTACTGTGTGTGTGTGTGTGTGTGTGTGTGTGTGTGTGTAACATCAGCCGCAGCTGACTGTCACAGCTGTAGGAGCTGAGAACATTTACATCAGTTAAGGATCTGTTTGTTTGATTTAAAGCAGATTTAGGAGGAAACTACCAAACTCTGGAGTGGCATAGATGCCCCACTTTCACACAACAAAATGTGGGCAATGCCATTGCTATTATAATCTACTGTGAAACTCTCAATTCAGGGTAAAAATTCAGCATAGCTGAATTCAATGGGGCAGATGGCTCTGGATTTTCATCCGATAGATGAAATATGATACTGAAGTGAAAACAACAGTTTGAGATACTCAGTCCCTTTGAAATCAGATTTGAAGACAAATATATTAGTAGATGTATTCTCACATACTGAGAGGGCAGAAAATCGAAACATCTGCAGCCAAAGGTATGCAGGAGCTAATTAAAAATGAAATTACTACTGTAACAGGGACTACTTCAGGCAGTATAAAAGATGTCATGTAGCAGGAATATATATTTCCCATAGTATATGATATGCATAGTATATATACATACATATATACACTAAACAGGCTTGTACTCTGCCACATCTCTTACCCAACTCTAATACAAGTTAGAGCTGTGACACACATCTGGAATGAAGGATCAGCAGAGAACTCCAGAATATGCTGTGATCAGACCTCAAATAATAAATAATTGCATGAACCCAATTCCTAATTACTCGACTGCAATTCTTTTAATAGGGACCTCTTTTTTGGTGCTTTTGTGATGTTTACTACATAGAAGCTCAGTCCATGACAAGGGCAGTATAAATAAGCATGAAATTGGTAAATATTATTCCAATTGCTATGTAATTTCATTTCTGTTGTCATAAACATAAGTGTCTCTCATCCTTTTCCTATGGTTTAGAAAATACTTTTTCAAATTAGTAGATAAGGCTCTGCATGCAATGAAAATGAGGGTAGGAAGGCTCTGCAGAGAGATCTGGACAGACTGGATGGATGGGCTGAAGCCAACTGCATGAGGTTTAACAAGGCCAAGTGCCGGGTCCTGCACTTGGCTCACAACAACCCCAGGCAACGCTACAGGCTTGGGGAGGAGTGGCTGGAAAGCTGCCTGGCAGAAAAGGATCTGGGGGTCCTGGTGAACAGCCGGCTGACCATGAGCCAGCAGTGCGCCCAGGTAGCCAAGAAGGCCAACAGCATCTTGGCCTGTATCAAGAATAGTGTGGCCAGCAGGAGTAGGGAAGTGATGGTGCCCCTGTACTCAGCGCTGGTGAGGCCCCACCTTGAGTCCTGTGTTCAGTTTTGGACGCCACAGTATAGGAGGGACACTGAGGTGCTGGAGCATGCCCACAGAAGGGCAACAAAGCTGGTGAGGGGTCTGGAGAACATGTCTTATGAGGAGTGGCTAAAGGAATTAGGATTGTTTAGTCTGGAGAAGAGAAGGCTGAGGGGAGACCTTCTTGCTCTCTACAACTACCTGAAAGGAGGCTGTAGTGAGATGGGAGCTGATCTCTTCTCCCAAGTTAACTGGCGATAGGAGAAGAGGAAACGGGTTCAAGTTGCGCCAGGGGAGGTTTAGGCTGAACATTAGGAAAAAATTTTTCACTGAAAGAGTTCTCAAACATTGGAAGAGGCTGCCCAGGGAGGTGGTTGAGTCACCATCCCTAGATGTGTTTAAAAGCCGTGTAGATGTGGTGCTTAGAGACATGGTTTAGTGGCAGACCTGGCAGAGAATGGTCAATGGTTGGACTAGATGATCTTAAAGGTCTTTTCCAATCTAAACAATTCTATGATTCTATGAGAACAAAGATACTGTTTCCAAAATCGTGCTTTCCCTTTGTACTGGTGATGATAGTTTCAATATTTAAACAACTGCATATCAACAGAGGGACCATTCCAACGCTTTTTAGAAAATGTTTAGAATTTACAGCTGTATTAACAAACCTCAGTCACCCTAGCAGCTTGATTTGTGGTTCAGCTTTGCTATTTAGTTTCTTCAGGAACAAGATTTTTTCCAGGAGTCTGTCTGATTTGCTGTTGCTTTTATGAAACGGAATATTTGGCTGCTAGTCCCAGACTAATATTTCAATATAAAAAGTATGTTCATTCTATGATGATTACTTTTAAGTCAAAGTCACTCATTGTCTCTTAAAATTAACATCGATGTGATAAAGCTAAGTGTCAGTAGAACAGAAACTTTCTAGAACGTTTTGATGTCTGCAGTTTATGTGGCAGACCACAACTGCAGTAGCAAGCATTACTAGCTTTTCCTGTAGTGATTTTAAAGCTATGGCACACCTATATTTTGTGACTACTCTATAGCTGTTAGTAGAATTTTCACGCACACATAGTCACTTGTCGACTCGTATGCCAACCTGCTTACAAGGACATAATTTTATCAGAAGTTTAAAAATTCACAAGCTAAAGGAGACCTGAATTTCTTACTATAAATCTGTTCACGGGTAACCTGCAGTCTGAACATGGTCATGAGACATGCTGGTCTTAGGAGAAAACAGACAAAGCTGCCTGTAAACAAAAAGCACTGTAGGCTTTCCCAGCAAGTATAGCAAAGTGGTTTTTGGCTAAACTGAGGGGCTGATCACTGATTTTACATACGTACACTTCAAAGCAATGTTAACTTCATTGATGTGAGCAATCTTAGCAAGGAGAAAAATGCAACTCAAGCCCATCTCCTGCTTTCAGCAGAGTCCAGTATCTTCTACGAAGTTTCTGATTTCAACTGTATGGAAAGCTATGGAAATGTGGAGGAGATGACAACACTTATTTCACCTGGTAAAATGGAGATTTTAGGGCCAGCTCTGTGAGAAACATCATGAACTTCAGGCACTGGTGCAAGAAATGAGAGAAGATGCATTCTGGGGCATATTCGACATTATTTGAAATGTCATTTGAGACACAAAGAGTGGAAATATCCAAAAGCTGTATTTTCACTGAAGCTAGGCAATATGAGGCAGAAAAGTCAACTAAACAGCACGGCTAAAGGGGCTGACAGAAAGCTAAAAGAATATACATGAGCTTTCAAACTTTGTACCACTAGTGACCAACTCATATGTTTGATTCAATGATCTTCATGATGTACCTAGATCAAGAGAGACGTAAATGGAGATAAGAGTTTTAAATGGCATTATATGGAAATGCTGGAACGAAGACCACTTAATCTACCTGATAATATGCAATACCTGTAATCCAGTAACAAATGTTTAGTTACAGTTATATTGAAAAGACTATGCTGTAGTGGAACCCAGCAGATCAGGTGAATCACAGTCTTGTGAACTCCACTAGCTTTGCCATCTAACTGATGCCGCTCAAAATGGTATGTTTTGGAATAATTCCAGAACAAATAAACTCAACATCTTCTACTGTTTATCTTAATTGTATCATCTCATCCAAAGACAGCTGTGCAAACTTCAGTAGGAAATTGCCTCAGTACAGGACCATGAAAGAACATCTAATTACACAGTTCATTTCAAGGTAATTTTTTGAAGGTGTATTGAACATATATTCTCTGAATACATACTTTTGTGAACGAATGGCACTTATAAGGAAGGATACTTGGAGAAACTCTCAAGTGTTTTAAAGTTATTCTTGCAACATGCAAGGTACATTTTCAGAATTTCACAAGCTGCACAACAATTGTTTTAAAAATGTACAGGAAGATCAAGACTGAATTGCATACTGACACTCATAGACCACTCACAAAAGAGCAGGGAGAGTACCAAACTTGAAAGTTAGAAATGAATACAGGTAATGATATACAGGGAATCTACACAACAGTCTACCCAACTGGGTCTCTACACAGACACCAGTTTTGAAGTAATGAGTCACAAATGTGGAAAACAAAATCAAAATCTGCCATATTCAGAATAGATGACTTACCCAACAGATAAATTTGCAAATTTCTGCCTCAGCTCTAAAGTACTACAGAATAAATCACATAAAAAGCTTGGAATTCAGAGAAACTTAGTATCCTTCACTGTATTTAGAGAACGTATCTCTCAAGCTTTATAAAGGGACTGAAGCCAATGTATTGCATTATTATGGATACTTATTAATAGAGATAATACGTCTCCCTCAGATAAGGTAGTCTGACATTGTGCTTTTAAGATGTGAAAGGATCCAAAAAGCCTCAGGTAAGATGACCTTAGTGGAAGCAACATTCCAGAATAAGGACAGTTCTTAATACTTTTTCCTGAAAAGTCCTACAGTGCCACCGAAGCTGAAAAACTTCCTTTTTGCTAAGCCTAAATATGCTAAACTAGGCGTGCTCTGAACAAATGCATCCATCACTGAAATAAATCTAATTGTGCAGTGTCTGAAATTCTTTGAGGGGCTAGGGGCATTCCTGAGCATTGCACATTTGTAATGATTCATATACTCCTTTAAAATACACAAGTTTCAGAAAAATGGATTTTGGTCAATAGGCTCAGCAATACCCCCAGAAAGGGAAGAACCATAAGTAGTATGAATTTGTCATGACAAATGTTAACAGCTCAGCCCTAAGGCACACTCCCAGCTACAATTTGTATTAATCCTGAAGATCCTAACACAGCTATTAAGAAATAAGAAGAGTCTATGCACTTAACCACAAACATTTAAGATCAAATAATCAAATAGGTGGTGAAAACAAATGAACTATTCTGGATAACGAAAGTGGATATTGACAAAAAAAATGATGAAGAAACAGCTAAACTGGGCACACTAGATACACAGGATTACATATTTTTTCATATTCTTTTGGGAATAAAGTCCACTGTGGAACAGCAGAATACTTTTACATAAGAACTAAGAGACTAATTCAGGGACATTACAGGAATCCATGCAACAGCTAAGGACACGATACAAACTCAGAATATGAGGAAGCACTGAAGAAAGCAAAGACAGAAAATAGCAAGTTGGATCAGATAACATCGAGGACATAGTGAAAGAAAGCAAATACATTAACTATATGTTTGCTCCATGGAAAACCAGGCTGATTGACAGAAAAGCTGCAGTCATAATCTGGTACAAGGGTTCTATACAGCACAGAGGTGCTGTGGAAGATTATATTCCCTGCAGAGTTATTTCAGATAAAGAATCACTGACTGCCCTGCTGAGACAAAAAATGGTTCCAGAATGAAGCTGGCAAATGTTCATGGGAACATAACAAAGTATTGGAACAAGTAAATTCAACAACAGCACTGGGATGCTACACACAAGCAAGTATCATTCAAACACTGAAGTCCAAAAATGGCTTAGGAACCGGGCTTTTACAATACTACAACAGTAGTTTTAACAGGAGACAGTTGTAACATAAGAAAGAAATAGATTCTCAGCTGAGAAGAAATTACTTACCATTGCATATGCCTCAAAGAAATATCAACAAGTATCTAAACAATATGGGTCAATATAAAACAGACTGCAGTTGATTCCAGATGATACTTTATTTTCTTGGAAAATACTTCCAAGGTTATGCTGAGCATTACTTCAGTTGAAAAAAAAATTGATCTTGAAGTCATATTCCTATTTCAGTTTGTATAAAAGGAAATCAAAGAAGTCACCCTAGTCCTTTCTCTTCTTCAAATATATGATTAACTCTGCCTGTAGCATTCCTATACATAACTGCCTATTCCATTTGTATCTTAAATCAGCATGCGATCTAGTATCTTTCTTGTCCTGGACTAATTTTTTACACTGTCCAAGTCTCATTTACAAAAAACTGAAATCTATAAGATTCTCTGGCATCTGTGGCACCTTCAGTTCCAAAGCCAAAGGCCTCATGTCCAATTAGGCTTGGACAGAATCATCTCCAGGGAATACACAGGTCCTTTAAAGAGAGTCACTACTTCTAACTACAGCTGAGTCCAGATTTTCCAATACTAGAATTTTGAAAAATCTCATATGGTTGGAATTTTTTGTTCCTTACTTAGAAAGGCCTGAACTCTTCTTATTTCATTAGGTACTTTTGTCCCCTATTTTTTGGTGTCAATAGTTTGTGTAACATATACACTGTTACTGCTTAGGGGGCTTTACAGTGTATCAATGAGAACAGTTTAGACCCAAACTATTAATAGTTAGCTGTATAAGTAAAAGTCATTGGTGACAGAAGAAATTTGCAATGATTTTTTTCTGGATTCACAAAACTAGCAAACAGGAATTTCAGGTGCCTACGAGTTTCAAAATTATTCTACCGTTTGCTCCACTTAACTGAGACTAATTTCAAGACTCGTGTTAATCCCTTTTTCCACAGCCCCTCCTCTCAGAACAGTGCCACTGCACCATGAAATTTTGAGGCAACGCTGAGTCACTAAAATAAGTAATCTACCTGGACAATTAACAAACCATTAGGTACTGGTTTAAACAGCTTAAGTCCAAGCAGGCTTTTTTTCCAGTGGCCATAATCCAAACAAGAACTTGAAACAGCAAGAAGCAGAGAGTACTTGTCAGTAAATCTTTCTAAGACACTTGCAGAGTAATACTGTATTTCAGATGGTTCAAATTTATTTTTTCTCAACTTACTATTAGTAGTAGTTATTAACTGGAATGCTATCAAGCCTATCTACCTATGTAGAAAAGACTTACCATCATAGCTGAACATTCCTGGTATTTCACAATGATTTGTAAACCGAAGGGATTTGATGTTGAGGGAGAATAAATATGAAGTGCTAAAGTGTAATCTTTAAAGTAATTGTTTCCTAAGTGTAGTCACAGTTTAAAATAATGTAGGGTTTGATGTAGAAAATACATGTAGAAAAAATAGCCTACGGACTGCAAAAAAGCAACAGAAGTCAATGGATTTAGCTATTTTCTATGCTGACAGATTGAAAATCATGACATAAAGCAAGATCTATGAGAGGATCTAATGAAATATAATGAATTATAAGATTTGGCTAGGAACAAATATGGAAAGAAAGACATGACAGATGGAAGGACAAAAAAAGAGGAGAATAGTAGTTAAAGCAAAAGTCCCAGGAGTACAAGAAATAGAGGTCACATGTACACAAGTGCTCAGAAATTTAGTATTCAATATATTGACACAGACTGAAAGAGAAAGGTCACTTCTGAACTCTGAATACGGATATAGATTCAATGAAGTCTACAGAGGACTGGGAAGATGGTTCTGGAAGACAATAAGGAAAAGGGCAACTGATGCCCTTTCATTAGAACTTCAACAGAAGATTTTTTAAGTCTGACCCTCTGAAGGAGCACAAACAACAACATTTGAGAGCTTGCTGCCATTTGTTGTTGAAGACCTGGAAAAACAACCTAAAGCTGCTTGAAAACTCCAGAGAAATAAAGGGCAAGAGAAAATGACAAAATGAACTATGCCCACTTGCATTTATTACTCAGTACTTCAGAGCATGCTGGATAACATGCAGTTTTGTTTTAGTTACCAGTAGCAAAATATTTCATTATCCTTGTTAGATAATGAACAGGTAAGAGAACTGAATCAAATGGATTCCCCTAATACTGCCATCTAAAATGGTCAGAAGCCTGGTGGAATCAAGATGCCCTGAACAAAAGAGCGGGTCCTTCTGGAAAGCCTCCTTGTGACAAGGATTATGATGGGGTCTAGTACTGTGCACGTCCATCTCTCACAGATGGTGCAGAGGTAACCTTGAAGTAGCTGTACTGTTCTGCATGGTGGCTGAGGAGAGTTCCGAGCTGGAGCTAAAAACTATGTTGAATAATTATTATAACCAGCAAATTAATTTCAGGGAAAATAAGTCAGGCTACTTATCAAGATTGGGATCCTTATCAAATGACACACTGCAAAAAACTCAAGCCAAAGTGCTCTGAAGGGTCCAATTTCTTTTGCAGGAGTAAGAGAAATAAAAGAGAGCAAGAAAGCATGAGAGAGCACACCATCATTTTGAGGCTGCTAGCTGAATGACACCCTGTGGACTAAAATTACCTTCAGTGACTGAAAGTTTGCAGCGAGGCCCTTTCTGTCCACCATGAGTAGTGTTAATGACTGCAGCTGTAATCACTGGGTGGGGTGTGGGGCTTCTAATCCTGAGAAGAGTCTCCAGTACAACAGACTGAGTCCAGCCCTAAGTAACCATGTAGGTATGCATGCAAAGAGAGCAGTAGCTTACTGCTAATAACTAACTCCACACTTACACCTGTGAGAGGAAGGTTGGTTTTAGGATTACTGCCTAATTAGTGCCCTACTATAGCTGACATTAATCTAACTTTTCCAATTATATTGCATTCCTAACTTGTCCATTCATCCGACTCTTCTCTTACCTCAGTAGAGGCTCAGAGTTTCTGAACATAAAAGACATAATATTACTTTAATTTACAGATGATCATTAGATAATTCTTTATTTCCAGTAACATTCCATTGTACTAAAAATGTCCATTTTTTAGTGTTTCTAGAAAAAGTAGTTGGTCACATACTACATTTGTACTTATCAATGAATATGTAGAAATGCTCCTACAAAATAAATTCTTAAAATAACGTTAATAAATATGTCTTCAGAATGGATTTTAGATTACATTAAACATATACTGGAGCTGCCATCCAGTGTTACTACTAGAAATTCCATTTACTTCACTGGAATACCTGTATAAGAGAGTAGACCAAAAAACAACACAAGCTAATTCACAATTTGGAGATCTATTTGCAAGACAAGCAAGTTTCATGATTTTCAGTAAAATAGGCAAACATTCTGTCCAGTCATCACAAGGAATGGTCAGCAATTCAAAAGACAGAAACAGGTGAAGTCTCTGTGAAATCTGAATCTGATCAAGAAAGTCTTCTGAGTAAACACGGGGACAGGAGATAATATGAATATAAGCAAAAGACCTTAGAAATCAGTTCACTGCTTTGGTGGTAGTCTATGAAGCTATCTCTGCAGAAGAAAGATGTGTTCAGGCAGCTAGACTCCAGTAAGCATTCTGGCAGCAAAGCCCTGTCACTGCAACAGCTGGAGAAAAGTAAAAGAGAAGACCCACTAGAAAAGCTTACAATGAAGGGATGCATCACTACTGTGACAAACGGGATACCGCAGTACAAATCAAGCGCCGACAAGCAGATTGCAAATTCTGCTTCCACTAGGCTGCTTCAACTTAGCTGACTTGCTTCTTTTTTTTTCCCCCATTCATACTTCTCCATTTACATGCTGTCAGATTCAGCCATATCTTTAGGGCGTGATTGCTGCAAGCAGTATTAACACGGTGCAAGTGCAAGCTTTGTGTAAGCTCCCCTAGATTGTCACTAAGTATGCATTAGAAATTCTTACCAGGAATAATTGCAAAAGCAGCACTCAACCTCCTTTTAAAGTGCTAGTATTCGTAATGCCCCTAAGAACAGTGCAGCATCTCAGTATTCTATTATTACAGAGCGTATAAAAAACAGCTTTCACAGAATGTGTAATGGATCCCATAAGGGAGAGACCCAAGTCAATAACAACTCTAAAACAAGAGCCTTTCAGACAAAACCTGACAGATCTACCCTCAATGGAAAAACGCAAGGAAAAAAGGAAAAACAAAAAAAACTTCAGCAGCAAACAATTTCACAAGGGTAGTACAAAGTTATTCTTCAACACAGGAGTGGTCGTCTTCATGCCATCTCCAGCGTAACACCCATTGGGTATGGATCATCCAAAGAACAACTGCAAATGTATGATGAACAGAACCAGGAGAAATTCCTAGGAATGTCCAAAAATAATTGAACAAAAGTGGGTACATTATGTAGATACAAAATATTGCTGGAGGAGAGCATCTATGAACAATACAAGTAGTATGCCATAAAAACTATGAAAATCGAGGCAGGTTTCCAGCAACCAACAAAACGTTCATAGCTGACAATCTTATCAGGCACTGCAGAGATTCCCAGTAGTGCCATACACTGAATGGACATGAGAAAAAGGAATCGGAAGAGCTGCAAAAAACACGAGTAGGATGTACACAAATTCGTAAGAGAAGCTGCAAAAGAAATGCCCGATTATTTGTTAAAAACAATGTTCAAAAACCTTGGCTGAAAAAAAGTGCAAGAAAATCTGACTGCATTTTGAGCTTTCCATTAGGTATTCAACATATGCTAAGACAAACTTGGTTCTGCTGGCTTCTCCATACTTACCAGTATACAGAGGAGATTAAAACTGTTTTACCCAGCCTGATGGGGATTACTGTGTTAAGTCTGTAGCCCTGGACGCTTACATGCAGAATAGTTAGTATGAGCTTGGCCAGTGAAAACTATGTTTATGTGACACTCACCAATACAAAAGTCCCTGTGGGAGCTGTTTCAATAAGCATGAATTACAGAAACATTGAAGCTGTCCTCATTTGTACCATGACCTAAACCCACCACCTATGTCTAGGTGAAGGAAAGATAAGGAAACATTACCGTCCTTTCTTCCCATCAGATGCGCTGAATACTGTTCTCCTACGTATGAGATATCCTCATTTCTAGAGAGAGTGTGTATATTCACAAGCAATATACAAAAATCTGTTACAAGCTGCCAGTGGATGCTGCGTTGTAAGAAAAAAAAAATTAAAAGGTACTTTCTGCAAAAATACCCAAATAATTAGAGAAAGTGTTTCTAGATGCACCTATACCTGTAAATTCATAAATCAAATGTGTACCACAAAATGGAACAACCTTTGGTAGGAGTACCTTCTGCAGCACAGTAAAAACTAGTAGGATTTACATATGCCCTGATATAAATGTGTTTCTCTATATCCCCAAAACAAGACATAGCCAATACTAAGAAAAACCTTAGCAACAAGTGTTAGAAATGCGTTACATCATCAGGAGGGGAGAGTAAGATGGGTTTCTGAGGCTCTGCAGAGATTCTCAACAGTACAGGTCTTTAGACAAGGAAAAAAAAAAAAAAATTAAGAGGAGCGCTGAAAAGATAGCGCTCAGAGACAGGCAGATTGATAAGAGAAATTTCCAAAGGAACATCATACATATATATGATGTTGTATTTGGCAACAGAACCACCAGACAATCCGTACAATGAGGCTATAACAGCAAAACACTAATTCTGCAATTTATTCTGTTTAATGAACATATTAAAGAACTACAAGTTTCTAGAAAGCAGAAGAGGACAAAGATAGTATCAAGGGTAAACTGACGTGATCTGACCAGACAACTAGTACAAACAAACTGTCCTTGACCTAAGTACCATAATAGCCATCTGTTAAACAAAAAAACCCCAAACCCTAGAAAGAACAGCACTGCAGTAGTAGATGGTCTTTTGTGTTTTCTTTATTCTCAGGGTCAACTCTCAAACTTAATAGCTTATATATCTACTATACATGAAATCTCAAGTGGCCTCCCATGGTGCACCCACTTCAGGATACACAGATCAGGAACTTGGAGTACAATGACCCTGATCTGTGATCAACTTTATTGCAAGTGAGCCAACAAAAATCCTGTTCTGACTCCAAAGTTATGGTAAAGACTTTTCTGCTTACCGCACTTTGGGTTTAAGGCTGTTAGCAGCAGAGCAGCCTTCTTACTCGTGCGCAGGCACTGCAGCCAAAAAAGTGAAAGGAGACAGGCACTGACCTTGGCAAGAGGTTTGCAATTGATTTCAGGAAAACCAGGATTTCGCTTTTAGGGAAGGTATTTCCAGAGATGAGGCATACTCCTGGGGGGAGTGGTGTCTTTTGCAGAAAGGCTATTTTGTAATTAGACTAACAGAATTTGATATCGATCTTTTTTGGACTAGCAAAATGACGGCCAAGAGATGATGTTTTCAGTCTCATCTCTCATTACAAGAATAGAGAGATGTTACATAATGTTAAGTAATGCTTGTACAACAGCAAAAACATAAAAACTGTGTGAGAATACCTTTCCTGAGTTGCAGTAAGGAGAGAAAACTATAACTTAAGGTAAAGGGTGATTCTGAAGGAATTTGTATGAACACCTACTACACCTGGAAATTGGACTTGATGATCAAGAAGGTCCCTTTCAATCCTTTGTTCTAAGTGAGAACTGGTTCAGTAACACAGATCCAGGGAAAGTGGGGAGATGTAATATGCAATAATGGAAACGTGGGGAAGAACCTAGGTTTTGTGAAGTAAGTTGCAATTATGTGAAACTGCATGTCAGGTGCAGGCATTACAGTACTCAGGTTACAGAAGGCAAACCCTAGAATTACAGAGCCAGAGATAATCTGGAAACATACCTTAATTATAGTAATTACTTACATTAAAGACAGATCATATTAATGCAAAGTACACAAACTTAATAAAAACAGGGTTTTTTTATTTATAGGCCATTATTTCATCCACAATGAAGAAAAAACGCAGCTGAAGTAACTGATTCATTCACATTTATGCAGACTTCAATTCTTCATCATATGTAAGTCCCACATTTTCAACAATATCCAGTCTCAAAATAAGTCTCTGGATGTTGTCACTCAAGGAAAAAAAAAAGATAATACCCAGACTGCTGAAGGAGGATAAAAAGGCATTGCAATTCTTCATTTTATGAGTGACTTTGTGACGTTTGACTGAAGGGTCAAATAGTGGCTGTTAATGAGGAAAATGCACATAAAGAGGTACCTTCCTTTCAATATCTCTAACACAAAGATGTCCATACTCTAGCTGCATTGGGCTAAGAATACTCTTTCACCTCTGAAAATGGAATCACTTCTTTTGTGCCCAACACAAACAGGGAGAGGAAAGTGTCCTTAAAAAAATCAAGTAAGACTAAGGAGTAGAAAACTGCTCACCACTCAGTCTGGAAAACAGGAACAAATGAAATTAAATCCATAGCTACTACCAGGGAGAGAGGTGAACGTTCATGAATCTTCCCCAGAACACACACAAAGGTAGGTATCTGCTGAAACTTCTCTAGGGTGTGACAGGATACCAATTTTCAAGGCTGATCGCTGTACTCATGCCCATTCATCACTTTGGCCAGTGGCTATAGAGTTGGCCATCTTGTCTGGCTAAATAACATAGTACCGACTGTTGTGCTATAACCACGCTAGGCTAACACTTGGGTGCAGCTGAAATGGCAGACTAACAAATTACCGACTGACCTCACACAATACCAAGCACCAAGGGAGGAGCTGACCTCTGTCAGCACAGGGACAGAATACCCCTCTGCTTAGTAACCTCTCCTTGAAGACCAGTTAGGTTTGCTAACCTTTCATCTGCACCCCAAAAGCAAAGTCCAGGTGATATGATGTAAACAGACCTTATATTTCAGCATCGCATGTAAAATCGCACGTGCATATCATGTAGAATGGGGCTTCTGTAGGCCTAAATGGAAAAATTACATATACTGCCCAACTTACATAACAAAGGTAGCTAAATAGTCTATAAGAGTGTGGACAGAAAAAAATAAAATACAATTAACCTGAAACCATCCACAAACCTTCCAGCAGCTTAGTATGTATTTGAATAGAGAATTCCAGTGCTTGGTCACACACAGCAGGGTTTGAAATCAGCTGCTTGTATTCTCTTTTGTTTTAGAGAACAGGGGACCTTCGGAGCTAAGGGAAATTAGAGACTCCGAGTGAAGCGTTGAAGGACTTTTAGAAGTCTAGCAATGCAAAAGATGAAGAGTTCCCAACAATAAAAAAAAACCCTGCCCCACCCACCAATCCAGACAACCTAAGTCAAGTCCCTAACTCAAGTATAGGACTCTGAGATAATCAAGAGTTGCATTTTTATGACCATCAGTAAGGTAATAACCATTCTTCAAAAAGCATTATCTAACTGGTACTATATTAGATCATTTATAAAATGAAAAGAATGAGCTGAAGTCTTTTACTTCTGGTGCAAGGTGTTTCTTCAAGGAAGGGGCATAAGTTTGCCTCTCTATGGATAACAAACTTCATTTAAAAAAAAAAGGAATTATAGGACACGAAACTTTGTCCATTTACTGGTCAGTTATTACCACAAAACTATTTAGAAGCTACGGAAGTCACTATTTAAAAAGCTGTAAACAGAATTGCTGATTATACCTTAGTTTCTGCTCTACTTGAAAAAGAAAAGATTAAGAAATTCACAGCATGCTTATCTGAATTTAAGGGTATTGGTACATCTATTTTTTTTTATATTTTATCTATTATCTTCTAAGTAAGAAGATAATCAAACCTTTATTCTGTCGTGTAAGGTAGGAACCTTGATTATCCCACTGAACGGTAATACTGCCCATCTTTGTGACTTCAGGAGGGCTAGATTTTGAAAGAACACTTCTTTAGTAGCAATATTTGTATTATTGTCCCAAGCATTACTTGACTACATGTTAAGTACATGTTTGTTCATTAAATGAGCAAACAAACATTGAAACATTAACAAATTATGTTCTATTATCCCAAAGAATTCATAGTAACACTTGTCCTCCTGAAACAGAGGTTGGTAATTCTTTCTCAGGAGTGGAAAATAGAATTTGAGGCAGCTCACGGTTGCGAGTAGAAGAAAAACTGCCAACAGCAAGGGTGGCAAGGTTCTTATTGAGGCTGCAAAATTAAACTGTGATGGATAGCATTGAATTGACACTGCAACGTTTTTATTGCCCTAGGAAAGCAAGCCTCATTGTACAAACAGAACGGACATTGTCGTATCAGCACTGGATGCCTATTGTTGGTAGCATTTTCTGTCACTAAACTAGACTTGCTGATGATGTCTTATGGTAGAAAGACATGAAGTATCTGTTATAACAAGACAGAAAAGTGCATAGTGTAAAAAAAAATAGAAAAAGAGGTAAGAGTAGAAGTAGATCCAAAATTGCTAATTAAAAGATTAAAGATGAAAAAAATCTTAATGAGAAAAGGGAGAACCCCTGAAAAAATAACCTAAAAAGAGACAGCAAATAGTCTAGCATCTTAGTACCACTGTCTGCTGGCAGCAGCAAACTAGAAAAAGCAGTGCCTCTAAAAACTTCAGAATGCAGAATGAATAAATAACGGGGTTTGACAGACATACTGGTAAGAATAGCGTATTATTTGAAATACTCATCTCTACCTTTGGTCACTGACAGCACAGTGCCATTTAAACAGGTTTCTCAAGTAAACCTTTGATTCAGTAAATTATTCAATCAAAACTAGTGTGCAGAACAGCTTTATTTTAACTGTATTTTTATGCTCAGTTCTGTTCAACAATTGGCAAAGTTCAGTATCTCCCCTAGACATTTTCCCTTCTCCCAAACAGCTTACCATTTTTAATACTGGAAGTTATTCATGTCTGAAATAGTGTTCATTGCCATCAACATCTCAGTTTTCATCAGAACCCTGAATCTGTGCTACAACTTGATCTTCTACAAGTTATCTCCCTTGAGTCAAATATTTGTCGGGCTACCCATTTTCTCTCGGGGCACAAAAAGAAGTCCAAGGATCACCTGTGACAAAAACAATGATTCCATTAGTCTGAATTCACAACAGGACTTTAATTGATTAGATTAAACAATCTTTAATAGAGCATTTAAAATTATCATTTTAAAACTAAAAAACAAAACATCATCAAGAACAATCATATTCTGAAAAGGCTGATGAGATCTCCGATCTGATGATCAAAAGATAGTTCCATTCTTACATTTAAAATTTATATTTTAGCAAATGCACCGAGAGGAACACTCTTCAACTAGATCCTTACACCAAAATGAAATTCTTACTGATAGATCCCATCCCCCAATTCTGCAATGGCTGTACTGTTTAACAGATACTGGATTAAAAAAAATTAATCATAAATAGCTGTGTTCCTTAGTTCTTCCACAAGTGACTTGACTGATCTTACAGATTTTGGTCAAGGATTACTCTTGAATTCGTTATTCTTTTGAGCACTCACAGAGCTGTCTTTACAGAACTGTTTGGACCTAATGCAGCCGGAGGCAGATTTAGCATACGAACATTGAGTTTTCCCTTTTTCATTGCCGTGTCATGCAGAAAAGTAGTTAACACACATACTTCAGTTTAAGCATGTGCACAGTCCTAGTGAAGTTAACTATCTTGCTGCTCTGTAGGGCCCTGGGGCCTCAATATCAGACTTCCTCTCTGCCTTCTTCACTAGTAAGAAAAAAAAGAATTTTAGCAACAAAACATTTGGGCCAAGGACATGGGAATCTGGGGAAAAAGTACAAAAACCCAAACGCATCTGGCACAGAACCGCAATGGGTAAGAAGGGGGTGAATGCAGCTTTCTGCCCTGACTTTGTAGGAGCCAGTTACCAGCTTGGCACCAGTGCCTGTGTTATCCCAACTCATGTCAGGTGCTAGCAGACAGGACAGGCACAGAAGAGGGAGGGTGAGACTGCTGGGGCTCTCTTCTTGCCTGCTGGAGGCTCCCCTCCAACACAGGGGTCTGTTGGAGGGGTAGTCAGGGCACCTTTGGACCTCAGCACATAAAGCACCCAGGAAAAAGCAACCCACCAGGCCAAGAGAACAGTTTCAAAAGGAAGAGAAAGAAAAGCAAGAGGTGTAATAGCACTCAAGAGAGCTTTCTTCATTGACCTTAAGAATGGTCCAGTCCTGCAATCACTGAGTACCCAAATCCCCCTGACACCACAATGGCAGGTGCATGTTAACTGACATTTTAATGTAACAAGTGGTAAACTAATCTCCATAGCCAAAGACACTTATCTGCTCCCTCACCTTGTTCTTGATGCATTGTTTTTCTTGGTGCGGGTAACAGCAAAGGCATAAGGATACTAGCAATCACTGAATTTCTGTGTAATATTACATTAATCACTTTAAATGATCTCTTCCGTTTTCTGAGATGCTGTAATCCAACGTTGACAGTTTCAAGTAAAAACTCCACTTGTTGCAAAAAGTACTGGTAGTTCTTGAATCCACCTTCCCTAAGGCTAGTTATTTCATCTTTTCAGGGTGGAACTGCTGAATGACCCTATTTCTGATATATGAATATGACCCTATTTCTGATATATGAATATTAGCAATGGAAAGCGAGACACATTAAAAAGAAGTTTGGTGTAAATCATCGTAATGTGAGCTATTCTCATTCTTTTTAAAATTAATAATTAAAGAAAGCACATCAAGTTCAAGCTGCATGAATGTGCTACCAAGATACAAGCATTAAAATCCTTATGCCTTGAATGTTTCCCTTGAACTTTATTTCAAAGTCAAAAGATCACAGACATCATAAACCAAATTCAGTCTCTGTGTAGGCCAGCATTAAATTGCAGCTGTTCCCATCAGGACTGAATTGGTGTCAGGCACCTGTTAGATTACAAAGTCACCATTAAAAAAACCAGACCAGAACTATGAAACTTATTACAAGTCAAGTACATTAAATAAAAGAGGATCCTACCAGTGGCATCATCTGCTTCTGTGTCTAGAAGAGCATCTACTGAAGCCATGCTTGTGACTATGAAGGAGCCTGGAGTATCAGACACTCCTCGCTTGCTGAGACAAACTTCTTTGAGATACTGACTCCTCTGCTTTGATCAGTGTCTTTTACTAACCTTCTGACTGTCAGGAAGGTTACACCACTTGTCCAGAAGGTTTTTCTAGGCTTTCCTACTATTCCCCAATGCACTTTTTAAATCGTAAGTCCACAGGTTCAATGTGCAGTTATCTTCCAAAAATATCTATATAATGGAGTGGGACAGAGATGCAAGACGGTTTCCCCCACCAAATCCACCTTTTTGGTAAAGTGTTAAATACTCCTTATTTCTGTTAGTCCTTTCTTGCAAAGAAGGAAGAAAGTCTTCAGTGAGATACATTTTCTTCAGGAGGTATCTTCTGTTCCTCCCTGACCTTTTCCCGGTGGAATTTTCATCCTGTGTCCTTTTTCCTCAATAAATGTGCCAGCAAAAGACTTATTAATATAGGTTGTGGTCAAATCAGAAGTTTCTTTTTTATTACAGCTCTGTAAAAAGTTGTGACTGTCTTTATAATTAGCAAGTTACAAATTAGTTGTATGTATAAATCAGATTATTTTCAATGTGATATCTTCCTGAATAATCTGCATTACTCACAAATATTCGGCCAGGGTTTTCTAAATACTTATGCCTCATCATAGATTTACTCTGAGTAACCCCTTCTTAATTCAATGCCAAGTTTAATAGCGGTGCTCACATAAGTAAAGTTATGCCCAGGCATAGGTTTTTGCAGGATTAGTCAAAAACACTTTGCACATCTTTTTGACACTTATTATGTTCTTTCCAAAGATTCCTTTTAACCACATACTAAAAAAATGCTTAAAGAAAAAAAAAAACTTCAAAACTTTAAAAACTTGTTACTATATTTTTTTCCTAAAACAGGCAATAGACTATTTCCCATCTTGTACCAAGTATCTACTTGTTATAATTAATCCTTAATTTCAGAGGGTAAACCAGGATCTAGTTCATGTTCCAGTCTAAAATGATTTATGCGCAGAAGAATGCTCTATTCTCCTAGCTGTAGGAGATAACTGTTGCCAGTTTGCTGCAGTTCTTAACAGCCACTATGACAGAAAAGGCAAGAACGAGAAATGCGGGAAGAGTGAGCTGGTGAGCACATGTCGGGATTCAAAAGGGATTACGTGAGATCTACAGTAGAGAATATGCGCACCCATAGAGCCCAATGATTCAGCTATGTTTCCAGGAAACAGGCACCACATTTATTTCAGCCTTATTACCAGACATGCCTATACTGCAAACTCCCCACAGAAGTGAAGTATATATTTTGTAATTAAGGGGGAGAAGAGTATCACCCTTTCCCCTGGAGTAACCCCAGCAATACGCCTCTCTCAACCCTTTCTCCCTCCATCTGAATATCCCGCAAGGAACAAGGGTAGTCAAGTGCTGACTTGGACTTCTGATTCTCCTCTCAAATATATAGTATTGCAGTGTGTAACCCTGCCAGCTCCAGTGAATGAAATTTCTGTCAATGAAAGCAAAAAGATAATATAGCTTTTAGAATTTACATCAGTGGCAACCGTAGTGAGAAAAAAAGTAAAATCTGTTGGTCTTCGTTTTGATCCTCTGTGTTGGCATTCCGCTATGGCTGAACAAAACTGAAACGTACAATCCATTTGAATTACCTGACTTAACCTTCGAAAGTTAAGCATGCCACTGTTTGCCAGAGTCCAGTATTAGCCACCTTTATTAGACTAGCTTATAGCAAAGCCCAGGCTCAAGTTCCCCCTCAGATTAATTTTAAACAACTAGGTAATGAACTTGGTGGAGTTATAATAAAGAACCTGACAGCCAGTTGTGAAAAAAAAATAAAAGCAGCATCTCAGTCGTCATGGAGTGAAATTCTGCTTTCATTAACAATATTCACAATGCAGCTCTCTTCACATGCTCCCATATTTTTACTTTTTTCCCCAATGAAAGATGCATAGCGTTTTGAGTGCACAGATTTGGTACACGTGCGCAGCAGCTGGTCTGACATGATAAAGCAGAATGAATCTGAAGAAGTTCCTGCCCGTCTGACCAATAATCCATGAACTAAGAGGGATTTACTCAATAGACCATCACAGAATCTATCCTGTCAAAATTAGAGATTTATTTTTTTTTAAGAACGTGCCTAAATCTGTTTTCTGTCAGATGTTTCCCATTCCCCAAAGGCCTACATAGCAAGTAGGAGGTGAACAAAGAAAACGAAATGACTGTCTTGGGTTATTGGTGGGGGTTTTTTTCTGAATCTTACAATGTCCGTAACAATATTTGCTGGATTTGAAGCTCCAACCGTAGTTATTTGTTACTGGAGACATTTGTGTAACTCAAAGAAAATCGGTCAGGAGAACAGCAGGCAGCACGCAGAGACACACACTGGCTGCCACAGCAGCAGCCCCCAGCTCCACGTCTAAATCTCACTCTTAAATAAGGCTTACGCGCCTTTCTGTTTTCCTAGGTGGGAACTGTCGAGAGCTAAAAATAGCACCCCGATTCGGTGGCGGGCGCTAAAAATACCCTTACCCGCTGGATCACCGACTGGATGCGAAAGCTGAAGCCCCTGGCATGTGTCACAGCCTGGAACCGCCGGCCGGGGATGAAGGCAAAGCGCGCCCAGCCCTGGAGTTACGCGCCCGGGCAAAGTTTTACCGGCAGACGAAGAGGCCACGGCGCTGAGCCCCGCAGCCGCGGGTCCCCCCCATTCCCGGACCGCCCCTGCCGCCCCTTACCCGCGTTCCGCAGCTTCTTGTTACGGTAAACGGAGAGGATGACCAGGAGGTTGCCCAGCAGGTCCACCACGATGGTGAAGATGAGGATGGCGGCCAAGGTGGAGGTCACCCAGGGCGGGCGGCGCGGGGTACCCTCGGCCGGCGGGTCCCGCGGGAGGACGGAGCTGTTCAGATCGCTCCCGTTCACTCTCATCCTGCCGGTGGGCAGAGCCGGGGGGGGAAGGGGGGGGGGTCCCGGTCCCCCTCCCGCCGCGGGGCTGCCCGCCCTAGGGCGGAGCGGGCCTGGCGGCAACGGGCGCTCCTCCCATGGCCGCCGCTCCGGCTGGGAAGTTTCCCCGAAGTGTGCATGTGCCGCGGCGGGACACTTTTATAGCCTCCCCCCCGCTCCGCCCGCCGCCGCCGCCAGGTGACACCGGGCCGCCCCCGCGCCGGCACGTGCGTGGCCGGGGGCTTCCAGCTGCCGCCCGGCGGCAGCCCCACAGCGCCCCCCCGCGGCCGCCCCGCTCACTTCCCCCATTCATGCCGCCCGGCTTCCCCCATTCATGCGGCCCGGCGGCTCCATTCAGCGGCGGAGGCGCGGGAGGGATCGATGGGGTTTGCTGTCTGCGGTTACGCGGGCTATTTTTAGCTCGCCGTTTCTTAATTAGGCGCACGCTGGACTCCCTCCCCCGTCTTTATTTAACACGGCACTGGCACGGTAACGTGAGCGCGGTGAGAAACACCCCCCCCCATCGGGGAACGGGTCGGTGCTGCTATAAAAAGCTGGCTGCGGGCGGGGGGGGGCGGCTGGGGACCCGCATCCCGGGAGCACCACATGCCGCCGTTGTACGGGGGCGGCGGGGACACGCAGCCC